>JARHVA010001110.1:0-130000 GCA_037957365.1 Torreya grandis | reverse complement strand
TTCTTTGTAAACATATTTCCAAAGCTTAGAATGGAAGATTTCAAATGTAGAAAAGGTGCCCAAGAATTTGAACATTTGCTTTTGTTGTTCCACTTCCATTGAAAATTATTTAAATAATTTGGCATCTACATCATACTCTAGAAATAACATTGAGTTTTGGACCTCTATAAAATCGATCCATAGGAGTTGAAAAATGTATAAATGCATGGCACAGCTTCGTAGATGGAATCTTCAATCTCAATGAGAGTGAGAAAGGAGTCATCGGTGAAATGACCATTAATAAGCTGGATCTTTCTATTTTGAAGCATGATTCCTTGAAAGAGACTTGCTTGGCTATGGGGTCTAGAACATAACCAAAAGATTCTACAACTAAAATATATAGTGCATGAGCTAACTGAAAACCTTGTTTGACCAGATGGAAACTACTAAAGATCTTAGATTTTATACCTATAATGATTAAATAATTTGTTGCACTAGATAAGAGGGTTTGTACAGTAGAGAAAAAAATATCTAAACCTTAAAGCTTTCAACATGGAGATAACGAAAATCCATTTGATATGGTCAAAATATTTTTCAAATTCTAGTTTAAGAAACAAAGTCTATTAGTGAGAAGCATGGGCCCATTCCATCCCTTCCCACATACAAATGATATTGTCAAGGATGTAGATAATTTTAATAAAACATGTTTTTAAGGTTTTGACAATTTCAGGAAGGATGTGTTTCAATTGGAGCCCCATAGTGTTAGCAATACTTTTGTATGAGATAATTAACTAGGATATTGGGTCTCTAACTGGATATGAGATTAGGATCTGTTTTTTAAGGGAAAATTTTAATATTTATTTGATTGATCATTTTCCATAAAGAATTAGTTGGAGAGCTTCATACTAAACCATAAGCAAGTATGGCCCAACAAAATGCCACATGGCTTTGTAGATCTCACAAAGGAACGTATTAACTCATAGTAATTTATCATTAGCCATGTTTTGCAATGTTGCAAATTATTCATCGAGATAAAATGATGCATTACAAAGATGTTGAGCAGGTGGGTTGTGAGGAGAAACATCAATACATTCTTATAAAGCTTGAGCACATTCCAAGGAATCGTCAAAGGCCTAAAATACTAATTTATATGGTGGTCCAAAAAGGTTGAAGAGATATTGAGAAGTATTGTGAGGTAGCCATGAAAATATTTGATGGCTTTAATCTACTTTTGACTTGCTTGGTTCTTAAATATTTGAAAAAATCTTTTGAGCTCAATCTCCCACTTCGAGCCAATGTAAGCAAACACAAATTTGAGCAAATTTGGAAACAATTTATTTGCGTGAGAAACTACTAAATATAACGGAATATTAAATGGGCTATGCTCGAACTGTGTTGTGACCCTTTAAATTTTCTTGGCCAAGGCATTATCAAGTCACTTTTAAACCTTCACCACTTGCTTGTTGTAGTGTTTGATAAAAGTGGTGGTGCAAGTGACAACTCCATTCCACCACTTAATGCAATTGGTAGTATGAGGCAAACATGACATGAAGTTTTACACTTAAGTGATGAGTTGGATGGTACCATCATAAACAAAAAGTAACATTTTTGAAAAGAATTGAGTATGAAGAATTTTCAAGTCCAATCACTTTTCAATTGAAATGGAGATATTAAAATATATTTTTCATATCATTGACCAAAAAAATTCATAAGAAATGAGTAAAAAATAACATTTAATTAAAGAAGGATTTCCTTAACTCACAATACACCTTAGGGTCCAAACATCCAAGCTCTCTTGGGTCTCATTGTTATCATTGGATTTTGCAATAACCCATCCTAAGTTGTAATGGGGCCATTGAAAAACAAGGGTCTCCATATATATGGATGAAGTGCCTTAGTGCAATTAAGGTAGTGCAGACGTAAATTGTTTCATAAATATAAGAGGATCAATAAATTCAAGCCAAGGAAAACACATAAAAACATGCATATCAACCTATAGCAATTACTCCAAAATTGTAGTATGACACTCATCCAACATAAGATAACTTTTTATTTTCTCATGAAAATAAACTTCCCAGAAATTGAGAAGCACTACTAGTAGGAAAAGGGAAGAAGCAAGCTTGTGATAACTACTACATGCTAGAAGTTAGATTGGAAATTTAGGTGTCTTACTACATATTTGAGTTTGGGTTGTGTAACTATTCAAAAGTCATCACACTATGAATAAGGGAAGTCTATGATTTATAGGGGTAGTTCAAGGGATGATGTTTATATTTATAGTATCAATATGTGAATGGTCGTTATGTGATTTTTTTTATTATAATTTTTTAATGAGACTTTATGTTTGGTAAATTATTAAATTAAAAAATTAATAATTTGAAATCTTTATAATGAAATATAGAACTCTAAGAAAAATTATTAAGATAAGATGAAATGATAAAAATTATAAGAAAAAAGAAAGATTTAATGATATAAACTTAAGATCAATAAATAGTAATGAATTAAGATACAAAGTAAAGATTTTTTATTGTTGGAACAAACTAGATAGATTTCACTAACATTAAAGATAAAGTTCATCACATCTTACCATGACACCTCTTACCTCCCTTTTGCAGGTCCTTATAATGCACACTTGACCCACATCCATCTCAAAACAAAATAAAAATAGTAAAAGGACTTGACTTCAATGGTAAAAGAGAGGTCAATATGTAAATACTATAATAATTGTCCTTTATTATTATTTAGGATGGGGCACGATAAGTTTGAAGTAGGCATATTATTAGAATCTAAACCTCATTAAAGGCAAGGTCCATCTCATCATGGTCTTAGAAGCTTGATAGGACCAATAAATAGTAATGAATTAAAATTACAAAGTAGAGTTTTTTTTTTTAAAGAACAAAGTAGATAGATTCTAGTAACACATCAAAGATAAGGTCCATCATATTTTGGTCTAATACCTCTTACCCACTTTCGCAGCCCCCCCTGTAACGCATACTTGACTCACATCCTTCCCAAAACAAAACAAAAATAATAAAAGGACTGGACCTCAATGGTAAAAGAGAGGTCAATTAGTAAATACCATAATCATTGTCCTTTATATTATTAAGGATGGGCATAATAAGTTTGAAGTATACAAATTATTAGAGTCTAAACCTCATTAGAGGCAAGATCCATCTCATCGTGGTCTTAGAAGCTTGAGAGGACTAATAAATAGTAATGAATCAAGATACAAAGTAGAGATATTTTATTGTTAGAAAAAAATAGATAGATTCTATTAACACATCAAAGACAAGGTCCATCACATCGTGGCCTAACACCTCTTATCTCCTTCTGCAACACGATATAATGCACATGTCCATTCCAAAATAAAATAAATAATAAAAAGAATGGACCTCAATAGTAAAAGAGAGGTCAATCCATAAAGACTATAATCATTGTCCTTTATTATTATCAAGGATGAGACACAATAAGTTTTAAGTAGACATATTATAAGGATCTAAACCTCCTTTCTAAGATGAAGATTTAGATACCCATTTAAAAAAAAAATATTATAATGATATGAGTTTTTATTATTAATTTATATAATTAATAAAATTAACAAGTTAACATATTGGGTTTCTTGTTGTGATGTAATAGTTAAATGGATATATTTATATTTGATGATCCGTCAATATTTAAACAATTTATAATGAGAGATACTTATAATTAACATATTAGATGGTTAACAACCCATTAATCATCATACGACTTACATTAAAAAACAAAAGATAATATATTAGTCTCTGATTATAATGACACATGAATTATTAACACATAAATAATTAATCTCTTTATATTATACAATTCTTTTATTTTTATTCTAATTTTATTATACAATTCTTTTATTTTTATTCTAATTTTTTAAAGAATCTTACCATCATCGACACCAATTAAAATAAAACCTTTCAATTATATTATTAAGTTTAAGCCCATACCAACGACAGAAATGTGACAGAGCCCACGTTGTAAAAAAACATTACTGCTGCTAGCAGGGTCATTGAGGTCAATTTTGTACTGTTGTTTGTTCTACATAAACAGGATTTTCTGCCAATACTCAAGCTTTTGCAGTAAAACTAAATATATTTTGAGTTAGAGAAAGATTCCTTTGTGCTTTCCTCTGAGCTGTAAGCATTATTTCATATTTTTAAGGATTGCTCATTTATTCTAAACTTTCAAACTTTTAAGGTTTGACAAATTTATACCACCAGTTTATACATTCTGTTTAATGTTCATATTTAGAATGTAGTTTAACTTTTCTTTATGAACGGAGTCGACAAAACAAGCAATAACTTTTGAACAATAGGCAATTGTGCTTCTTTTCTATTTCTTTTTGTGAGGATTCACAGGCAGGTAACTTATGAATTTTCTGTTCTTTAGTACAACATTTTTCTTGTAATAATAATAATTCCTGAATCTCTTGGGCACTTATCTCAATAAATTTCAAAAGTTAATGGAATCCTTGAGTATTCTATAGTTAGAAGAGAAACAACCTTTGCAGAAATCAAAATTACTGGTTAAGATGGTGATTGTGCATTGGGCTTGCACCTGACCTTATTTGTTGAGTATTTTTCTTTAAAATTTTTAATATTTATATTTTGTCATAACACGTTGTATTTAAAATTGGATGTGGTAGTTTACTTTATTTGACACTTAACATTTATACATTTAAGTATGAAACATTTCTCTTGTAGATTTATAGACATGTTTTTATTATGCAAATCCCGATAATTTAACACTTAAACTCATCTCATTTGACTAACTTTCCAAACTTAAAATAGTGAATTTGTTCACATAGAATTGTAGCAAAAGTTGCAGAAAAAGAACCAGGACAAAAAGTTCCATGACCCATCAATATGGGGTGGAATCAAAATCCAAAAATCATGAAAAACTCCAAAAACTAGAATTTAAGAAACAAGTCCTAAGCATTTTGTTTAAGAATTGTTAATGAAATAGATGATTTCAACAACATAAATAATAAGATCTGAAGGTTAAGGTAACTCTAAAATAGTGAATTTATTCATATAGAATTGTAACAAAAGTCATTGGAAAAGAACCAACACAAAAAGTTCCATGACCCATCAATGTGGAGTGGAATCAGAATCCAAAAATCATAAGAGAACTCCAAAATCTGGAATTTAAGAAACAAGTCTTAAGCACCTTGTTTAAGAATTGTTAATGAAGTATATGATCTCAACAACACTGAAATAATAAGATTTAAAGGTTAAGGTAGGTTGAAGAGAAAATAGAGTGAATGAATGTGGAATGAATTTCAAATTATAAAAATGATTTAAAAATATGTTGAAAGGGTATATCAAATTTAGAGTAGTAAGACATATTTAAAGATATTTGAGAGAAAATAGAGTGAATGAATATGGATTTTAAAATTATAAAAGTGATTTTAAGATATGTTGAAGAGGTATATCCGATTTAGAATAATAAAACATATTTAAAAATATTTGAATGATTTTTTTTTTTCAAGATCAAGGAAAACAAGCAAAGCAAAGGGCTACTTCTATTATAGCATCACCCATTGAGATAAAGATTATGAAAAGAGACTACAGTTGATAAAGGTTGGAGGGCGTTAGAAAGCGTTGCCTGCATTGTTCAACCTCCCCATAGAGAATAAAAAATGGAGGAGAGTGTAAAGAGCATGGTTCATATATTTTAACATGGAGAAATGATGTTTATATTGACCACAGAGGGTTGGAGTCAAAACCCGTTAAATGGAATCATGAAGATAGCATTATAATAATCATTTGTGCCCTCCTCAGACGGAATCATCACGTTTACGTGACGGATTATCCCAAAACAAACACATAATTTCCTAACACGTTGCTGATTTTTGAAGTACTTTGTTGTTAGTTGAATTCTACTGTAAGTAATGATGGGGCATATCAAAATACGGAGATATTCCATCTGAGAAAGGACCGACAGTGGGGGCTCCAGAAAGAATCTCTACAGTTGTGAAAAAAAAACCACTTGGGTCGTTGAGGATATGTTCATGAAAAATAAAATAATTGTGGTTTTTAACTTGCCCATCACTGTCGGATACCTGCCTGCCCTACAATTTAGTGTGGACATCTGGTTGTTTGTGGTCCAAAATTCAAAAGAAAAACATTATATATATTGGTTGGAAGATTGATTAGAATTTGTGCAGATGTAAACTCTTTTGTGAAATTGTTATTGGCATTGCTATATATGTAGTTGTGTTGTTGACGGTCCGGTTTGCCGACCCACTTCCCATCCATATCCGCCCTTCCTGCATTTTATCCTCACTTGAAGCCTTGTACGCCAATACTATTACTTTTCATTCTTTTGGGATTCAAATTCCTTTTCTTGTTTCTAGGAGTATGGTGAATGTTTGGGTGACCAAATATGACCTGCTTCTGCTGGGTGTTTTTTATGTTGTTTGAAGAGAATTGAGCGATCAGTTTGGACTCCTTTGGTTTCCTTGAAAAAAGGATTCAGCCATTTTGACGGAGGACTTGAGCTTGTCCATCTGTTTTCTTTTTTCAATCTTGGGAGCCCTCATAGACCTACAAATTTGTTTTTCAGTGTTTGTGATCTCTGTGGACGAGTCAGTCAATACAAAGCATTAGGGAAAGAAACATAGGGAGAAGTAGATTGTGGCTGTGTTTGAAGATGCAGCATGAAGGAGCCCACTTCAGAAATTACTAGCCCTAGTTGTTTTTTATTCTGATTTTGCCTACAGCAGAGACTGTGATTGTGAGTATGTTCTTGGGTTTGGATTGATCTTGACAGAATCCCATTTTGTAAGCGTACCCACTTATCCTCAACCTTAATAAATGCTTTTGTACCATGTTCCCTTTCAGCATTAAATGTTCTAGCCTTTTAGTATAGACCAGGATCTCACTATAGAAAATAGAATCTTGATTTAAAAGGAGTTATTGATCACTTGAGATTAAGTTGGAGATCAGTGTTTTTAAGACTTTGGGTCTCTTGATAGAACCGGGAAGAGCATTCTGTGGTCTCTTAGCTGTTCAGTGGTGACATCTCAGGCCATTGAAAATGCAGGAACAGATCTTTATTGGCTCAGAAAATTGGAAGGAATCTAACAACATGTATGATGATAACTATGTCGATCCCCAGACTGGATGCACTATTCTACCAGCAGATCAAGTCAGCTCTGGGATGATGGGACTAGAAGAAAATTTGCAGAGAGCTTCTATGAGATTGCCAAACTTCTCCATGGGAGAGGTTACACACAACAATTTCACAGATGAAGCAATTGGAAGCGACCTTCAACAACAGCTCAACTTTGAATTCGAGCAAGAATACCACAGCCAGATGATTAGGGATGTTCTACAGCAGCAACAAGATGTGTGTCCAGGGCAGCAGTCTAGTGCTACAGGTGCCACAGCAGCCAGTTCATGGGAAGCTAGTTTTCATGAAATGCAAGAATTAACACTTTTCCACCAGCAACAGCAGCAGAATCTCCTTGATCAATCACACCATATAGCGTCCTTTTCTGCTGCCAACAACAACACCAACTGCACTAATTCTACTACCACTACTTATACTCCTCCTCCAGAACTTCTCAACTTGTTACAAATTCCCAGATGTTCTGTAGGCAGCACCACTATCTCCTTTGGTTCCAAAAAACCTAGCTTGGATATATTTCCAATTCAGCTCAGTGGTGAAATGGTCGATCAGAATTCCAGACTCTATGATCCCCAGCTCTCTTTTTCTCCACATTCACCATGTTTAAGAGACATATTGCATACGCTTCCTTACCAACTTAACCCTCCCAAATCATATCTGGGTCTTGATGATAACGAAGTGGCTCTGCAAGAAGCAGAAGCTGGAAGACAGTTTACTAATTCTATGCTTGACCTGAAACGTGACATGTCTCTATCCAAAGGGCCGGAGGGCCGTGGAACCAACCATTTTGCTACAGAAAGGCAGAGGAGAGAGTACTTGAATGAGAAGTATCAGAACCTGCGGACTCTGGTTCCCAATCCCACCAAGGTATGTTGATCAGACTAGAATAAGGCATTATTTCTTTGATGGTTGCATCAATTAGGGTATTTCTCTCTCTTTTTTAATTTGGATTGTAAGTTCTTGACTGCATTGGTTGACAGTTTGTTCACTCGGTCAGGCTCAATTTGAATTACTCTTGACTAAGACACTGACAATCTAGGTTATTGAAGAATGTTGGCAGCTTGTGTATTTAGAATCCCATTCCTTTAGTCTTTTAGCAGTGAAAGAAGAAGAGAAGTAGGAGTCCTCCATAGTTCACACTTATTTTGAAATTCACTCTGAAATTTAGGTGTTTTTGATTGAAGAGCGTATTTAAATTAGAATAAACAAGTATAAAGTACAACATTAATTATTAAAAAAAAAACTTAATGATTCATTTTGCTAGATTAGCCTTCCATGCTGAAGCTAGAAATTCAATAACACTCTGCCTATCTAGTCAGTTTTATAATACTTGTAATATCACTAAAATAGGCCTGCATGATTAAGACATTAATGTTGAACTCACCATGCTGTATTGCTTTATGTAAGAATGTTGAAGAACTAGTCCAGGTCCAGGGAACATAATACTATAAAAAGTAAAATACAGTTCGATCACCAAGATAGTTCTCACTTTTGGGTAGAATAGTTGGATCATTTATTTGTGATATATATTTCAGTGCCTTGAGAGAAGATGGTGAGTGGGTTGCATCCATTGTCTACTGACGTAATTTTACCAGCATGGAGAGGGTTAACTCATCATGACCAGCAACTCTTTGCTGCAGACTCAAATCCCATTAATGTATTCGTATAGAGCTAAATCTGATTATACATAGCCCTTTTCATAATCCAATTCATATATCTATATGGAACTGCATTTACTGATATTTAGTTCCTGAATAGTGAAATTTAAGCTTCTCTCCGACTTGTTACCAGAGCAAAATAACGAATCCTGATCAACGGGACTTCAATCATAAGTCTAGTGCTACCTAACCTAGCCTCTAGCCCCAAGGAAACTGGAAACCATGTTGAATGCCATTATTGGTCTGCTTGCATTTGATGTTACATCTGTATAATCTTTAAAGCTGCAACTGCATAGTGATGGTCCTGGTCCAAGACCGTACCTCTTTTCTTGTCTTTTACTGTTTATACTGAGCACACCTTACCAATGATCAATTTGATACAGAGAATTTTAATGGCGACCAGAAATCTTAATGCAAGTTTTTGCAGCTTGTTTATTGAAATGATTTATAACTTTGATCTGCATGAAGGCTGACAGGGCTTCCATTGTTGGAGACGCTATAGACTACATAAAAGAGTTACTGCGTACTGTGGAAGAGATGAAAACATTAGTAGAAGAGAAGAGATGTGGAAGTGGACGAAACAAAAGGCACAGGATTAATAACAACCTTGAAATGGAAAGGTGTTCACAGGCACAAGCAGCTGCACCTCCTGATTTACAGTGCGAGCAGAACCAAAAATTTCTGACAAATGGGTCGCTGAGAAGCTCATGGCTACAGAGAAGTTCAAAAGAGGGAACCCATGTGGACGTTCGCATTGTTGACAATGAGGTGAATATCAAGCTCATTCAAAGGAAACGCCGCAGCTGTCTACTGTGTGTCTCCCTCATTCTCCATGAACTCCAGCTTGAAATCCTTCATGCAAATGGTGCCAACATTGGGGAGCACTATATCTTCATGTTTAATACAAAGGTACGTTTATTCATTGATTCTCAAACAATTTATAATAAGAAATATAACGTTTCCACAGTTCTTTAGAATTTGAGAACAGCTATTTAGATAAAATTCTGTAGGATGTTTTTATTCATGTTTCAGATCATATTATGTGATATATCATTAAGAAATATCTTAATGATGGATCGATTCATCGTCAAGAAATATCTTAACGATGAATCACGGAAAGCGATAGGAAAGGTTGATATCTTGATAATGCATCATTGGGTATGATCAAAATTTTAATAAAAACCGGTTTACATAATTTTATCCAGAAGTTGCTATCTAATTTATTATAAAATATTGAAACTATATTTATAACTTTTTTTTTGGGGCAGATCTTTGAAGGTTCATGTGAATATGCAAGGTCCATTGCTACAAAGCTGATGGACGCTGTAGATCATCAGATAAACTACATCTCTAATTTTTAAATCCCATGAAAGAGTTGATGTATTTGTACCTCACGTGGATTCATAGGAGAGAAGTTTTGTAGCAATTATAATTATGATACTCCAGAATGATCAGATGATCGTCATATGGGTCTTTTGGAAAAAAATAGTATTAACCTGTTCTAATAAATCTTAGGAATTTTGTTGCACTGTCTTCATCACTATTTCTTATCATACAATATTGCTTATAAATCTACACACAATGACTCAGATTTTTTTGAGCAAGATGTTGTTCAGATAGTCATAGTCAAAATCAGTGGTTGAGTACAATGTGGAATACATTTTTTCTAGCAAAACCAGTACCCAGTTTTAAGTTTCCTTCCTTTCATTTTTCTTCTTGCTGAGGATATTTTGTAGTTTATATATTTATCATGGAGGTTTTTTTGGGGTTAAGATTGCAGTCTAGTCCATGCCTAATGATGTAGATGGTAAATTATTATTATTAATTTTGGCTTAGTGCGAAGAACTCTTTAAAGGATCCATATAAATAAAAGTCTATGCCTATATATATTTATTTTTTATTAAATAGATATTATAAAGCGTTTCAATGGTAAAATAGAAAGATGTTTGTACATATTATGAATAACTGAAGAATAATAGAATGTTTCCATAGTGATACCATAGATTTTCTAGAGGAATCATCATAAGGAAAAGCTCATATTCGTGAAAATGAAAATAGTAGCAATTTGATATTATATATATTTATATATATATATATATATATAATTAAAGAATAATCTTTTTTAATAGTAGTTTTAAGAATTTACTAAATTTTTTAAAAGATTTATCATAAATAAAAATTTATTTTTATTAAAATAAATAATAATTTATTTTTTTAATATATTTGATTGAAGGATAATCAATTTTCACTAATTTAATATTAAGAATTGAAGAGTATTTATTATATATATAAATATGATTGAAGGATAATCAACTTTCTTCAATTTAATATTAAGGAATCTCCACAAAAAAATTTCAAAAAAAAATCGCATCTATTAAAATAGATAATAATTTGTTTTTATATATATATATATATATATATATATATATATATATATATATATAAAATTTTGATTGAAAGATAATCAACTTTCTTCAACTTAATGTTAAGAAAGGAAGGATATCTATTAAATCAAATTAATCTTAGATTAAAACCTAGCTTCATCCTCTTTTTACTACCAATTGTACTAATTAAACTATTTATATTTTATCTTGATGATATTTTATATGAGAATATAATAATTTTTTTAATTTTATTTGTTTGTTAAAACAAGTCATTTTTCATTTGTAATATTTATATATATATATATATATATATATATATATATATATATATATATATATATATATATATATATATAATTTGATTAGAAAATTTTCAATATTATTTGAAATTGCTATTGTTTTTCAAAGGATGTCTTTCTTTTTATTATATATAAAATAATATATCTCAATTAGATTATTAGTTATAAGTCATGATTTTATATGGTGTTATGATTAAATTAGGAATTGGACTGCATTCAAACCTAATGTTTATTTATATGTTTTTGTTAGGTCATTTTGTCTTGTCAAGTTCATGTTATCATATTATATGTGTAAAATTTTAGGCTTTATTTATATTAAATTTCACATTAACCTCACTTTTTGGGTAGGTTTTACATTTTTTTATGGCTCTAAATTAACTAAACACAATTTTAGTTGTAGTCGATGGGAAACATAGCTTTAAAGCGAGTTCAAAAATTTGTCTCAAAGATTTACAATGAAATAATGACTATATAAATCCTCTTCAACTTATAGATGTGCTCTTAGTTGTTGATGTCATTGAATCTATTTTTAATTAGTATGAAAATCATAGTCTTATAGCCTACTATGTCAACCATGTTTCTTTTGAGCATACTCTCCTAACCTAGATTAAACATACTTGGGAATATCATGGTATTAAGTTAAGAGGGGTACATAGCCTTACTACATGTACTATATACATGCATAAATATTAAAACAAGCACATGTTATAAATTTAAACAAACAATTGAACTCCTATCCTAACAAAGGGAAGACTTTACACACCGCCACTTACCATAGAAATCTCCCTTGATTTGTTGATTTGCTGAGATTGTTGGATTGTGGGTGCTCTATGAAGCTTGTGCAAGAACTCTGACAACATGTCTCCCTTGTTGGATGATTAGCTTGGAAGAAGTTGTTGATGATGGATTCAAACTAGCATGACCTCATTAAGGCTCTAAGGCTTGATGCTAAGTTGGCATGGTCTCATTAGGCTACCATGGCTTGTTATAAGTGAGGGATGATTGTTGGATTTATAGAATTTCAAGATGAATATGGATTGTTGATCTTGATGCAAGATCAATGGTTGAGAATGAGCCTGCTTCTCATTGAATGAGGGGGGATGGGGATTAAATGAATGGAGTTGGATGTGTAAGGCTTGATTTTATGAAGGTATGGGCTCGATTAGATCTTGTCACATGACTTGGAATTTAAAGTGATTGACTAGAGATGGGTGCTATGATGACTTGATTTGGGATTTGGAATGATGTGATGATATTATGAATTTATTAATTTATTTTGAATATTTGATGCATGGATTTATTATTATACTAACCAACTAACTAATAAAATTAATTAGTTATTTAATCTAGATTTGATAAGATAGGAATTAGATGGGATTGAAATGTTATTGTCAGATAAGATTAATTGATTGAGGGGATGAATAATGGCTAAGTAATCAAAGAATGATTAGTTAGGGATGATGATTAGGGTTATGGATGCAACATCAATCAAATTAGAGTTAAATGATGTTAGAGTGGATTGATGGATAAATAGTGATAACTAGCCCATAAATGTGGGTACATTTGGGTTTTAGTGATATTAGTGCGAAATAGTGAAATGGTAAATAGTTTTAACACCGAGGTGGCAAGATTTAGGTGTCTACATTTTTCTCCTCTTTGAAAGGGTATTGTAAGATGATGGTTGGAGGAAGAGTAAAAACATTTCAAAGAATGAACAAGTTAAAAAATGGGAACACAAAGATGCCCCTAGAGATGTGGTGGTATGATGAATGGTTAGGGACGATGCCCCTTCAAGAGGGCATGCAGGGATGAAAAGTAAGGATGGGCTCTTGAAATGAGAATAATTTTTTTAGAATGTATGGATGATGGTTAAAATGGAGGGGTGTGAAATAAAGAAAGAGGGGTCATGTTATAGTGAGATGTGATGAGCATGTAAGATGATGATGGATATGGATATGGATATATGATAATATGGATGGGTACAATTAACTCACTTGAGTTAAGGCTTGCATGCTTTGATTAAGGTTGATTCATGTGATTTACTAAAAGCAACAATATATGCAAGGGACAAAATTGAGAATGATATATCCTGATGATAAAGCTGTAAGCTTGATTTTCTCTAAATAATGATATATACGAGGGTGCGGATTTGGGAATGATATATTTGGATGAAGCTACACACTTTGATTGGATTGATGGATTATTTAGGATATGAAAGCATAACTCACATAGTTAACCAATTGCATAGATTGATGATGTAATGATCACGTTGATGGATGATTATATGATTCAGTAACAACCTTTCAAAAAATGAAGAAACCAAACCAATGGGCACACATGAGGATGATCCTAATAGTAATGGATTGTTACTCTAGGACTATAATTGAATTAGATTGGATTAGATTGATCAGATATGGATTAGATGAAATTAGATTGAATTAGATTAGATATGGATTAATTAAGATTAGATTGTACTAGATGAGATAATAGTATATGAGTAGGAGTCATGGCTTATGTGAGGTCTACACACATATGCACTGTGAATGAGTAATTATATATGGATTGTTTGTTAGAAGAAATGTATGGTGATGATGCATTATAATGTTGGAAACTTATTGCCAAGATTTCATGAATTCTAAATGTTTGATCAATCTTATTTTGACATAACATGTGATATGATGCACCATGATATGAAAAAAAAATGATGTTATTGTTGTCATATGACAAAATACTAACTTAGACATAAGAAACAAGAAAACATACAAAAAAAAAAGTAAACAAATAAATCACACAAAAAAGTAGATGATTTATGTCACTTTTGATTTTCTATTATTTTTGGATTTTATGATTTTATATTGTTTTTTATTTTTTTGATTTTTAGGTTTTGGGGATTTATCACCAAAGGGTACAATAAAAGGGAATGGCTATTTTAACAATGGGGATGGTAGTGGTAATGGATAGAATGTATTCAATATGATGATTATAGATGAATGTGGACATATACATACATATTAGGATGATTAGGTATGTATACGAGAGGATGCAAATGAATTAGGGAGGACATGGATGAATATGAGTTGATTAGGGATGCATAGGGATGCTACAACGAGGGATTGATGGTGAAGATAAATATGATGAAGAAGATGAATATCAAGGATGATGATCGTAATGGTGATGGGTATCCAAGGACCACGTCATGTAAGAATAATGTGTCCATTCATTAAACCGCCATTCTACAGATGCGCCAAGATCTTTCAATATAGGGATCAATAATACTTCCACTTCTTTGTAAAGGTCAAAATGGGAAGAAAGGTTTCCACAGGGATGGTAGAGGATGTTTAGATGGATGGAATAGATTTTCCCCTCAAGTGTAAAGTACATTTAAATAATATATTTATACATGACACCAAAATCTAGTTTTCTTCATGACACTTGCCCAAGGAGACATATAATGCTTTTAGCTTGTGGATGATTATTTCTCTTTCTCTTTTATTGATTTTTATTTTTTTAAATTTTTACAGTAGCATATGAACATTCAAGTATTCCCTTCAAATATTTTTATGGGAACTTCACTGATTATTGAGTCATCTTCCTCTAAACATATTAATAGGTGATCATCATAGCCCCTACGAGGGAGGGTGTTGTAAAGGAGGGTAAAGTGGGATGTGTGTTAGTTGAAGTACTGAATTTGATTGTGTGAAGGATTTATTGGAATGGTATGATTATGGAGGTGAATGGAACTTTGGTGAGACCAAAGGGGATTAGGACCAATAGTCTCATGCACCCTTTTAGATTTTGACTACATCATGTATGTTTTATATGACATAATTATGGATGTTTCAGGGATGGGATCAAAGGCATGTGAAAATTATCTCAGGAGAAACACAAGAGATTTATTCTCCTTAGGTCTAAGAGTTGTTGCAAGATGAATGATTTAAGACTCTCCTCCATTCTGATGTTGATATAAATGACATCTTCATCCTGCATCACATTCCACTGTTGTGCCTATGTAGGAGGAAGGTTGAGGTCCTTACTTTTATTGTGATTTTGGTTTTGATCATCTGATAATGCCTCCATGAGGTTTTCAATAAAGGACATTGATTTGTTTGATTTATATTATTTTATTCGATTTGATAGAGGAACACTTCATGTTCCCCAATATATGTTGATGCATTGTTAATGGTTTCAAACACATGTTTGTAGTCTCTAGGCTAGAGGCCATCTTTAGGTCCCATGAATGGTGTGATTACTTTGTCATTCTGAAAGAGCTTTGACGATCTATGATTTTGTTGGTCCTAACTAATGGGCATAGGATATTGGATGTCTAGATGGATGATGGGGATAATGATGTTATTGAAAGGATTGTTGGTGGAAAGATCCTCATAGAGGTTATGATAGGAACATGTTTTGATGTTGGATGGTACTTCCTTAATAATATCATAAGTATCATAGATGTTATTGTGCTGATCCATAATAAGTTTTTAATCAACATCATGATATTATTTATTTGCACATATGTGAATAGGCTCCCAGATTCCTTATTCATGGAGGTCTCAACCTCATCCTTTATAGTTCATGATTGTTTTAGATTCTACTTGTGATGAGGTACTTCTTGATTTAGAAACATGAGGCTAGGCCATCATTGTATGGCAAGGAGTCACTAAGTTCTTTGATTTGTTTAGCTAAGAGAAGACCAAATTTGACAAATGATGTTGAACCAAACTGATAGGCTATCAGTTTTGTCTTCATGTTCATGGTGGGTTTGCCATTGCTTCTAAGGGAGATGTGTTATTTTTCCACATGATGGGCATTATGGATTTCATTGTTACAAGTATGTTCTCTAATAGAGGGTTGGTGTTGGAGGATTTGATATGCGATATGAAATTGGATGATAGGCCAATAGATGGTAGGTTATCTTGGTCAAAGGCGGGTTGGTCAAATATTTGTAGGTTGTCTTATGGGTCAAAGGTTTGAAGTAAATTATGCAGATCAAAGATGGGTTATTCCATGATGGGTTGTTCAAATATGGTTTGACCAAGGATGGGTTCATCAAATATTGGTTGACCATTTATGGGTTCTTTAAATAGGGGTTTTTCAAAGATGGCTAGACCCACATAAGGTTGGTCAAATATGGTTGGGTCAATGATAGGTTCATAAAAGGTGGGTTCATGATAGGATTGGTTTGACCTTGATAATGCTATGAAATAAATTGATCGTGTTGTATAAAGGGATATTTATATATTCATGATTTATGATTCTTAGACATAGATGCAATCGATTCTTATGTAAATGATGTTCCTTGAATTGGTAATGATAGGATATTGTTGGATAATAGTGACTTAGGGGCCCACTTGATGGGGTACTAATTTGGTGATGGTTTATCACATAATTATCCATGAGATTGTGATCATTTATAGGATTTTTTTTTGTGGGATTATTACTCTAGGGCTTGTTTATTATCGAGTTTATTCTAAAATTTATAAAATAATAACATATGTGGCTCAGGAACCAGACGAGTGTGGGATGGCTATTAGTATTGTGGTTGATTTTCACATTTGTCTCTAAGTGAGGGAAAGTGTATATTGGTATAGTATGTTGGATGGTTTTATTGGGATAGGCTAGTTGTTGGAATAGTTTCCCATTTGCGGTGGATTATCATCATGGAAAGGGAATGGATTTAGACTAAAAGTGTTGTTGTCATTTGTTCAAGATGTCTTAGATAGGGTTTAATTTAACTTAATATAATTTGAATTGATTTTGATTTTGATTAGATTATGTTTGATTCATATCTATTTGACTGATCTTGAAAATAGTTTAGCATAATGGATATAATCAAACACACATGTAAGATCCCTACTAGGATTGACTTAGAATAACATGTTTAAAAAAAAAAAATTAATCAGCACATCCTTTCATTATATTTCATCATGAGAATATAATTAGTGATCTAGATAAAATACTCTAATTATGTTAACTTTAAAATAAGCATGTAACATCTTTATGTCATTGATCACTATCATTAGATGAAATGAAACATAACTGAATATAGAAAGTAATTATATATTTCTAACCATGGTTAGTAAAAACATACAACCACTGATGTCAATGTACAATGAGTAAATAATTATATCTCATTAGGTATAATGTTAAAATAATAATAAATACAATACAATACACAAGATACAAGGCTCCATGGAGCATGAGTTCCCCAAACTCCAGTATCTATGGAAATATCAAGTGTAGTCTCCAAAAAAGTACTATTGTGGGGAGGGAGAGGATCATCCAAAAAACATTTTACACCAAACATAGACCATCAATCCCCTACACAATCCCCCATTAGGGAATGGCCCTCCCTTCATGGATGAGTAGATAGTGATGGTGCGAGAATCTAGAGAGACGAGTTAGTATCCGTGTATTGTAAGATTTCTAATACATGATGTGTACCATAAAGAAAATATGTTCTAACATGATATCACATAAACATGTAATCATACATATGAAATGACAATGTTTAACTAAATATTACTTTCGCCAAAGTTTTTAATAGTTATTGATCTCTAGGATCAGCTGGATTACCTTCATCTAGAATTGGTGATGCTAGTAATCTAGTGAAGTTTGTCTCACTGCTTAGTTAGTACCAATAATGCGAGATTTGGTTAGCATGAATATAACCAATAGATTCATACATATTACTTTCTAGTAGTAGGCATAAAACATGCTAGACATAGGAAAATCAAATGTGTACATTTAGTCTGTCAAACATATAAATGAATCTCCACTATATTATTTAATCACATAAATAATAAGCCTAACAAGTATATTTTATACCAACCACATATAATATATATTTAGGCTGTGTATTCTAATTTCCTTAAGCAAATTCAAATATAATACATTCTGTGATGAATAATAATATCATGGTCCATTATTCATAATCATAACTACTCATATAACTAACCATAATAATTTCAAAGAATCAAACAACTCATAAACCAAGTTATATCTCGTATGAGCATAATCTTTCATTTATACGTCTTGTTATGTTTTAGGAGAATGTAATGTATTTATAGTTTCCTGTTCCTTGGGTTCCTATGGCTTATTTTAATAGTCAATAAGATAAAGCTATAGGCACATGACCCAATACACCAATTTATGTTGTATATCTATATGAGTACCCAATTCCATATATAGATATATTTCCTATATATATGCACTTGTACATATTAACTATATTCATACTATGTTTCCATATAAATACCTAATAATATGCAAATACCGTATATAAATGTCAATAGTCATTTATAATTCTAATCAAGGACTTCATATGATTCCAACATTCATTATGACTTTCCTATACACAAAATACATTGATGATCAATTATAAGATATTAATATTCCAAAATATTAATGAATAGAGTATTGTAGTTAGTTGACTATTTATATCCATAATCTACTATTCTTAAATCAAATCGCTATCTAACTATAACTAACACTCACACAATTGTTTATAACACTCTATGCATATTACTAAGACATGATGGTTAGGCTATATGCATTAGTAATCGAGTCACACAAATTTACGTTCTTGTAAGCATTAACAATCATGGATTTAATAACATGACATAATCATACTATAACATTATAAATCTAATCTACATATAATATCCATAATGCAATCACACAAGATTAATTCTACATAAGCATTAAGCTGAGCTAACACACAACTAACATGCTTAAAAAATTATTTAAATGTAGACAACATAAAAAATGTATTAATGCTAACCATTCAAACTATGCATATAATGAGTACCATTAACGTGGTGTGTGCATGGGTTATAGATGTTGCTATATCATTCCCTAATACCTCCATCTACGTCACCCTCTCTAATGATGTTCTCCCTCTATCATGATCTGAGGGATGAATCTCTCTTGCACTAAATTCATGTATAAAAAAGTATTTAGTCCAAAACATCATGACATATATAATAAAACATTGCTATAATAACGAATCAACATGATCATAATGTAAGAATATACCATACAACTAAACTCATAGAAATTATAATGTAATAATATACCATATAACTAAACTCATATAAATGCAACCATGTAATCAAAGCAACATTTAACTATCCCACAACATCATATGACTTACAACTTAGTTAATAATAATAAAATCAAATTAACAACCATAAAAATTCATGAATAATCAAATAAATTTGCTTAGTGAGAAATCAGGATGTAACATCCTTCTCTCTTAAATCTGGTCATTGTCTTGATGACACTTATTCAAACATTAATTCTAAATTAAAAACATTATTCAGTAGAAAAATAACATAGTATGAAGCATCAAATCAAGCAAATAAATGTGAAAATCACCTATAGAACTCATCATAGTCTAGCCAAGTAGTACTATCCTTAGAGTATTGGTCCCATAAGACCTTACACTGTGACATCTCTCTATTACACAAATAGATTTTATGAGTGTCAATTACTCTGATTGATTCTACCATGACTACCCTAAGATCTAGAACCTACAAAGCATTCCACTCCAACACATGTGAAAGATTGACTATATACTTTTTAAGATAAGAAACATGGAAGACATTATGTAATATAGTTAAGGATGGTGTCAATACAAGCCTATACCCTATAAGATTGACCACTTCTAAAACCTTTAAGGGTCATACATATATTGATGAAAGTTTTTTTGATTTACCAAATTTAATCAAGCTCTTCTACGACTTAACCCACAAGAATACTTTATCACCTACTAAAAACTACCTATCTAGTCTCTTCAGATCAACATAACTCTTTTACATATCATTGGCCTCAACCAATCTTTGCCTAATTAATCTGAATTGATCTTCCATTTTTGAAAGCATCTCAGGTCCAAAGACTACCCTGTCTTCTATCTTGTCCCAATTGATTGGTGTTCTGCATTTTTTTCATACAATATTTCAAATGGTACCATATTCAAATCTAATTGGTATGAGTTATTTTAATAAAAATCAACTAATAGAAGATAATCTTCCCATTTGTATTGGTGATCCATGCAATACATACGAAGAAGATCCTCTAACACCTAATTAACTCATTTAGTCTCTAGGTGATATGTAGTGCTAAAGTTTAATTATGTACCTAAAGCTAAATTCAGAGTTACTAAAAAACTATAAGTCATCCTTGAATCATGATATAACATGATCTTCTCTAAGAATCCATGCAATTGATATACTTCCTTTATAAAACTCTTCATAAGCGTAGGTGCATCATCTGTCAAATTGGCTGGTATAAATGAGCTAACTTGGTTCATTTATCAATTACTAACAAGATCATGCCATGCCTATTTTGTGATAATGGTAAACCTTAGACAAAATCCATAATGATCACCTGACACTTCCATTCTAGTATATCATCTAGATATAACAATCCAACCAGATGCACATGTTCAAATTTCACTCACTAACATTCCAGATAATGTGACACAAAGTCCACCATATATTTATTGATTTCCTTCCAACAATAAAGTGGTTTAAGCTTCTACCATAAACTTGGTTATTCTTGGATGTCTTGAATATGGGGCATTATGAAGTTAGTTTACCACTATGCTCCTTAGATTTTATTGATCTAGCACATACATCCTTCCATCATATTGCAAAAGACCATCACTTTCTAATCTAAATCTTTTATACTTAGGATTTTGGGCATTCACAGATAATGCTTTCCCAAAATAATTATAGAATTCATCTCTTAGAAAAAATTTGATCTCTCAATCCCTAAAAGTACTCTTGATAGTAGCCACAATTGCTATGTACCTCCTATGACTAAGGGCATTAGCTACTCTATTTTCATTAAATTTGATATAGTTGATATAAAAATTATAACTAGATAAGAAATCTAACCAACACCTCTAACAAGCATTCAGATTCAGTTGGGTGAATATGTACTTGAGTCCCAAGTTGTCAGTCTTGAGCTCAAATGGTTTTGACAATAAAAAATACCTCCAAATTTGTAAGGTATGCATAATTGATACAAGTTCTAGGTCATGAGGGGCATAGTTCACCTCATAAGGCTTCAAATTTCTTGATTCATAGGATACCACTACACCCTCCTACATAAGGACTCCTCCTAGTCCATCCCCAGATACATCTCTGATCAGTGAAAATTGACCATTGGGATCAGGAACTCTTAGTAATAGTGCTAAAGTAAACCTTAAATTTCTAAAAAGATACTTCATACTTTTCTGACCAGATAAAACTTTGGTTCTTTCATTATAGAGAGGTAATCATATTAGCTATCTTAGAAAAATTTGGAATGAACTTCTTGTAATAGCCTACTAATCACTTGAAACTTCTTACCTCATAGACATTCTTTAATGATGGCCACTCTATAATAGATTTTATCTTTACTGGATCTACTAAAATACCATCCATATAGATAATACGTCTTAGATATTGCACTCTCTTTTAGAAAAATGTACACTTGGATAACTTGCCATACAACTTATGCTTTTGCATCCATTATAAAACTAGTTCCAAATGTTGAAGATGTTCCTCTTCATTCTTAGAGTATAAGAATTCCATCAATAAATAATAAGACAAAATGATCTAGATAGTCTTTGAACACACTATTCATGCGATTCATAAGCACTGTTAGAGAATTTATCAACCCAAATAGTAACACTGTGGACTCATAATGCCCATATCAAGTTATAAATGCTATTTTTGGCATATCCTCATTACTTATCCTTAGCTGATGGTATCCTACTCTAAGATCAATCTTAGCAAAGACTATTTCCCCTTGCATTTAATCAAAAAGATTGTCTATACAAAGTAGCAGATACCTATTTTTGATAGTTTTCTTACTCAACATTTTATAATCTATGCAAAGATGAAGAGTATTATCCTTATTCTTGATGAAGACAACTGGTGTACATCATGGTGACAAACTTAGCCTGATCAACACTTTTGATAATAATTTCTAGAATTGAGCCTTCAATTCAACCAATTCAGTGGTTGTCATCATGTATGGTGCTTTAGTCTATGGTTTTGATCTAGGTAAGATATCAATAGAGAAATCAAATTCATATTTGAGAGGTAATCTTGGCAATTCCTCCAAAAACACATCATGAAAATTCCTAAGAAATGGGTAATCTTTGAAGAATGGTTCCTTAGATTCTTTTGTTTCATTTATCTTGATAATAAATGCTTGACACCCTTTTTCTTGAGCTTTCTTGAGTTGCATTACATAAATATTCCTAAGCCTTAACTATCTATTCTTACCCTGAATTTATGTCTAATTTCTAAAATAGTTTAGATACTCAACCTTATTTAAATAGCAATCAACCTTGGATTTTTATTCGCAATCTAGTTGACTCTTAGGATCACATCATATGACCCTAGTGATGCTACATAAAGATCTACTACTATTGTAAATTTGGACAACGTAATCTCTATTTCAACTAAACACTTGTCAACTTTGACTTTTGAATCATTTCCATATTGTACCGACCATGCATTTACCATTACTCTAGTTCTTGTAGATAACTTATTAACCATTTTAGGAGCTATAAAACATTATGTAGCCCCTGTATATATCAAAATGGGAATTGGATATTTAAACAAAATACTTGACAGTTCTATGAATGAAGCTTAAAATTTAACTTATTGATTATCAACTTTCACATAAATATATTACTAAAAATTTCCCTACTAAGGAGTAGAACCTTTGTTATTTGACTTATCATGGGTGCACTCACAAGCATAATGATCAACTCCATAAATGAAAAAACCTCCAAGTGGCCCTTTCCTGTTAGATTGTTGGTTTCTATTGAAACCACCTTTGAAACCATTACTTGATTTCTTGTTACCTAAACCATTGTTAAATCTAGCATTCTAATTTTTGAACTGACTCTTGGAGCCTCACCCCATTGATTCTAGTTATTCTTTTTGAAATTTGGCTTAGAAATTCTAAACTTTTTATTAAACTTGTCTATGGCCTAAGCAAGAGATTTCAACTTCTGTTCTTGTTTGACTGCCTTCTCAAAGACCTAGTCCATGGTAGATAGTCCATGAATGTCCACCTCTCCACCAATCTAGGATTTTAATCTCATGATGAAATTCCTATTTCTAAACCTCTCATCTACCTAATACTAAGGTACACACTTCATAAGTTTGGTGAACCACTCCTAATACTCATTCATTGATAGTTCTCCTTACTTTAGATTCTATAAATATGTAAGATTTTGGTCAAAGTATAGATGTGTAAGCCATCGTGATCTAAAAAATATCACAAACTACTCCAATATAGTGGTAGTTGAATTAAGATTTATTTCCAACTTATTATTGGCCCACCACGTAGCTACATCACCAACCAACTGGTAAGCTCTCCAAACTAATTTAGTGACCTTAGATTAATTTCAAATCTCAAAATATTTGTCCATCTCATTCAACCATGCTTTATCTCCATCACCCAAAATAGTTTTATTGAACTTAGGTGGACTTACTTTCTTCATATCTCTAGCCAATTTTGTAGCTTCCTATGCTTTCACATCCCAAGGGATTTCCTACTCAATAATATGCTCTTCAGGTGCATGTTGATGTATTTCCTCTTCATAGCCATGAATTACCTATTTTAGAGCTAAAATGTGATCTTGGTTTCATTCATGGTTGTGAGAATCTGATCTAACTTTACTGCTTGCTCACTGGCAAATCAATTAGGATCAAATGAAGGGTTATTTTCATTAACATTTGAAGGACCCTCATTGGATACTATAGCTTTCACCATTATACTTTATGGTAAATAAAAGGATACAAAAATGTTAGTGGACTCATTAATTCTTAGAGTTCGATCTGTAACTCTAATACCATATGTAACATCCATACTGAGATTGACTTAGAATAACGTAATTTAAAAAAAAATTAATCAACTTAATTTTTCATTAGATTTCACCACAAGAATATAATTAATGATCCAAATAATTTTTTTGATTATGTTAATTGTAAAATAAGCATTTAACCTCTATCTGTCACTGATCACTATCATCAGATGAAACAAAACATAATTGAATATAAAAATTAATTATAGATTTCTAGCCATGGCTAGCATAAACATAAAACCACTGATATCAATATACAATGAGTAAAAAATTAAAACTCATCAATTATAATGTTCCAATAATAATAAATACAATACAATATATAAGATACAAGGCTCCATGGAGCATCAATTCCCCAAACTCTAGTATCAATGACAATGTCGAGTGTAGTCTTCAAAAAAGTACTATTGTGAGGAGGGAGAGCATCATTCAAAAAAAATTCACACCAACCACGGATGATCAATCCCCCACACAATCCCCCATTAGATAATAT
Source organism: Torreya grandis (assembly GCA_037957365.1). Taxonomy (NCBI): domain Eukaryota; kingdom Viridiplantae; phylum Streptophyta; class Pinopsida; order Cupressales; family Taxaceae; genus Torreya; species Torreya grandis. The sequence goes on along the minus strand of JARHVA010001110.1, from coordinate 105,149 downwards.
AAATCCCTTAGTGGATGAGTATATAGTGATGGTGCGGGAATCTAAAGAGATAAGCTAGTACCTGTGTGCTGTAAGATTTTTAATACATGATGTTTACCATAAAGAAAATATGTTATAACATAATATCACACAAACATGTAAATCATATATATTAAATGAAAATATTAACTAAAAATTACTTTGGATAAATTTTTTAATAGTTATTGATCTCTAGGATCAGTCAAATTCATACATACCACTTGATCGGATTACCTTCATTTGGCATTGGTGATGTTAGTAAACTAGTGAAGTTCATTTCATTGCTTAGTTAGTTCCAAAAATGTGAGATTTATTCAAAATGAATATAACCAATAGATTCATATATATTAATTCCTACTGGTAGGCATAAAACATGTTAAACATATGAATAATCAAATGCATACATTTAGTCCATCAAACATATGAATGAATATCAATTATATTATTTAATCACATAAATAATAATCATAACAAGTACAATTTATACCAATTAGGTATAATATATATTTAGGTTGCATGTTCTAATTTCCATAAGTAAATTCAAATATAATACATTCTGTGATGAACAATAATATCATAGTCCATTGTTCATAAGCACAACTACTCAAACAACCAGTCATAATAATTTCAAAGAATCAAACAACTCATAAACCAAGTTATATCTTGTATGAACATAATCTTTCATTATACATCTTATTTTTTAGGATACTGTATTTATGTAGTTATAGTTTCTTATTCCTCAGGTTACTATGACTTATTTTAACAATCGATAAGCTAAAGTTATAGGCACATGACCCAATACACCAATTTATGTTGTATATCTATATGAGTACCCAATTCCATATGTAGCTATATTTATTATATATATGCCCTTGTACATATTAATTATATTCATGCTATGTTTAGCATATAAGTACTCAACAATATATAAATATTGTATATAAATGTCAACAATCATTTATAATTCTAATCAAAGACTTCATATAATTCCAACATTCATTATGACTTTCCTATACACAAAATACATTTATGATCAATTATAAGATATAAATATTCCCAAAATATTAATAAACAAAGTATCATAGTTAGTTGACTATTTATATCTATAATCTACTCTTCTTAAACTAAATCACTATCTTATTATAACAAACACTCATATAATTTATTATAACAGTCTATGCATATTATCATATATATTTTGTTACAAGTTCGATTCCATCGACTTGTTTTATATAAAACTCTTGTACTTTAAAATATGTTGCCAGTCTTTGCAAAGAGTAAATACTTCAACCCAATAAATGTCTATAGTTTTATTATCTATATAACTTGTTATGTAATATTCCATTATATAGTTACCAAATTGATACAAATACTAGTCGAACTCAAACTTAGCTACCATATTTACAAGTATATAAACATAACTTACCCATATATTTCATCATAGTTCTGAATGTTAATATATACATCATTCATATATATTTGCACTGTTAAAATAACTAAGACATAGTCCACCCATATATGCATCTTATCATGATTTTCAAAAATAAATGAGACTATCTTGTATACAAATACCCCCACAGTTTTGATAAGACAAATGAACCAGTCATGTATTAAGACACCATGATTTTGATAATACAAATGAACCAGTCATGTATTAAGACACCATGGTTTTGATAATACAAATGAACCATTCTTGTATTAAGGTGCCTTGGTTTTCTATCTCATTATAAAACACAATAAAAAAACATAGATTACTATTTTGATACACATTAAACACTTAGTCTATTCGTGTGGTTTTTATATAACAAATTTATATAGTGTTTATAGATATATAACCTAAACACAATTTGCTATTTTCATACGGTTTACATAGTTTGATATTTTTTTAAAGTAATAACCTACACAATTTGTTTATCCATTCTAACTATTTTGGAACATCAATTATAAAATTAGTCCTTGCATATAATCATTACTAGGTTTATAGGACAAAGTGTGCCATACAAATAGATATAAGTTCACAGTTTTTAAGTCCAGGAATCTCATTCATTCATATTTAAATCTCATGATTTTCTATTGAAAATGTTTACCATTTCAACATATATATTCATAATTCAAAAGATGCCACCAACCTAGTAAAAGCTCCTCCATTAGAATGATATGATTGATGAATTCTCTACTCAATTTGATCTTCTCCTCTTCATACTGACTTTCTCTTTCCCACTTCATTTTGCTTGTCTTCTTCCCTAGTTCACACTCTCTTTCTCTTCTCCTCTTATCTTCTCCTACGTCGTACCTCTTTCTTTTTTTCCTCATGCAAAAGCTTGCCAATTTTTTTTCCTTTCAAGCTACTCTCTCTCTCTCTCTCTCTCTCTCTCTCTCTCTCTCTCTCTCTCTCTCTCTCTCTATTTTTCCTATATATATGTATATATATTCTAATTATAATATAATTCATTTATTTATTTTACTCCAAGTGTATGATGCTTTTTCTATTTTTAAATTTTTTCTCTAACTTTATAATAACAATTAACTCATTAATTATTAGCTTCGAATTAACACTATTGATAATGTCTAGGTTTAGTTTCTAAATTAGTTTAGGACAACCAACATCATGACTTCATAGAAATATGACTAATATAAAGTCATTTATATTCCTTTATCAAAAATGGTAAATCACACATTATTATACCAATCTTAATTATAACAATGTAATTGTTGTGTTATATAGATAAAGGCGTTAAGACGTTAAGACACATTATTATATATATAAAGGCGTTAAGACACATAATGGTATTTTTTGATATCATAAATATAACCAGCTAATGATCTCAAACATTACTAAGACATGATGGTTAGGCTATATATGGTAGTAACTAAATCACACAAATTTACATTCTTATAAGCATTAACAATCATGGACTCAATAACATGACATAATCATACTCCAACATTATACATCCAATATATGTATAATATCCATGATGTAATCACACAAGATCAATTCCACATAAGCATTAAACTGAGCTAACACACAACTAATATACATAAGCAATTATCTAAATGCAAACACCATCAAAAACATACTAACACTGACCATTCAAACTATGCATATAATTAATGTCATTAACATGGTGTGTCATAGATTCTAGTTGTTTCTCTATCATCCCCCAACAACTCCATCTATGTCACCCTATTCGATGATTCTCTTCCTCCATCATGTTGTGAGGTATGAATCTCTCCTACACCAAACTCATGACAAGAAAGTAGTTAGTCTATAACATCATGACATATATCATAAAATACTATTGTAATAACAAATCAACATGATCATAATGTAAGAATATACCATATATCTAAACTCATAGCAATAAAATCATGTAATGAAAGCAATATTTGACTATCCCATAACAACAAATGACTTAAAATTTAGTTAATAATAATCAAATCAAATTACCAACCATAAAAATCCATAGACAATCAAATAAATTTTCTAAGTGATAAATTGGAATGTAACAACACATACAAGTAAAATCTATCTAGTTAAGTAGGATTACAACTATCAAGCATCCCACCGATAGTACCCCAAAATGTACATGGTAGGTGATATTGGGTAATATTGTGTTCCCTAAACCACTATCAGTCTATAAAAAATAGAGTCGTAAACTAGGTTAAACAAGGATAGTTAGGGGTATCCTCTATATACCTCGTAGTAGGTTGAATCCCAAATACATGTCACAAAGGTATTGTTTGAGGCCTAGGTATTGGTGGGATAAATCCAACTCACTTCATGCTCCTCCAAAATGGATGACTGCTTAGCCAATAACAAAAAATCCCTTTGAATTTGTATAACCCATCATAAAATGGGATTTGTCCAAGTTCTATGTGATGAAATCCCATCCATTAGACCCTAAAAGGATATAAAAAGTAGACACGTGTTATTTTTGATTCCAAATATCACCTTGTCGGATGAGGGAAGAGCATTAATAGCTTGACCTATGGTAACATGATTGATCTAGTTAGTTTCTAATTTCCAAGGTTACCTTGTGGTGCTATGGAAGAGCATACATGATGTAAAGATCATACATACACACACTCAAACAAGATGAAAAATATGAAAAAAAAATATTTATTGCTTAGATTAACTAATTAAATTGGTTAGAATAATGTGTTTTTTATATTGTATGATCTTGGAAAAATGAACTTACCATGCCAAATTTTAGTAGTTTGATCAAAATGGAGTCTTTGACAAGCAATGCATACTGAATAAGAGGGTTAAGAGCATGAGAAAAACACCAAATATCAACACTAAAATTAAAAAAATTAAGATTATGGATGTTTAGGATGCAAAAACAATCCTTAGATATGTAGATGCCATTCGATAGGATATAAACATTACTAGAAACATGTAGATGCCTCCAAAGACACAAAAATCACATCATCTATGTAAAACACTAATATTGTTTTATGGTTACATGCATAATTTCTACATATTTGTTTTCCATAAACAAGAGTCAAACAAATACCCGAGTCAAAAGTTATGGCCTCTAAAAGATAGGCATTCAATGTAGAATTTTAGTGACACAAATGCCATTTAGAATGATTAAAACACCATTCAGAATGATGAAGACACCATTTAGAATGAAACAAATTTCATTATGACACAAGAAATTAAAAATGACACAAAGAACATTCATAATGATGCAACAACTATTTTCGGGCATGGAAAAGTTTATTAAAAGGATGAAGATGCTATGAGAGTTTTAGATGTTATTTCTCAACATGAAAACACCATTTATCAAGATGAAGATGTTGTATAAAACACATGCGACATGACCTTTGTGTAGTTAGTATACAAAAATAGATAGTGTTTAGAAACATAGATGTTGAACAAGGACACACACATTTTTTTGATGATGGAAACTTTGCTTATTAGAATGCAGACACCATGAGTTTGGGAATGAGATTTTGAAGCCAAAATGATAATTTTGGGATAAATTTTGACCCTAATTTAATCCTAATTGATAATAATCTATGCAAACATCCCCTGATAAGCAATAATGAGTAAAAGGATTATGGTATTGTGGGTCCCACTAGGCATTACAAATGTATGCATGTACAAATTTTAGAACAAACACACATTAGAAATTAAAAAAAAACAATTGAATTCCTAGACTAACAAATGAAACTAACCACTAATCAATCATAAAGGTAAGACTTTACATACCTCAACTTACCATAAATATTTCCCTTGATTTTTTGATTCACAATTGTGGATATTCGATAAAGCTTGTGCAAGAACTCTGGTAACATCCCCCTATCAATTAGATGATTAGATTTGATGATGTTGTTAATAATGGATTCAAAATAACATGATATTGATATAAGGATTGATGCTAATTTGGCATGGTCGCATTAGGCTACCATGGCTTGTTAGAAGTGAGGGAGGATGGTTGGATTTATATACTTTAGGATGAATGTGAATTGTTGATCTTGATGCAAGATCAAGGGTTGAGAATGAGTCAACTTCTCATTGAATGAGGGAGGATTGGGATTAAAATAAGGGAGTTAGATGTGTAATTATTTGTTTGATAAAGGTATTGGTTTGATTAGATATTATATCATGACTTGGGATTTGGAGTGATTGACTAGAAATGAGTGATGTGATGACCTGGATTAAAGGATAATCAACTTTATTCAACTTAATATCAAGAAATGAGGGCTTTATCTTATACAAAATTTGCCTTATATTAAACCCTAATCTCATCCCCTTTTTACTATAATCATTAAACTAAAATCCTTACTATATTACATTTTATATTTTATCTTGATAATATTTTATGTGAGGATATTATTTTTTTAATTTTATTTATTTGTTAAAAACAAGTCATTTTTCATTTGTATAATATTTACATATATACTTTTAATGTAATTTGATTCAAAAAAATTCAATACCGTTTGAAATTGCTATTGTTTCTTAAGGGCAGTCTTTATTTTTATTATATATAAAATAATATATCTCAATTAGATTACTAGTTATAAATCATGATTTTATATATAGTGTTATGACTAAATTAGGAATTGGACTGCATTCAAAACTGATGTTTACTTGAATGTTTTTGTTAGGTTATCATTTTTTCAAGCTCATGTTGTCATATCATATGTGCATGAATTTTTAGGATTTATTTACATTAAATTTCACATTAACCCCACCCTTCAGGTAGGTTTAGAATTTTTTAACATTCTTCATCATCAGCCAAACAAAGAGATTCAACACAAGGACTCACCACTTATTAAACACTTAGGACCTATTGACAATGCTTCTTTAAAGCAATTTCATAGGGAAAATGACCCAAAACTATAGAAAATCTCTATCAATACCCAACATAGAACACTTTGATCATTCAAGTAGGGATTAAATTATACCCAAGTATTACACCAAACAACTCATTATCAACTAGAAGTTGCTCATGGCATTAAATTAGCTAAACATAATTATTATTGTAGTCAGTAGGGAGCATGGCACCAAAGCGAGCTCAAAAAATTATCCCAAAAATATAAGATGAACTAATGATTATGTAAATCCTTCTCAACCTTTAGATGTGCTCTTAGTTGTTGATGTCATTGAATCTATTTTTAACTAGTATGAAAATCATAGTCTTATAGCCTACTATGTCGACCATATTTTTGTTGAGCATCCTCTCAATACTTGGATTAAACATGCTTGGGAATCTCATGGTATTAATTTAAGAGGGATCTATAACCTTACTACATATATTTTATATATGCAAAAATGTTAAAACAAACACATGCTAGAACTTCAAACAAACAATTGAACGTATAGCCTAATAAATGAAATTGATGGAGCCAATAATAACTATGATACCAGTTGATGTGTATTCCAACCACATAAAAGATTAAACAATCCTTACACTCATAAAACACATAATATCATCACAAAAATTCAACTCATAAATTCAACATTCTCTCATTCAATGTCTCAACATTACATAAGCTTTATCAACAAAGCATTGCAAATCAAAAGGCCATGCAAATAATGCATGAAAGTAACACTCTCATTTCTTGGCCAACATTCCAAGGAGGCACAAAAGGCTTCTCTCTAATCCTATCCCATAAACTTGCCTAGCCTCCAGAAAGCATGAATACATCCATATATAGAAAAGACATGAGATTGAAAAATAATGAATAAATAATGGGGGCCAAAAATGGATCCACCCCTTCACATGGAAGGAATCTTGAAATGAGACAAGATGTAACCCAAGCCACATGATTAATGGAGTCACTTTTGACTAACCACAAATAATATCTTGAAATTTGGCACCACCTTTAAGAAAGGTCACATGGAAAAGCAAGATGCTAATCTAAAATAGTGATTCATGTCTCCCCACTTAACAAAAGCTTCCAAAAGAGGTAGGTATGACTTTTTAACCACTATTTCTTATCCACACATGATAAATTCAACCCATGCCACCTAATTACTCAAGAATAGTGTTTTGGACACCTCCAAGATTAATAGTGTCTACAACTTCATCAGTGAATAGTAACTTGGGAATAGTGCCCATGAATAGTGTTTTCTGTCGCATAAAAAATGCACTTCCAATTGAGCATAAAGGGAATAATTTAAAAACCTCCACTTAACATAAATATCTCCATTTATTTGTTTATTTTCTTGTATTTTTAGATTGTGGGTGCTCTACAAAGTGTGTGAAAGAACTTTGACATGTACGCTTTGTTGATTGGATGAGTAACTTGGAATAAGTTGTTGATTATGGATTCAAAATAGCATGAAATCATTAAGGATATAAGGAATTATGCTAATTTTTCATGGTTAGGCTACAATGGATTTTTATTAGTGAGGGATGATGGTTGTATTTATAAAATTTTAGGATGAATGTTGATTATTAATCTTAATGCAATATCAACAGTTGAGAATGAGTCCACTTCTCATTGAATGGGGGGGATGGGGATTCAATGAAGGGACTTATATGTGCAAGGATTGATTTGATGAAGGCATGGACTCAATTATATCTTGTCACATGACTTGTGATTTGGAGTGGTTGACTAGAAATGGGTGCTATGATGACTTGACTTTGGATTTGGAGTGATGTGATGATATTATGAATTTATTGATTTATTTTGGATATTTGGTGCATGGATTTTATTATTAATATAAAAAACTAACTAATATAATTAATTAGTTAGTATTAATATATATTTGATAAGATAGGATTGATATGTTATTATCATGACAAGATTAATTGATTAAGGGGATGAATAGTAGCTAGGGAATCAAAGAATGATTAGTTAGGGATGATGATTAGAGTTATGGATGTAATGAAAATCAAATTAGAGTTGAGTGATGTTAGATTGGATTAATAGATAAATAATGATGAATAGGGATAATGTGGTTATAATAGGGTTTTAGTGATATTAGTGTAGAATAGTGAAATGGTGAATAATTTTGACACTAAAGTAGCAATATTTAGGTGTCTGCATTTTTATCCTCCTTGAAAGGGTGTTTTGAGATGATGGTTGGAGGAAGGAGTAACAACCTATAAAATAATATAGAATAGAAAAAAATGGGCACACAAGGATGCCCTTAGTGATGTGGTGGTATGATGAATGGTTAGTGATGATGCCCCCTTGATAGGGCATGTAGGGTTGAAAAACATGAATGGGATCTTAAAATGAGGAGAAATTTTGTATAATGTATGGATGAGGGTTAAAATGGATGGGTGTGAAATGAATAAAAATGGGTTGGGTTATAGTATGGTGTGATGAACATATAATGTGATGGTGGATATGAATATAGATATAGGATAATATGGATGAGCATAATTAACTTACTTGAGTTAAGGCTTGCATACTTTGATGAAGGTTGATTTAGGTGATTTACCCCAAGCAATGATATATGCAAGGGAGAAGATTGGTAACAATATATCCTAATGATAAAGTTTCAAGCTTTATTTTATTTGAGTAATGATATATGCAAGGAATTGGATTTTGGGATGATATATCCAGATGAAGCTACACATTTTGACTGAATTGATGGATTATTGACTGATTATTTAGGATATGCAAGCATAAATCACATAGTTAACCAATTGTATAAACTAATAATGCAATGATTATGTTGATGGATGATTCTATGATTGAGTAACAACCTTTCAAAGATTGAAGAAACTAAAAAAAATGTGCATACATGAGGATGACCCTAATAATAATGGATTGCTACTCCTACTATAATCAAATTAGATTGGATTGGATTGATTAGATATGAATTAGATGAAATTGGATTAAATTAGATTGGATATGGATTAGTTGAGATTAGACTGGACTAGATGAGATAATATTAGATGAGTAGGAGTCATGGATCATGTGAGGTCTACACACATAGGCACTGTGAATGAGTTGTTAGATATGGATTCTTGGTTAGAAGAAATGTATGGTGATAATGGATGTTAATGTTGGGAACCTATTTCCAAGCTTGTATAGATTCCAAATGTTTTATCAACCTAATTTTGACATAGCATGTGATAGGATGCAAAATGATATGAAAAAATAATGATGTCATTGTTTTCATATGCTAAAGGACTGACTCAAACATAAAAAACAAGAAAACACACAAAAAACAAGTAAACAAAAAAAAAACACACACAAACACAAAAGTAGGTGATTTATGTTGCTTTTGGTTTTCTATTTTTTTTTGGACTTTGTGGATTTTTTTATTTTTAAGTTTTTGGGATTTATTTACAAAGGGTATGAGCAAAGGGAAAACCTATTCTATAAATGGGGATGGAAGTGGTAGTGGACGTAAGGTATTCAAGATGATGATTATGGATGAATAGGGACATATACATACATATTATGATGATTATGGATAGGAGAGTATATTTATGGATTAGGGAGGATAGGGATGAATATGATTGGATTAGAGATGCATAAGGATTATGGGGTACAATGAAAGAGTGATGGTGATGATGTTGGTGAATATAAAGATGAAGATCATAGATGATGATGGTAGTGGTGATGGGCCTTGAAGGACCATGTCATGTAAGAATAATGTGTCCATTCATCAAACCACCATTATAAAATTGTGCCAAGATCTTCCAAAAATAGGGATCAAGACTAATTCCACTTCCCTGTCAAGGTCAAAATAGGAAGAAAGGTGGCCACAGGAATGGTAGAGGACATTTAGATGAATCTAATTGATTTCCCCCAAGTGTAGGTTACTTGTAGACAATGGATTTATGCATGACACAAAAAACTAGTTTTCATCATGGCACTTGCCCAAGGTGCCATAGAATGTTTTTAAATTATAGATGATTATTTACCTTTCTCTTTTATTGATTTTTTATTTTTTGATTTTTACATTAGCATATGAAAATTCAAGTATGCCCTCCAAAGATGTTTGTGGGAACTTAATTGATTACTGAGTCATCTTCCTCTAAAAATATTAACAAGTGATCATCATAGCCCTTATGAGGGATGGTGTTGTAAAGGAGGATAAAGTGGGATGTTTTTTAGATGAAGGATTGAATTTTATTGTGTGATTGATTTTTTAGGATGGTATGATTGTGGAGGTGAATGGAAATTTTGTGGGACCAAGAGGGATTGGAACCAATAGTCTCATGCACCCTTTTAGATTTTGACTGCTTCATGTGTGTTTTATATGACACAGTTATGGATGTTTCAGGGATGGGATCAAAGAAATGAAAATTATCTTAGGATAACCATAAGAGATTAATGATCCTCAGGTTTGAGATTTGTTGCAAGCTAAATGATTTAGGATTATCCTCTATTTTGATGTTGATATAAATGATGTCATCATCTTGCATCACATTCCACTATTATGTATGTGTAGGAGGAAGGTTGAGGTCCTTATCTTTGTTGTGATTTTGATTTTAATCATTAGATAGTTACTCCATGAGGTTTTCATTAAAGGAAATTGATTTTTGATTTGTTTGATTTATATTATTTGATTCCATTTGATGGAGGAACACTTCACATTCCCCCAGATATGTTGATGTATTGTTGATGGTTTTGGATCCCTATTTGTACTCTCTAGGTTAGAGGCCATCTTTAAGTCCCATGAATGGTGTGATTAATTTATCATTTTGAAAGAGGTTAGATGATGTGTGATTATATTGGTCCCAACTAATGAGTGTAAGATATTGGATGTCTAGATAGATGATGGGGAAAATGATGTTGTTGAAAGGATTTTTGGTGGAAATATAATCATATAGGTTATAATAGGAACCTATTTTGAGGTTGGATGGTGCTTATTCAATAATATCAAAAGTACCATAGATGGTTTTATGTTGATCTATAATGGTTTTGTAACCAATGTCATGATATTATTTGTTTGCATATATGTGAATAAGCTCCCAAATTCCTTGTTTATGGAGGCATTGATCTTGTCCTTTATATTTCATGATTTTTGTAGATTCTACTTATGATGGGGTACTTATTGATTTTGAAACATGAGGTTAGGCTAACATTATATAGCAAAGAGTCACTAAGTTATTTGATTTGTTTAACTAAGAGAAGACTAAATTTGACAAATGATGTTCAACCAAACTGATAGGCTATCAGTTTCATCTTCCTATTCATGGTTGGTTTTCCACTACTTCTAAGAGATATGGGCTATTTTGCCACATGGAGGGCATTATGTATTTAATTATTAAAAGTATGTTCTCCAATGTTAGGTTGGTGTTGGAGGCTTTGATATGCGATGTAATATTGGATGATAGGTAAACAAATAGTAGGTCATCTTGGTCTAAGGTGGGTTGGTCAAAGCTTTGATGGATGTCTTATGGGTCAAAAATTTGAAATAAGACATGTAGATTAAAGATGGGTTGATCCACAATGGGTTGGTCAAAGATGGTTTGACCAAGGATGGGTTCATCAAAGATTGTTTGACCATTGATGGGTTCTTTAAAGAGGGATTCATCAAAGATGGATAGAACCATATAGAGTTGGTCAAATTTGGTTGGGTCAAGTATAGATTCATGAAATACGGGCTCATCAAAGAGTTGACCATCAAAGATGGATAGACCAATGATGGTGTAGAATTAGGATTTTTTTGGATGGTTGATAAGATTAGTTTAACATTGATAATTTTATGGAAGAAATTGATTGTGTTGTAGAAAGGGATCTTGGCATATCCCTAATTTATGATTCTTGACATGGATGCACTCGATTATTATGTAAATTATGTTCCTTGAATTGGTAATGATAGGATATTATTGGATAATGGTGGCTTGGGAACCTACTTGGTGGGGTACTAACTTGGTGATTGTTTATCACATGGTTATCTATGAGACTATGATTGATTATGGGATTTCATTTTTTGGGATTATTTGTCTATGGCTTGTTTCTCATTGAATTTCTTCTAGAATTTATAAAAGAATAACATTTTTGGCTCAGGAACAAGATAAGTATGGGATGGTTGTTGATTTTGTGGTCAATTTTCAAATTTGTACCAAAGTTAGGGAAAGTGTATATTGGTATGGGATGTTGGATAGTTTTATTGGGATGGTCTAGTTGTTAGAACAATTTCACATTTGTAGTAGACATGGGGGATATTGTGATGGGGATTATAAGTGGTGGACAATAGAATATCATCAAGGAAAAGGAATGGATTTAAGCTAGAAATGTTATTGTTATTTGTTCGAGATGTCATTGGATAGGGTTTAATTTGACTTAACTTTATTTAACTTGGATTGAATATTGATTTGTATTGAATTGATTTTGATTTTGATTAGATTATGTTTTATTCATGTCAATCTGATTAATCTTGAAATTAGTTTAGCACAAGGGATAAAATCAAACACACATGTAAGTATAACCTAGCTAGTCAAGTAGGATTACAATTGTCTGGTGGCACATCAATAGTACCCAAAATAATATGTGGTGGGTGATATTGGGGAATGTTATGTTCCCTAAACCACTATTATTATGCAAAAATTATGCTTGTAAAATATGATAAACAATGATAGTTAGGGGCATACTCTATATACCTCACATTAGTTTGAGGCCCAAATACATGTCACAAAAGTGTTTTTTGGGGATTGGGTATTGGTGGGATGAAACCACGCAAATCCATAGATCCTGTAACATGGAAGACCCCTTAGCAAATAAAAACAAATCATTTTGAATTTGTATAACCCATCAGAATATGAGATTTTTTGAAATGTTAAGTGATGAAATCCTAGTCACTAGACCCTAAAAGGATAAAAAATAAGTATGTATTATTTTTGATTCCAAATATCACCTTGCGGCATGAGGGAAGAGCATACAAAACTTGTACTATGGTAACATAATTTATCTAGTTAGTTTATAATTCCTAAAGTCACCTTATGGTGTTAGGGAAGAGCATGCATGATGCAAATATCATATGCACACACACTCAAACAAGATGAAAAACAACATGATTTATTGCTTAAATTAACTAATTAAATTGATTATATTAATGGATGTGTTTGTTTGATTGTATGATCTTGCATAAATGAACTTGATAGGATAAATATTAGTAGTTTGATCAAAATGGAGTCTTTGACAAGTGATACATATTAAACAAGAGGGTTAAGAGCATGAAAAACACCAAATATCAACACCAAAAGTAACAAAATTAAGGCTATGGATGTTTAGGATGAAAAAATAAGCCTTAGATACACAAACACCATTTGATAGGACATAAACATTTCTAGAAACACATAGACACCACAAATGACACAAAAATCATGTTGCCTATGTAAAACACTAGTATTTTTTCATGGTTACATGCAAAAATTTTATGTATTAATTTTTTTTGTAAATGAGAGATCAAATAGACACCTGAGTCAAAAGTTAAGGCCTTTGGAAGATAGACATTCAGTGTAGAATTTTATTGACATAAATACCATTCAAAATGACACAAACACCATTTAAAATGACAAACATCATTATGACACAAAATAAATTAAAAATGACATGGCCAACATTCATAATGATGCAAACATTATTTTTAGTCATGAAAATTTTGTTTATAAGGATGAAGATGCTACAAGAGACACATGTGCCATTTCTTGGCATGGAAACATTTTTGAGTAGGATGAATATGTCATAAAAGACATAGATGACATGATGTCTATGTAGATAGTATATAACAAATAGATAATGCTTAGAAATAAAGATGTTGAACAAAGACACACAAATGTCCTTTTTGATGATGGAAACATTGCTTCTCATAATGGAGACACCACAAATTTTGGAATGAGATTTTAAATCGATAATGACAAATTTGACCTAAATTTTGACCCTAATTGATTCTTAATTTATAATTAGTTATGTAAACATCCCCTTACAATCAATAATGATTAAAATGATTGTGGGATTTCAGGTCTCACTGGGCATGCTAAATGTATGTGTGCATAAATTTTAGAACAAACAAATATTATAAATTCAAATAAACAATTGAATTTCTAGAATACCAAATGAAAATAACCTTTGATTGAACATAAAGGGAAGAATTTACATACCTCAACTTACAATAAATATCTTCCTTGATTTTTTGATTCATGATTGTGGATGTTCAATGAATCTTATAAAACAACTCTAGTAACATTCCCCCTTGTTGATTGGATGATGATTAACTTAGATGATATTATTGATGATGGATTAAAAATAACATGATATTGATATAAGGCTTGATGCTATTTTGGCATAGTTTGATTAGGCTAGCATGGCTTGTTATAAGTGAGGTAGGATGGTTGGATTTATATATTTTTAGGATGAATGTATTCTATTGATCTTGATAAAACATCAAGGGTTGAGAATGAGTTAAATTATCATTAAATGAGGGGGGATGGGGATTAAATGAAAGGAGTTGAATGTGTAAGGATTGATTTTAATAAGTTATGGGTTTTATTAGATATTATATTATGACTTTAGATTTGGAGTGATTGACTAGAGACATGTGATGCGTTGACTTGAGTTGGGATTTAGAGTGATGTGATGACATTATGAATTTATTAATTTATTTTTGATATTTGGTGCATGTATTTTATTATTAGACTAACCAAATAACTAATATGTTTAATTATTTGGATAATCCAAATTTGATAATATGAAAATTAGATGGGATTGATAAGTTATTGTCATGACAAGATTAATTGATTGAGGGGATGAATAGTGGTTAGGTAATTGAAGAATGATTACTAAGGGATGATGATTAGTATTATGGATGTAACAATGATCAAATTTGGGCTGAATGATGTTAGATTAGATTAAAATATAAATAGTTATGAATGGGGATAAATGTGGGTACATTTGGGTTTTAGTGATAATTGTGTGGAATAATGAAATGGTGAACAATGTTGACATCGAGGTGGAAAGATTTACATATCTATAGGAATTATTTTATTTTTATTCAAGGGGACACAACATGTGAAAATTATACTTGATAATTATAGTTGTTATTCATGTGTAACACCTTGATGATTTTTTTACAATGGAATCATGATTTTAATATTACTAAACAAGTCTCGCTCAAAGTTTCTATGTGGGTTAAGTTTCCTAGGTTATTAGTTCTATTGTGGGCCTTCATTGACCAAATAATTCATTCTATAGGGCATGTGATATGTCATGAGTTTGACCAATTCTAATTGGCACAACCTAACACAAAAGTTTGTGTTGAGGTCAACCTCACAAAGACTTGAAATATTCTTTGGACATTTAATGGGGGTCAAGTGTTTCATGGAAAAAGTGACATACATATTTATCTACCCAATAATTGATTTTGATATTGATCCCCTATCAAGGTAAATAAAAATACTAAAGGTGTTAATTATGTTTTTAATGTTAAGCCTCAATAATATGTAAAAAAAAATGAGTTGAGCCCCCCTCTTCCTACCCTTGTGACATTGAGTAAGTCTTTTCTAATTAGTTCTACTCAAGTTGTTACATCGAGTGATGAGACATCCTCAATGAATCCTCTATCCTCTAGGCACTTACACAAACTTCATCATGGATATGAATATCCACCAAGGGTAGAAAATGGGGCCAAGCATCTTTCTATTTCATTGGGAGATTATATTCTACTAAATAAGCAACCTCTTTTGAGTAACAAGTTTACATCTATAGATCCCAACGAGGGACTTGAATATGGTCAAGGAAATTATATATGGAAGATTCATATTTATGAACACTATCTCATATAATCTTTTTAGTCTCATAGAGTCCTCTAAATTTTTTTTTGTGTGATCTACTTGTAAGCAACATGGTGCCTTCAATATTTTTTATTTACAAGAAATTAAAGTTTCTTGATTTATTCTATGAATTATTATGGTTAGACATTTCATTTAGCCATAATTTGGGCCTCATTAATTTCTACACACCTAATGATGTCCAAAAAAGAGTGAATTTATGGCATTATTTGTAAAATAATTTTACTCTATCCAACTAGTTTTTTTATGGATATTTTAATATGATTGATACCCTCAAGGAGAAGGAATGCACTCTATTAACATGGTGGTATGTTGGAGAGTGTGAATCTTAGTTTTAATTTAAAAACTATTGAGGGTTTTTAGATGAATTGGGTCAAAGCATAATAATGTGTTTCATGGGCAACAAAATATTTAATAAATAAATAGAATTAGAAAAACTATAAAATACTTAACAAACCTTTTTTTTGGAAAACATGGATGTACTATGACTTTGTATATATATGCTAAAACACATATGTTGTATTAATATCAACCACATGAACTCAATTTTTTGGGGAGGGAGATTGGAAGTGCTATATGTGACCTCTTCATGTCAAAAAGTGTTACATACTATTATGCTTTTACCTCACTCTTTCAATAATGATCTAGCAGACCAAATCTATGGTTTATGTGTTCTAATTTATGTGTAGACCTTAACTCTGCCCTCAAAAGGATATGTTGTGTTATGCTCATCAAGAAACATGTATTTAATTTTTAAAATATTAATGGGAAAACTATCACCATCCACTCAAATATTTTCATTTTTTTACCATGTTTCCATTACCTTTTAGTTGTAGTGGGGATGTGGCCTCTAGAATATTCCCCATACTTAGTTATTTTTAAACATGCCATTATTTTCTCATGAGGGTACCATATAACTTATCACTTGAGTGTGGAATCTTATGCCATGTCTCCCTTATGCTTACAGTTAATTTGGGTGTTGGAAATATGTGGTCCCTAACACTATCACCCATCTTAGACACTATGGTAACCAAGTGGTGAAGGTTCAAAATGCCTTGGCTAAGGAATTCCAAAGGGTCATGGTGTAGTTTGTGTATAGCCTATTTAACTATAGGGAATGGTCATCTATATCAAACATAATATTAATCTTATAGAATGCCATACTGCAAAAGGTGCCAAATGCATGCACACTTGCATTAGCTCAAAGTGGGAGATTAGGCCTCAAAGTATATTTCTTAAATATTTAAGGGAAAGACAAATTAGAGATCAAATTATATCCATTAAAGTTTCTCATGATTTCCTCACAAAGCTTATTGATATTTGTTCACCCCTTTTGGACCACTAGAAATTAGTGTTTTAGGCCCAATATGACTTTCTAAAACATGTTAAGGTTTTGTAAGAATATATTGATGTTGTTATTTTCAAGCTTAGACAATATTCTTAATGTTTCTATAATGCACTAGTTTCTATTGATAAGTCCACATGTGGCAGTGTATAACATGGCCAATGCTAAAGCACCAAGAGGTGATGAGTTGCCTTATGAGTTTTACAAATCCACTTGATGTTTTTTGGACTAGACTTGATTCAAGTTTACCGTGAAGCTCTTCAAATAGTTTTTAGGGAAAATGATCAATCAAAGAAAGATTAAATTTATCCTTAAAGGTGGAGATACCAACCTCATAACTAGTTGGAGAACCATTATTAAATGTTTTGTACAACATTATTGCTAAATTTTTAGTGCTTAACATGCATGTGTGATACATCCTTCCTCCAATATTTACACTATAAAAATGGGTTTTATCAACACTAATACACTAAATATGATTTGTGTTATAATTTAGGTTAGAATCATACTAGAAATTGATGGTTTTACATTTTTTTCTAAAAAATATCAATATTTCACATCAATTTTGGTGGCGCAAAGTCAGTGTATGCTTGACACTACTTGAAATTTTTAGTTGCATTGGGTTTACATTAGTAATTGGTTTGACTTGTTTTACGCCCATCCCCTAATTCTAAAAATTATGACACTAAAAAAGCTATGAAAATATATAGTAAAAGTACAAATAATTATATTGTATTATATTTATTTATATTATATATAATATAATATTTAATATATTATATATTGTAACACACACACAATTTATATATTATTTTATAGCTAAAAAAATTAATATTAAAATTATTTATTTTAATGTTTATAAATATACATTTTATTATACTATAATTTAAATATATTTATACACATTCTTAAATTAAATACTACAATTTAAAAAAAAAAAAAAATCTTGTGAAAATGATATATAAATGATTGTCTCACATGAAAAAATAATGTCATAAAAGAGAAAATATATAATTTTCATATGTACACAATAGCAATGGAGGGATTGAAAATCATGTATTATCCCTTACAAAATAAAAATGAAAAAAGTATGATTATCAGCTAGACCCTAATGCTCATTGTGATCAAAATATATCATGATATCTTAACGATCATCATCTATAGTTATTTTCTATGTCATGTTCATACATTGACTGATCATCATATTCATGATCATCTTCATCATCTATTTTAAAATCAATACATAATTTAAATATATATTAAAATAGTCAAGATTAAAAATATGTTAAATAACTAATTATGATATTTATAAATTAAGTAATTAGATGCTAATTTTTCACAAGTTAACAATGACTAATGTCTTACAAGGACAAAGCCCCTATAACAAATCCACTCATTTAACACATCATTGTTCCATCCAAAGTGCTTTCAACTTCTCCTAAACTTATTTAATGGTCCTTAAGTGGTATAAATTCTCCTGAAATAAATGTAAATATTAAATTGGGGTCTCAATTAAAAAACACAAACTAACTAGTATATTAAATTAAATTTATGAAATTGTAAATAATTTGAGTTACACTCATTTGTCCCAAGCAACAAGTTAACAACTTCCCTTGACTTAGTCTAGCTTTATGGGCCTTGTATTGACTAATTTCAATCCCTATGTTGTTGTTGTTGTTGTTGTTGTTGTTGTTATTGTTGTTGTTGTTGTTGTTGTTGTTGTTGTTGTTGTTATTATTATTATTAGTCATTGACATGCCATGATTTTATTTTTGAAAATTTCCTGAAACCTATTTTCTAGTTCATTTTCCCCATTCATCACATAATTTATCCTAAGTAGTTTCATTTACTCTTGGAATTTAGAGAATTCATATATACTTATTGATATTTTCCATGTACATTTCTTAGAAATCAAAAATTTAATAATTATTAAAAGAATACAAATATTTAAAAAATTATACCAACTAATGATGTGACCTTTACCCACACATGGCTCTTTATCCTCCTAAGCATAATTGACACAATTTTTTTAACTCGCTTTGAATTGTATTAATAAACTAGTTTTTACACTCAATTAATGTATTATTGAATTTAAGGTGTTAATTTTATTGAAAAAAATGTTGGCTTTAAAAACTATTCATTTTTAAAGTACCTATAATTTTTTTAAAACAAATTAAAAAAATTAAAAGATTTATGATAATATAAGCAAATTATGTAATTTAAATATTATATAATACTTTTGATAATATACTTATTTGCCTTGAACATCTTGTAAAATTTTCATCTTGTCATTTACATAATTTTGACCTTAAGAGTGCTTGACACTTAATGTTTGTACTTGTTTACTTTGAGATAAGATGGTCAATTGTCACCAAAATTTGAGTGGAGGCACACCATTGTCATCTCTCCTCAAGGTCTACCATAGAATATCAAGGCTTCTAGGGGGCCACTTGTCACTTTGGTTTATGAGCATGAAAATGATAATGAAGAGGCTACGACAAAGGCACACAAAACTTGAATATGCAATTAAATAGAAAGGTTAAAAACTAACAAGTTTAAAAATAAATATTTAAAAATAATAATTTAAATAAAATGAATACAAATATTAAAATAATTTTTTACTTTTGTCACTCCCTTGAAGTAGTCGGTGGTTGATGAGTCACTTTGTGCTGCTCTATCTCATCATTAAGTAGTAGATCTACCATCAAAGCCAAAAAATATATAAATAAATATAAATGATATAAGGTAACAAACAAATATACTATAATTTTTTTAAGGCTGGTATCATACCATCTATAGACCATCAATACTTTTGAGGGGTGTGATACTCCTCTACTCCTCAACGTGTGAATGGTCGACAAGGTAGTGAGGGGGTGTAGAACACCTCCTCTATATCTTGTTCTATAGTTGCATGATCACTGAAGCTGCCAAAAAATTATATACAATGCCTTTAAAAAATTGGACATGGGTCATGAGATTTATTTTTTGATGCCCCTAATATTAGAAAAAATTCAATTATTAAATTATTTATTTTTAATAAATAAATATATTTATTAGGGTCTTGTCCTAGGATTTTTGTTAGGGTTTTTGTCTAAAATTTCTACTAGGGTTTATGTTACGGTTTTAGCCAAGTCTTGCTAGTTTTTTTTACTTTGGTTTTGCCTATAATTTATACTTGAGATTCTACCTATAGTTTCTACTCTGGTTTTAGATTTTGGTGTTTGTATAGGGTTTCATTTAGAATGTTTTCCCTAGAAGTTTCACTACTTTTTTCTTCTTGTTTATGTTTAAATTTTTATTCTATTTTGAAAATTAAAATAAATGTGATTTCAGAAATTAATTATAAAACAATCCATACCTTAATCTTTTAATTTTGGAGGGGTTTTACATACTCCTCTTCTTATTTCTCTTTAGCCACGTTCTTCTACTCAAATATATGTAACTGTTGTCTCCACAACTCTCTTCTTGAGAACTAAGATCCATCTTATTATGTAACTAAACCCATCCTTTCTTGTCTTGATGAAGTGTTGCCTCATCTATTTTTTTCACACACTTTCAGTTTTAAATTCCCCCTCTTCCTTTCTCCTTCTATCCTTTTTTACCTCCCTATCAATGTTTTCTATCGCATTGTCCTTTTCTCTGCTTCTTATCCCAATAATAACAAAATAATAATGGGGAGGGAAATTGGAACCTTTATTTTTTTTTAATTCAGTGTTTTTTGGCAGTTCAAGTTGCATTAGGGTTTCATTTTTTTCTAATATAAACAAAAATCACTATTATAAATTATTATTAATGTTAGACTTAAGTTACTTTATTATCAATAATAGTTTAATTAAACAAAATTAATCAGAGAATTAGGGAACAATGAGAAAATTAATAAGGGACTTAGATTAATTTTGAAAAATTAGTAGGGACTTACATTAATTTAGGGACTTATATTATTTTAGAAAAATTGGTAAGGAAATTAAGGAACAAGGGAGAAATTAGTTATGAACTTGGGTTAATTTTGGGGATTAAGTTAATTTGGGAAAATTAGTAAGGGAATTTAGGGGAAAAGAGAAAAACTAATAAAGGATTTAGTAATATAATTAAGTCAATTTTAGAAAAAGGGGGAAAATAGTAATGGATTTAGGTTAATTTGGGAAAATAAGTAGGGACTTGGGGGATAAGGGGAAAATTAGTAAGGGACTTAGGTTAATTCAATGGCTTAGGTTAATTTAGGAAAATTAATAAGGTATTTAAGGGACAAGGGAGAAATTAATAAGGTATTTAGTTTAATTTAGGGATTTAGATTAATTTAGTAAAACTAGTAAGGGAATTAAGGGACAAGGGAGAAACTAGTAAGGGAGTTAGGTTAATTTGGGGGCTTAGATTAATTTATGGAAATTAAGGGACAAGGAAAAAATTAGTAAGGGGCTTGGGTTAATTTAGATACTTAGGTTAATTTAGGAAATTAGTTTAATTTTATAAAATTATGGGACAAAGGGAAAAATAGTAAAGGAATTAGATTACTTTGAGGAATTTAGTAAGGGAATTAGGTTAATTTGGTGACAAGGGGGAATTAGTTGAACACTTAAGTTAATTTAGGGACTTTAGTTAATTTCAAAAAATTAGTAAGATAATTAGGAGGAAAAATAAATTAGTAAGGGATCTAGGTTAATTTTGGGAAATAGTAATGGAATTAGGTTAATTTGAGGACAAGGGGAAATTAGTAAGGGATTTGGGATAATTTGTGGGTAAGAGAGAAATTAGTTATTTAATTGGAAAAAATTAATGTTATAAATAAAAATAAATATATTGATACAATGAATGTTATTAAGGGATTTGGGATAATTTATGGGCAAGAGAGAAATTAGCAAGTTTATGGAATTGCGGGGCCAAAAGGGGCTCTTAAATGGACACATTTTCTTGAAAAAATGAGAAAAACTCAACTTGTTTAGATTATTTTAGATGACTACACTCAAACTTTGAAGATGATATAAAAAATTGAACTACATAATTTCGAGTCTAGTTTTTAAACTATTATTTTTAAAATACTCATGTATAAGTAGATCAAAATTTGAAATTTGAAGAGGAAGTCCTATTTTTTAGAAAAACATAATAGATAGTTGGTCATGTGCTCCATCATGTTTTGGGCATCATTTATTATTTTTTGAAACACTTTGATGAAAAGTTCAATAAGATCATCTAGTTTGAGACTCATTTTTTTTCAAATTATTAATGAATAGTTATTTTAAAATAATTTAACAAGTAAATAGATCATGAAAATGATAAAAATAAATGGATATCTAATTGTGCACCCCTGTAACTAAAAATTGGTTTTTGCTAATGTGTATAAAGTTAGGCCTAATTTTCAACCATATAATGTTTTTGGCACTTGGAAGAATGAAATAAAAGATAAATAAAAATTATATGAAAATGTATATATGCAACATATAACAACATAACAAGATTTACTTAGAAATAAATATAGATGGAGACCTTAAAGTAGTCAAAAATATTAAAAACTTATATATTTGGAAAGATGAGAGTGTGATCAATGTTGTAGTCATAATTTCATGAAATATCTTGATAAAATTCATAATATCTATCATGCTAAAATTTGAATTTTGTTACTTTCAGGTAAAAACACATATTTTTCTATGTGCAATTCAAAACCTTAGGTTCAGATATCCAAAGCTAAAGGGTGTAAGCATTATAATGCATACAAACTAAAGCTAGTATGTGCTAAAATGCATACACATGACTATTAATATATAATGTTTTATGGTCTTAAAGTAGACAAGTTAAATAAGTGAAAGGTAGGGTGTAATTTAATAAAATAAATGTTAACAAAATAGGGTCACTTTGCATCTTATAAAATTGGTCTCATAGATCAACAAGTTATGATTTAGAAGATAATTTTTCAAAATCTAATATAGTCAGTACTTAATCATTTGTAAGATTTTAGGATTGAAGCTAAGGATTTCATGGCATAATTTTTAAATTGATTTACATTTTGGGAAAATATTTAGATATTTTTTAGATTTTGGGCCTTCTAGATTGCTTGATGACATTTTTAGGAGTACTAGGTTTATCAAAATTAAATTTTACAAATTAGTACATACCTAACCACCCTTTTACATTGATTTTAATTATGATTAGGTCCTTTATAGCCAAAAGTGACATGACAACACCATAACATTTGTGACCAAGGTAAATGGGATAATTTAGGGCACATTTATGTGTCATCACCCCAATTATTTTTTAATTCATGCCAAAGTGGTGTGAGCATAGAAATGTAAGATGCATTGGTGATCCACACACACCTAACCACCAATTTATGCCAATTTTACTTGCCATTAGGTCCCTTATAGGTTGAAAGAGACACAAAACAACATATTGATTTGTGACTAAGGTAAATACAAATAGTTCTAGACATATTTGTGCATGATCACTTCATTTCTCTTCTAATTTAGGCTAAAGTGGCATGGTTTGAGAAATGTAACTCACATTGTGACCCCTACACATCCAACCACCATTTATGATAATTTTAATTATGATTAGTTCCCTTATAGGTTAAAAGCAACAAACAACACCATATCCACTTATGACTAAGGAAAATGTGGATAATTTAGGTCACATGTATGAATGATCACCCTATTTCACTTTGAATTCAAGCCAAAGTGGTGTGATTGTGGAAATGAAGGTCAAATTTGTTACCTACACACACTGAACCACCACTTTATGCTATTTTTACTTGTAATTAAAGGGTTTAAAGGCCAAAAGCAACACAACACCATATCCACTTGTGATGAGGGGAAATACAAATAATTTAGGGTACATTCATGTGTGAACAACCTAATTAACTTCAAAATGAAGTTAAATTTGTGTGACTGGGACAATGTAGGCCCCATTGATAACCAACACACATCAAATCACTCCTTTATACTGATTTTACTTATGATTAGGTAGATTATAAGATAAAAATGACATAACAACATCGTATCCATGTGACCAAGCCAAATGTAGATATTTTTTTATCATATTTTGCATGATCATCCAAATTCACTTCAAATCTAGGCTAAAAATGGTGTGATTGGGGAGACGTAGGTTTTATTAGTGACATGTGCACACCCAACCATCCCATTATGTCTATTTTAATTTTGATTAGGTCCCTTACAGGCCGAAATCAACACACAAAAACCATATCTACTTATGACTAGGGAAAATGGGGATAATTTATAACACATTTTACATGATCACCCTAATTCACTTTGAATTCAATCTAAATTGGTGGGAATGGGGTAATGTAGGTTGCATTGGTGATTCTCTCACACTCAACCACCCATTTATGAATTTTTAATTGTGATTGTGGGATTATTAGCCAAAAATAACATGATAACACCATATTTGCATGTGCATAAGGAAAATATAGAGGCATATTTGTGCCTGATAACCTTAATTTACTAGGAATTCAAGTCAAAGTTGTGTGAATAGGGTAATGTAAGTTGTATTGGTAACTAATGCACACCCAACCACCCCTTTATGCTGATTTTACTTATGATTAGGTCTATTATAGAATAAAAGCAACAAAAAACTACCATACACACTTGTGAATAGGGGAAATACTGACAAATTTGGGTTCATTTATGTGAAAACACCCCAAATCACTTAAAACGTAGGCCAAAGTAATGTGAGTGGATATGATTTTGCAGTGTTGATTTTTTCCTATAAGGGACAATCAATTAAAATCACCATAAAGGGGTGGCTGGGTGTGTGTAGGTCACCAATGCAACCTATGTTTTCACAATACAACCACTTTGGCTTGAATTTGAAGTGAATTATGGTGATTATTTACACACATGCCCTAAAATATTTGAATTTTTCTGGTCACAATTAGATATGGTATTATTCTGTCACTTTTATCTTGTAAGGGACCTAATCAAAAGTATAATTGACATAAAGGCATGGTTAGGTGTGTATGAATCACCAATGTGACTTACATTTCCCCAATCATAACACTTTATTTGAAATTCAAAGTCAATTGGTGTGAGAAAAAATGTGCTAAAACATTTTTGTATTTTCCCTTGTCTTAAGTGGATATGTGTTTAACCCTAAAATCTAGATATGGGGAATTTAGGGTTAAAGGGTATAAAGACTAACTCTAGAGTAGACTGATTATTTACAAAACTTAGATAGAACATAAACCAATACTCTAAAAAGGGCCTCATAATTTTGTATTTTTCCCCTATGTGTTTGCTTACATGTGAATCATGAAATGTGTGATAAGCAAGTACAATAACGACGTATATTATAACTTGGAAAATATAGCTTTTGGACTGCTCCTTTAATATTTCAAAATTTTATATGTATTGTCCCTATGACTAATATGGAAATAAGAAAAAATAGGGAAGTTTTGCTCACTTGAGTGCTTGATATAATGTTTTTGGTAAGTTTCGTTGTGAGTTTCTAAGTTTTTTCTAGGTGATGAATGAACAAGGGTTGATCTTATATTTATACTAATTCCTTTGGAGAATATCTCACATATAAAGCACTTAAGCCAACCTTTAGGATATGTTTCATTTGAAAATTAGATGAATTTATGGTATTGGACACTTACATTGGGTAGGATACTTGTATCAACATAGATGTTTGATTGGGACACGAGCATCTAGGCATTTTGGATAAAAGATGGACTAATCCATCATTAAAAATATGTGCACTAAATGGGCTAAATCCATCACATAAACTACACTAGGTGGGATGATCAACTACACAAAGTGAAAGTGAATGGACATATGGTGAATAAATCAAAATTACATGAGTGATTCAAATCTACTACTTAAACACTAAAGAATTAATAGGTGCTAGGGATTTTAGATGGTACTACTATAAAGTGAAGTGTCAAAAATATAAAAGAGTTAATAGAATAAATTACTTCAACTCAAGAACTATTAGAAGTGGTTGTTGAGATGTGCCACCACATGCATACTCAAGAGAGATAACACAACACCTAAAAAAATAATTATAAACACACACCCCCAAATAATATTGAATGGGTGGAGTGGATGAAAATATATGTAGAAGTGGTTTAAATCCATTACTCAAACATTGCATAATTAGAAGTTGGGGATTCCAAAATCCACTCACAATAAGGAGTTATACTGATTGTTAAGGTTTCAAAAATACATTAAAAAAATATAAAAAATAGTTAAAAGATATCAAACATGGCACTAATGGTGATGGGAGAGATTAAGTACCCAACATTTGATATAGGAAAAGGGTGTGAGACAAAACACACACTCACATTATGGTATAAGAGGTTGAAATAACAAACCCCCCTTGGCACTTTATAGATTAATACAAGTACAAGATACATCCCAATAAACACCAAAAAGACAAAGACATTGTATGCATCAAAATATATCCATACAAGGAGATATTAATTTGTAAAAAAATCCATCATTGATGAGTTTTTCTCCACATAAGGGAACACTACTAGGAACTATGAAAAGTGTATTAACGATTTAACTGAAAGGTAGATGAACCATGCCTATAGAATCCTCTTAAAGATCACTAATAATACAACAAAAACTGATGTAAAATACATCTCTAATGGACATATATGGTAGAATATTCCCACATGTGATTCAACATCATATACACAAATGGGGCATCCAAGGAAACATATGAATCTAAAAGTGTGTAAGGAATCTCATGCTTGATAAAAGTAATCTCAGGTCTCTCATGCCTAATAAAATTTGCAAGAACTCATGTATCATTAAATATCTTCACGAAGAGTGGATTGATAAAAATTAAGAGTTGTGATCATATGAAATTAAATTATAAGATTTTGGACTTCAACCTACATAAAAAATTAAAATCTTTTGATGAAGAGGCTACTGGTTCGTATTTCTACTTATAATGTTGAAATTTAAAAAACCACCAAAATTAACAGAGACACATAAAAATTAAAAAAAATAGTATTTTTTCATGACATTTTACATTAAAATATTGGAACTATCCCAAAAAATCTTGAATTTATAGAAAATGGAAAAAACCTAAAAATACCCCCAAAAACATTATTTGATAGGAACTGGGTTCACAAAGCTCTGACACCACTTGTCAGAATTTAAGAGCACACTTGATTACCTTTGTATTAGCAACTAAACACGGAATTTAACCAGAAGTAAAACGTAACTAGAATTCAGAAATAACACAGAATATGAGAGGCAACACACAATTGTATTCAACTCATCCAGAAGGAAATTACAATAAAGAGATCACACTCTTTCATCCACTTCATGGGCATACCAGTAATCTTCCCTCAAGAGTTTTCTTCTCTCAATATAGGTCACAACAAAAAACTCAAACACAAAGTTGTTATTCACCTCAACCAGTCAGTAATAACACTGCCAGTACACAAGAACGCAATGTACTCCAAGTAGATCTCCCATGAACTTGCAACAACCTACAAATCAAATTGATCTTACTTACACATGTAGATCTCACTTGATCTTGATATACCACAGATCAACCTAGCCTTGCACACCTATTGATCGAGATCATACACATCAACACCCCTGTGGATCTTCTACCAGATCTTGCTCTCCCATAGATCTACCTGATCATACACACTTGGCACTATGGCACTATGAGGAGCTAACCTTGCTCTCTCTATCTAGCACACTTTACAATACAGCCAATGAGTCTATTATATAGATCCCATACAAACAATAATTAGACATCTAATTATAATAATTAGAACCGTAACTCCAAGACTAAAATTAGTCTTTACATGCAAACTGGCTATTTAACAAACTAACTATTCATGCAACAAATAGTTTTGGAACGCACAGGTGATCGACGTCAGTCCCTGTCTGTCTAGAGGTGACCGACATCAGCCGACTCTTGACCGATGTTGGTTGCTACCTATCCACTAGTGACTGACGTCAGTTGGCCTATCGATGTCGGTGACTATGACACTCAGTAACCTCCATGTTTGCATCTGAGTGAAGCTTTTAGCTCCACAACCTAACAATCTCCCACTTGGAGATAAATAGCTGCACCTATACC
Organism: Torreya grandis; assembly: GCA_037957365.1. Classification (NCBI taxonomy): domain Eukaryota; kingdom Viridiplantae; phylum Streptophyta; class Pinopsida; order Cupressales; family Taxaceae; genus Torreya; species Torreya grandis. The sequence continues at coordinate 76,505 of JARHVA010001110.1, read as the reverse complement.
TATACATGTACTTCATCTAATTTGTTTCCTGGCTTGTATCCCTCTTCAAGATCAATCTTGAAGACCAACCACCACAAAACTTGTGATGCTCCTCATATCATCCAAGTAACCTGCCACATTCAAACCTACATACCCATGTATAGAAGTCCCTGACCTTGCATAGCATGAATCCCTACTGTTGGTCCCTCTCAGATACCTGAGAACCCACTGAACTGTTGTCCAGTGCTTCTTTCTTGAATTGGCTATGAACTTGCTGACAACACCCACTACTGGGGCAAAATCAAGTCTAGTACACTTGTACTTAACCTCATCATGTGAATTGGGACACTATTCTGTGAACTGTCCATCCATAGGTGTGCTAACTAGTTCTGCATCTTGCATGTTGAACCACACCACTACCTTATTCACACAATCATCCCGAGACAACATCAAACTATGATCTTCTCTATCTCTAGGAAAACTCATGCTAAAGAATTTTGCTACTCCCAAATTCTTCATGACATACCACTGAACTAACTTTACCTTTATTTCAGCAACTCCCTGCATGTGTGACCTTGCATCAAGCATACACACTACATACATTAATAGGATAATGTCATGACCATTATCCAACCTGGTAAAGTAAACACAATGGTTACAATGACATTGACTAAAGCCATGCTTTGTCATACACCTGTCAAACCTATACCACTGTCCTGCAGCTTGCTCAAGACCATATGACTTGGCCTTCTGTCTCACGTGTCCATCCTCTCTCTTCTTTAACCAAGGAATCCATTCATATTTTAGTACTTTCTTTTTGGCTGACAACTCTACCAAATCTCCCATTTAGTTCTGCATCTTAGGAATCAAATTCCTCATTCATGACATGCTCTCACTGTTTCCTAAATCCTACCTGCTCTATAATGAGCAACAAGTATAAAGAAGGGGAATAACGAATTTGAGGCTTACTTACCCTTTCAATTCTCCATATGGGCATTTGAGACTCCTTGATAGCTTGTTGTCCACCTAAAATTTGTTCTTGGTTGACCCTGGTCTATACCCAACCGATGTCAGATCCACCTGATCATCGATGCTGATTCCCTAATAGACATCGGTGTCCACTAGTCACCGACATCAGTTCTCTAACTGACACTGGTAGAAACCCTGCCTGACACCACTGACTCTAGTCTACACATGATCGACATCGGTACCTATCTGTTCGATGTCAGTTCCACCTAACCGATGCTGATAACTATGTTTTCCTGTGAGTGATGACTTTTTACCTACGAGCTCTCTTTGGATCAAAACCCTATCTAAACTGCCCTACTCAGAGTTATTCAGCCTTCTCCACTGATCTTTGTCCATCATCTCCTCCATGAACACCAAGGCTTTCCAGTTCTTAAGTTTGTCAAAGACATCTATCTTTCGCTTAAGAACATGCATCCCCTTCTTGCTCATGTGACCAAGCCTACAAAGCCACGTCTTCACAACAAAAGGAGAATCAATAATATAAGTAGATAGATAAAGGATACCTACTTTCTTACCACCTGATAATTCAAGTGCATCCACTGTGAGAGTTACTGTGCATCTCTCATCACCCAACTTTCCTAATAAAATTAGCCTCACCTTCAAAACTGGGACTTGCATGACATCCTTCAACACCCATGTGTTGGCCGTCTGTAATTTCAGCCACACTTCCCCTTTGCCAACAATTTGACAAGGCTTACCAACCCCTAAATAAATCTTTCCAAAGTCTCCATGGACCTTAACATCAAAAAATACTCTATTTGGGGTTGTATGGAAAGAGGCAACATAATCTATAAACCAAGATTCTACTTTATCTAAGGAACATACAAGAGCAACCAATGCAATAATATCTACAACACATGCTACTTTATTTCCTTCATGCTGATCTTCTACCAACCAACAATCTTTCTTTACTTGCTCTTTCTTTCCACAACTCTGTAATTGATCATTCTTGCTTTTGAATTCCTCCATACTTTCTTCTACCATTGCTATACTCCCACACAATCAAAAACCCCTGAGAGTGACCTATAATCAACAAACACTTAACAAATCTAAAACCACCTGTTAGTGAACCTGGTTCTGATACCAACTGGGTTCACAAAGCTCTAACACCACTTGTCAGAATTTAAGAGCACACTTGATTACCTTTGTATTAGCAACTAAACAAGGAATTTAACCAAAAGTAAAACGTAACTAGAATTTAGAAATAGCATAGAATATGAGAGGCAACACACAATTGTATTCAACTCATCCAGAAGGAAATTACAATAAAGAGATCATGCTCTTTCATCCACTTTGTGGGCATACCAGTAATCTTCCCTCAAGATTTCTCTTCTCTCAATACAGGTCACAACAAACAACTCAAACACAGAGTTGTTGTTCACCTCAACCAATCAGTAACAACACTGCCAATACACAAGTACGCAATGTACTCCAAGTAGATCTCCCATGAACTTGCAACAACTTGCAAATCAAATCGATCTTACTTACACATGTAGATCTCACTTGATCTTGTTATACCACAGATTAACCTGGCCTTGCACACCTACCAACTGAGATCATACACACCAGCACCCCTGTGGATCTTTTACCAGATCTTGCTCTCCCATAGATCTACCTGATCATACACACTTGGCACTGTGGCACTATGAGAAGCTAACCTTGCTCTCTTCCCTCTGAAGGAGCTAACCTTGCTCTCTCTATCTAGCACACTTTACAATACAACCCATGAGTCTATTATATAGATCCCATACAAACAATAATTAGACATCTAATTACAATAATTAGAATCATAGCTCCAAGACTAAAATTAGTCTTTACATGCAAACTGGTCATTTAACAAACTAACTATTCGTGCAACAAATAGTTCTGGAATGCACAGGCAACTGACATCAGTCCCTGTCTGTCTGGAGGTGATCGACGTCAGCTGACTCCTAACTGATGTCGATTGCTACCTATCCACCATTGACCAATGTCGGTTGGCCTGCTGACGTCAGCGACTGTGACACTCAGCAACCTCCATGTTTGCATCTAGGTGAAGCTTTTAGCTCCACAACTTAACACTATTTGGGCCCAAACAAAAAATACCCAAATGGTAATTTTGGAAACCCAAGAAACATGGGTGGTTTTAAAATGTATAGGAAATGGAGAAACTATTTGGGAATGCTTATCATGCTTAAATTTAGAAAAATACACAACTAACCTTTGAAGGAGAAAGTATCTAGTATCATGTTAGAAAATAGATCTAATCACCATGTAGGAAATGATTTAAGATCATGAATTCCCATGAAAATCTCATAGTGTATTCACTCCAATAAACATAAACTAATCAAATGATAAAATTAGGTTAATCCATATAAAATAAATGAGGAAAGGATAAAATTATATTACTCTATAGTATACTACATCATATGCATATGGGGGTGTTGAGGCACCCAAAAATAAAACCATGGTAAGTCTTCCTTTCAAGTGTCATCTTATTTACTCTAGATAATTTAGACAAAAATATGGATTAAACACCTCACTCCTAAGGTAAATTTCTTCTTTTGGTTGGCTTCTCAAGACAAGATTCTAACTATGGAAGTAGAAGACGCAGTTCACCATTTGTTCCTTTCCCTCCCTTTCAATTCATGCATTCTTGAATAGATTTTGAAAAAAATCATTTTTTTTGGGTTAAACTAGACAACATCTTTGATCTCATTAGGTAATGGAAGCCTCCTTGGAGCCTCCCATCCCTCTTCTTCCTTCGGTCTCTAGCCCTCCCTCACTGATTATGGGTTGTATGAAAAGCTTGAAATGATAGTCTATTCTTAAACAAAAATCACCAACCAAAAGCACTATTCCTCCACCTTTATCAATCCATAACTAAAAATTAGAGGGCCTTCTCCCTTATGGACAAATATCTAGGATCCACTCCCAAATAGTTGATCTTCAGAGAGTGGGAGGTGGTACAAAAAGTCAAGTCTCCTTCTAAACACTTATTGTGTAAACATGTTAGGTGGAAGCCACCCCCTGAGGAATGGGTTAAACTCAATTTTGATGGGTCTTTGAAAGGAAATATATGTCATAATGGTTTGGGAAGAGTCATAATAAATTTAATAGGAATGTTTATTTCTACATATGCATCCCCCCTAGGAACTCAAACCAACCATGTGGTGAAAGCTAAGGTGGTAATCTAGGGCATTAAACTTGTTTCTAGACTTAAGGTGGGTAGATTAATCATTAAAGGGGACTCCCTCAACATCATAAAGGATTTAGATGGTAAAACCATCCCTTCTCATATAGTTAAAGCCTTCATAGATGATGTTAATTAGAGTTTGATGGAAATGGCACATTCATCCATTGTTCATACTTATCAAGAGGGGAATGGGGTAGTAGACTTACTCACTAACATCATAGTTAGCCTCCCTCTTTTATCTACTTGATATGATGGGTGCCACATCCCTAAAAATGTCATGTCATCAATTTAAAATGAATCTATTTCCATATAAGATGATGGCATGATAGTTACACACGTGAATGTTACAACCTAAGTGAGGGCATTCGAAAACTATTCTCTACCATCATATCATCATGTGGATAATTAATAAAAATTAGTGAAATCTTAAACTTCAAGTTTATTTGAATTGAATTCCATTTCATGTTCAATCTTTTAGTCCACTATCAAGAAAAACATTGGAGGTGACAAGGATAGACTAAAACCATCATCATGTTCAGAGGTCCAGTCCATAAAAAAGGTTTATAGGAAGCTATGTAAAGGGGTTCTCACTAAATTTATGTAGAGGTTCACTGGTCATGATGTAAACATCTTAAAGGAATTTGTAGTGACATGGAATATGAGTTCAATAAAAATAAGAGGCATAAGAAGTTTTGTAACCAAGGATTTGATAGGCAAAGTTACAAGAATGTCATGTGAATAGGATAAAGATTTCAAGGATCAATAAAAAAAGATAGAACTCATGTATAGGTTTTTTAGAACCAATGAGTTCATTAAAATGGACAAAAAGGGTTTCCCCCACATGGATCTTTTGTATTACTGGCCTAAAGTTTGTTTATAGATAATGAAGTATATCACCCTCGAAGGTAAGTATACTCTCATATTCTCACATCATTTTTTTTTGGAACAACTTTGAAAGCTTCAAAATTAGCCTACCATATTTCCTTATGAAATCCTTGGAGTGTATTATAATTACATACCAAATCAATGAAGCCAACATAGTCATGTACTAGGGACTCATTCTCCTATTGGTAAAACATGGTGAGACCCTTCAGGTTACGGATGTCCCTCCAGAGGGATCTTCCATGGATGAGGAATCCTTTGAGGAAGATCCTACCTTAGGTTATCACCACCCATTACCCAATTTTTCCCTCATAAGCCCCATATCCAAGAGATCTATTAGATATATTCCCTTAATAAAAATCATTATTATCAAGACCAAACTCCTTATGATGGAGGAAGGAAACTCGATGAAGGTAGTGGGTAAAGGCAAGGCCCCCATATTGGAGGTAGTTAAAATAAACATGAGGCATGGATATGCTTGGTAGGTTTGATTTAGGATTGGAATTCTATTAATAAGGAGGCTTCCAAAATGATTCAATATTTTTCACAACTGGTGAAGGCTGAAGGCACTCCCTAGAATCGATTTATCATGGGGGCAAAGATTCCTCCCCCAAATCCCCCACTAAAAATCCCATCCAAGAATCCCCCTGAGAAGGAACATCAGTGGAAGATACCCAACATGATATTGCCCAAGTAGGATGATGAAGGCATGAGCAACATCACTTGGGCTAGAACTACTAAGGAGAAACCAACTAAGCAGGAGAAGGAGACTAAAGTTGCTAAGATACTCATGGAGGGATCCTCCCTCTTGAACTAGTTTATCCTTTTAATTTTCATTTATTTTTGTCCTATGATATGATAGTTAACTGTTCATTTTGATACTCTAGTTTTTGGCTCTTAGCTCCTGGGGCTTGCTACACTCTATTTCAGGTTTGTTTATACTCTGGTTCTTGGTCCTTATAAAACTAGATCTTTTACCTAATCAAATAAAAAGTGTCATCTTCTTTACTAGTAGTCTTTATATTTTAATTATTTTCATATCTATTTGGTTGCATCTTTTGCCTTATTTACATTTTATTTGGAATAGATTTATGGACTTTTAATTTATTAATTCTTTATTTAAATATCAATTTTAATCCTCATATGTTAGGATTTTATTTTTATCTTACTTTGGTATAATGTTTTTATCTCTATGAATTTTACTAACTTGATACTCATATCCAAATTTTAGATATTTATACATAGTATATGAGATTGATTTTATTTGGTGTATTTAAGGTTTTCCAAGAAACATATTATAAGATCCATTATTGGGTAATGTGTACACATGAATAAAAAATGCTAAAATGTGCACTTGACTCCTTAAGGTCAAGTCAAGGAAACTAACATAATGGATGGGCTATGGATTGAGTTAGTTATTGTGAAAAATGGGATTTAGAATGGGTGGAGGTAATGGGTTCTTATGATGTAAATAAAATACCTCAACAACATCATGATGATCATTAAGAGTGTTAATATGTGCAAAAAAAGAGATCCAAGGTCCTTCAGTCTCTAAAATCATAAGAAGGTGAAGTTCTTGGTTGATGCTAGAACTAGGAAATGGGGGAGATTGGGTTGACTAATTTTCAGAATGATATATACTCTTTCGGGTTGGATATTCCAAGTTAATTTCATTCACAAATTTAAATAATATAAGACAAGGCTATACCTAAGAAAAAGGAGGTGAGAATGGGAAAATAGTCTTGGATAGCATTGTAGTGATGGCCTCTATTTCAAGGAAGGACAATGATGGGTGGATCATGAATGTGTTCTTGTTATTTTAAGTCATTTAGATAGTATACAATGAGGTGAGGGATCAGGGTGGAATGTAATACCTCTCTCCTAAGCTTGGTAATAATATCATATTGTATGGCCACTGTGGGATTGGGTGTTCTAACCCTAAGAAAAAGACATTCTCTAACAAGTTTAGGTGTTTTATAAAGTTTCATCCAAGAGGTATAAGGAAATGTGTAAGTGTTTAATATTTTTTTTATATACTATGTAAGGAATTGATGTGTTGTTGGAATTAAGGTTCAATTTTTTTGGCTTATATTGCTAGACAAGGCTTTTGGCAATGTTTTAGTTGTTTTTGACTTGGAAGTAAAATTATTGATTGATAAAATTTAAATGTCATATTTAAATAAATTAAAAATAATGAAATAAAACCCATATTTATAATTCTTTTCCAATGATTTGACAATGCATGCAAAGAGAGAGAGAGATTTATCCTATTATGCAAGATGTTGAATTTTCCTAGCTTTGCCTAAATGCAATCTAAGTGTAAGTGTTTTTGTAGTTTTTTTTTTAATTTTTATGGATGGATATAATTTGAATTAAGTTTTATATATATTCAAATTATTCATGAAATAACCTATCCCAAAACAACAACACTCTAACGCATTTACAATTTTTTCACAAACCAACAAACTAAGCTAGCTTTCCAACTTTCCTAGTTATTGCATGAAAAATTTAAATGATTCATTCGAAAAGAAGAAAAAATATATAAAATTCTATTTTTTATATCTATTTAAATAATAATAGTGTTGAAATTTATCTAAAACAATGATAAAATAAAAAATGTGAAGGTCTCTTGTTTACCTAGAGGTTGTCTCAAGTTTTGTTGCTTGCTAGTTTATTGTTTTGAGAGAAATGAATTTTATTTTGAGTCTAAAAAATAACTCTTGTTTTGGTTGAAATTTTTATAAAATTATTCTTAAAATATTCCTCAAGTTTTATTTTAATATTTTATGCTAATGAAAGTATATCTATTAAGGAATGCAAGATAAAGAATATATTTACTGATTTTTTATAGCAAAGATGGGAAAAGGAAGAGAATTATTTCTCCTATCAAATTTTGATTTTTTATTTAAAAATTAATATTTTAATAAAATAAAATAATAAATACTAATATAATATATTGGAATAAAAAAATAAATATACACTAAGAATATCCACCCTGATCTTGATGTAGACCAACTGAAGGCAAGGAATTTGTCGCACTATGGTCCTCAATATGATAGCTCCTTTTGTTCAAATGAAGATGTAAAAAAATATCAAACAAAGATTATGAATATATGGATATAAAAAATTGGATAAGAAGAGAAGATATGTATCTCTAAACAAGGAACAACTAATTGTGGCTGGTTGAAGACACCATTTACAAAAATTGGATTTAAAGAACAATGACTCTCCCTATCCAAAAATGTGTATTCAAACACGAAAGAAATAAATAAATAAATATATATATATATATATATATATATATATATATATATATATATATAGTAGGATATGGATATAAGGATTTCAAAAATATTAATCTTATAATGCAAATTCTTAGATCCAAAATCAAGGCAAAATTGGCTTACTTGTAGAATAGCAATGGATCTTGCATGGAGTTTAACTGAGTTGAACTAGTAGTTGAACTTGGGAGGGACTCAAAATGATTGAAAATTGAAGAGGGATTGAGATGAGAAATATTGTAGGTAAACTTAGGATGGAAAAATAAATAATTAAAACAAAATCCATATAAAATGTGTCAAGGATTGATTCACAGGAGTTAAATTTAGAAGACATAACAATGGTGACAGAACCACCCTATTTGTAGATGTAAACACAACCTATGAGGACAAAACCATCACTATTTATTATATAATCACCCTTATTTTAATATGAAACTACCCTTTTAGGATATAAATGCTACCATTATTTACACAACTATTGTGATGAACTTGTCATAAAGGTGGTAATTTCATAACCTAATACGGTGATTTCGTCACTACAGGGGTGGTTATGTCACCAATGAAAAAGGGGTGAAAATAAGATAAGGGAAGCTAAAATTTTCAAAAAATGGGGTTTTCAGAAACCTAAGAGAGAGGGGGAAGCAAAAGAGGAGAATGTGTTAGAGAGTTTTTGTTTGAGCATCATTAGGATGTCACTACATCATCTTAAGACCTATCATGTCAAGAATATTGAGCCATGTAAAAACTGGGTACATACATATTGGCCCCTCAGGAGGGAACCTTATCATGGATTGATAAGGGTATAGTCACAAATAGTGGTGTATGGAAGGGAAATAGGAAGTCATAAATATTTGTCTTATTTTCCTTGGTGGCATAGTGAAGCCAGTCGAGACTCTATGAAACCTATAAGTAAAAGATGAGAATCAAGTGCAATGTAACAAAAAAAATAGAATAGATTGTGTAATAAAATTAAAGATAATAATACTTACCATTTGTGTGGGGGAAACATAAAACCTAAATTATCTCATCGGGGGACTAAATTTGGCACTAAGTGGCCAATGACATGTAAAACTGTAAATATGCTATGAAAAGATATAAAAGCTATAAAAACATTAATTTTAGATTGCGAGTTATAGAATTTAACAAGAATACAATTTTTTAAATTTGAAAATATGCATAAAATATGAAAATATGCCAAAATTTTAAAGTTTCTAATTTAAAATGACTAGTTTGGGGTTCAATATATTAAAAAACTTGCCAAAAATTAATTCATTTATGCCAATTATTTATGAGATTTCTTGAGCTCTAGATTGCCTATGATCATTTTGAGTGAGAAATATATCAATGGGAATATGACGATGAGAGGATGATGAATCTACTAAAGGGAGGAGTTGTAGGGTAGGTTTGGGTAAGTTTTGTGCCCCTTTCCCCTTTGCCCTATTTTTGTAACTTTTGATTAAATCTTGTTATAAATCTAGTCAATTTCAAAAAAAATAGTTTTAAAATGTTCATAGGTGAGGGGAAATTAGGAAAATATGATTTTTTTGTCATTTTTGATAGAATTTAGTGATTTGTGGGGGGGGGGATTTGGAAGGCACACAACCAATAATCCAAACCACATCTCGAAGATAAAACTACCACCATTTACAGGCTGACAAATATGTAACTACCAAGGTGGTTCCATAACCATCACTTTTTGTAGGTTGGCAATTGCATAAACATTGCCAAAGGTGGTTATGTGATCACTTGGGGAGGTTAAGTAATTTCTTGTGGTGATTATGTAACCACCACCAAGAGTGGTTATGTATTCACCATGGTGGTTTTCTAACTGCTACCTACAAACAATGGTAGTTTTGATTACTAGAACATGACTCTAAAACTTGTAAATTTTCTGGTTTCGATAGGCATAGTTGGTTTTTAGGCTAACCTAGGGTCTTTTATTTATTTTAGGGACTTTATATATAGTAGATCTAAGTTTTTGAAATTTTAATGATTGATGAGCTGGATATTCTTGATTATCTTGGGATCCTACAGATTATGTAGGCAAGGATTGTTATTATATTATGACCTATTGGAACCTCGATAAGAACATGTTTATATTTTATAGGCCCCAAGAGAATTGATGATTACTCTTGTTGATGTCTATCAAATTATAGGCCTTCTTATGATGGGCTAGTTAGTTTCTATTCAACCTATTGACAATAATCATGAGGACTGGAGTTATGTAAAGTATTTTAGAGATGCCAACACACTTGATGTGGGTGAGAAGTGTGGCATGATGCTTTATCAAGTTGAGGGATAAATGATCCCCAAACTCAAAATGCCATTATTGGAATCCTTGCCTCTTAGATAGTGGTAGATAAGGTTACTAATAGGTTGTTATTCAGATGGTTATCGATTGTTTGGTGCATTGAGGAGAGAAGAACACATTACTATTGTAGCTAGGAGATAGTGGCTCAGACTTATATGGATCTCTACCATGTGACCCATCTTAGGTCCCTTTCGATCATCCACCTAAAAATCATTATGGGTTAGATTTATGAATATATTATCCATTATCAGAGGAGAGTCCCGATTAGAGATCCTAAGGATATTAAAGTCACTAGATGTAACATTATGGCACCTTGCATGCTTTTCCCCAAGTAGTGTAGACCTTGACATAGGATGACTTAATCACCCTTCCTTATTAGGACATGGTTGGGAAATGGGTTGATGAGGGGGATTATCTTGTAGCATTTGTTAGGGCCACTTAGGTTCAATAGCTCTTGTAAGTCAAGGTACACCTTGTCTTTAGGGCTATCTATAGGGTCATGAGGTAGGTGAGGGTAACAATACTAGGATGATTAACATGGTACCCATTTATTAAAGGGTTGCCCATTAACTAATTAATTCACTTGGGAGTAGTATAAGGACCCTCCCCACATCCAACTAGGGGAGAAGGAGGCTAGGTTACATTAGGATAGTAGTATATGGGCCCACCACCACAACTACAGGATGTCACTTAAGAGAACCTTGCATAATAAAAACACCTAAGATATGGAGATAGTGAGGCTATAAAGTATGTCAAGCTAAAAGACCTAGATATATAGATGAGGAAGAGGCCATAGAGGATGATTCTAGCCTTGATTGGAATGATGGAGACCCAGGTAAAATTTTGATTTACATATTTCTAAGTATAGCCTCTAATTTGATTTTTAGTTGTTTAACTAATTTTACATGTGTTGGATTTTTATATCAGCTAGATCATATTTTTATTTTGTACTTATGATTGTAGACACTATGGGTGGTTAGAGGTAGACGATCAAGGTTTCCCTAATCAACATTTTCCAATTAAATATTGGCTAGACTAGAAACCAACTCTTGGTAAATCCTAGACTCCCTAAAGGGATTAGTTGACACACATGTATTTGATCTATCATACCATGTATTTGTGATGGTGATTGTGCTAAGGATAGAGATTAGTACCTTATTGGATAGAGTGAGGAGAGTGGAGGCCTTGGTAGATATGATGTTGGGCAGAGGAGGAGGTAGATCCCCCATCCATAGGATATGAATGATAAATTAGAAGGGGTGATAGCAAAGGTCACCATATTGGCCTTTAAATTGGATAGGTTAAGGTGGCCTCTGAGGGAGGTATTAGTAGTAGATGTCACCATAAAAATATCCCTTGACATTCATCTGCATCATGACATTATCAAAGGAGGAGGACATGCTCCTAATACATGTTATCGATTTTTTTCCTTACCATTGTATATGTTGATTATTTTTGAGATGTCTTAAGGCAAAATGACCCTCCATGGAGGAGCTTGTATTGGACATCCTTTTTGAAAAAAATTGATAGTTATTATTATTATGATGTGTGTGTGTGTGTGTGTGTGTGTGTGTGTGTGTGTGTGTGTGTGTGTGTGTGTGTGTGTGTGTGTGTGTGTGTGTGTGTGTGTGTGTGTGTGTGTGTGTGTGTGTGTGTGTGTGTGTGTGTGTGTGTGTGTGTGTGTGTGTCAACTTATCCTCTTGAATTTTAATTCATGTGTTGTGGCTTCAACTTCCATTTTTTATTTTCAGTTTATACACTATAGATGGATAGGCATGTGATGATAGATGTGTATATATTTACTTTCGATATGATGCTATGGGAAACACTTATATATGTGGGAAAAAATGTATGCAAATGATGGATAAATATATGAAACTATAAATATACTAACATTTGTTTTGCTGGTAACCACCTAATTGTTTCATTTACACAACATATGACTTTCAATTTGTAGCAAGGAATGAAAAGAAGAGTAGTATAAATGTGAAATAATAAAGAATGAAAACCATAGATTAAAATTCCATAGGAAAGAGGAAGGTGACCTAATAATTATGAGTATAGGGGGGATTTTACTTTTTGATAGACTTAAAAAATACTAACTCTATTATCTTGATTTAGAGATAACTAGTGCTGATAGAATTAGTAAATGGGATAAAGTTACCCTTTTTAGCATAGACATGTAGAAAAACTTTTTGATGATATTTTTACTTGGACACTTTTTTGATTTTATATCACCTATTTATTTGGATATTAATTCTCTTTATGACCCCCTAAACATAGTCTCATGTGACCAAGAAGACACATGGGCTCATCACCAAAGGCTAGATGTAAGCTAGTAAGGTCATCTCTCCTTGATACTAACCCCATGCATCTAGTAAGATACGAGAGCTCAGCATTAAAGGTTAGCAAGGGGTGAGGATGTGTAGTTCTAACCTTTTTTCTTTGCATAGAATTTTGATTTTCACAAGAGTGTCTAATTTTATTATTTTCAAATCTTTTACCCCCAAATCTTGGCCCCATACAATTAGTAAGATGTAAGGGCTAATCATCGCAGATCAAGACAAGTGAGTAAAGATAATTATTTTTTTAAGCATGCTAATATTATAATTTAGAAGGCACCATGAGAGGATACTCTATCATGAAAAAGGCTATAGGCTAGGTGACATGCTAGCATTTTATATGTTATGAAAGAATATTTAAGGAAAATAGATGTACTTTGCTCATAAGAACTAAGGCAAGAACTAATGTAATACTGATTTTGAGAATGTTTTTTAGGGGGTGAAAAGATAATGTGAAAGTGAAATGATTTGATATGCCACATTATTAAATTTTTTTCACTGTGTATAATAACAGCCAAATAATTGTTGAACAACACATCTGATATGTAGACTAACTTGAAAACTATGAAAATATAATGTAAATGAGAATAATGTGATGTGAAATTAATAGATATAGAATCATTTTAGGTGTAAATAGTTCACATATTCACCAAAATCCTTGCCTTATAGAGTGCATAACTAATAGGCTCTAATAAAGATCTTATATCACCAGGTAGGGGCCTAAAAGTTAGGTCTAAATTTATATACTTTTCCTTTTATTCTTGTCAATTTGATTGTCAAGCCTAAGGACAAGAAATCCTACGTGGATTGGGAATTCATGGATGTTTTTTTTAAATTGTCTCCTCATATGATTAACATAAGTAATTTTATTTTTGGTGGTATAAATTTGATGTTCATCTAAAACTTCTAATTTTTTGAATCACACCTCTCTATACTCTTCATGATCAAGAAGGCATTGGAGTGAAGCATGAAGGCTAGGTATTTCTACATCTAAGGTTAGGATAGATTTTGATAGAAACATGACTGAGTAGGGAGTTTCCCTTATGGATCTAGGAATTTAACTCAAGAGAGGATGGCTAGTATGGTGTTAGTTTCAAAATGAAAACAAAATGAAAAAAACACACTAACCAACATAACATCTCTAGGCCTAGACACTAGGGAGAGCTTAGTTAACAAACATGAATAAAACACACAACTAAAATTTAAAATAAATCCTCTTTTACCTTCCTTGGATGCTCCAAAATTCTTGTTTTAGTGGTTTGCTTTGTTTGTGCTCATGAAGTCCTTGGCAATGGAATCTTGGCTACCTCCATCACTCCTTAGCACCTTTGGCTTGTGGCTTGGCTTGGATTAGCTTGGAATCAATTTGGCATGGTAACACTAGTTTCAATGGCTTTTTGAAGATATTTTTGCATTAAAACTTTGCACCAAAATAACTTAGAAATGATGTTCATGGCCTCTCTATTTATAGATTTTTGAGAATATTTAGAATCAACCTGAACCATCCATCCTAAGATTGAGATGTGTGGTTGAGGATTAATTTAATTTTTGGAATTAAGTTTATAATTATCCTCATCATGTCATTGGAAGAAGGAGCAATTAAGAGGCATGGAGGGCACCATAGAAGGCATTGATGAGGCATGGAGGGCATGAATCTTAATATGTGTGGCATTTATGGCCTAGGGATGTCTTCCCAAGAAATAAGGTCACCTGATGATGTAGATATTCAATATTCATTTCTAAAATAAAGTTTTCAATTATTAATTATGCCTTGATTTGGGTTAATTAGCTCTTCAGCACTTTGTGCACAAATTACTCAAATTGATCAGAATGTCTTGTTATTAGCCTAAAATTTGACTGGATTAGAATTGGAAGTCATTGTCAGATGCATTGGAACCATATTCCAATTTAGGATGTTACCAAAAATAAATAATGAAGGTAGGTGTCTTGTGTAAAATATTTGATAGGAAAGAGCAATCCAGAGCACCCAAGTGCAAAATCAAAATTTTGACTTGAAATAATTTGATCAAAGTTAGCTGGCCCATAAATTGCATTGCCCTATTTAGGGATACCTTGGCCAAAATTATCACTTGAATATTTCATATTCACATAATTTCTCATGTTTTAGTGTTTTTAGGCCAAATTATACATTTTGGGTGGAAATTGGTCAAAAGTTTGGTTGGAGGTTATCGGTGTCCAGTTTTAGGTGTCGACAATTTTCCCCTATTTGGGAAAGTGTTGCAATCTATAAGCATAGTAACATCTTCTCAAAGAATGAAAAGGTCTTGTATGCCTACAACTATAATGATGATAAACTAACTATATGATGCCCCCTCGAGGGAATGGTTGGCACAAGTAAGTTAAAAAATGGTCCCTCCAAAAGAAAGAAGCAAAATAAGGGGACCAAAGAAAGGAAAGATGATGGGATGAAAACACAATGATACTAAAAAGTTAATCAAAATCATTATAAATGCAAGTAGTATAGTGCACAATGGTTTGCCCAAAGGTGGTTATAAATAATATACTTCGATAGTGACAATGTGGTATGATAACACAATGATTTATCCAAAGGCAGTTATAATCATTGAGAAGATGGAGCTACCCTAGTTAGGATAGATAAAAAATATAATAGCATGCCATTATATAGGTATAAAAAGTAAGTGGTAACAACACAATGATTTACCCAAAGGTAGTGATAATCATTGAGATATATAGGTGGGATAGTGTGCAATGATTTGCCCATAGATGGTTATAATCATTGGACTTAGATTATGGTAAACATGATAAAATTCGCTGAGGATGATGATAACTTAACACAGAGGGTAATGAGGAATTAGAACAACCTACTAGTAGGGAGATGTTTATCTAAACTAATAAATGGTGAAATTCTTTCATGGTTAATCACCCTTTTTGGGATATGATTGGGAGTGAATCGAGATGTTGGTGCTGAAGAGATGCTACCATTGATGAATAGACTTCTTGAATCTTAGGTTTGTTCTAGCATGTGTCAATAGGTATCATAGTATAACATCATGAGGATTTGGCCAAAATATGCATAAGGACTGACTCCTATAATCCAATACTCAATAGAAAATAATACACCAATGAATGAAACCATGATGACAATGTAAACACATGAATATGAATGGATTTGAGTATAAGTGTGGGCAAGGAATCTCCTAATGAACACACATAAAATGAATCAAGGCAACAGTGTTAAAAGTAAACAAACAGACACACAAACAAAATAATAAAAAAATAAAGAAAGAAACACTCAATAAAAACCATACAAAAATTGCCCTTAGAAAATAGGTGACAACAAAACAAATTAAAAAAAAAGGAAAAAAAGAAAAGAAAGGGGGTGGCTGAGCTATCTCCATATGCACTAGGTAAGTAGATGCTACCTACATAGTTATATGGATATAATATCCAACAAAAACTTTAGGCCAAATGTAGTTCTCCTAGGGATGGAAAGAATGTGATAACTGATGAAAACAAATAGAATGGATGTGAGAAAAAAAGAGGAATGGTCTTTCAAAATGACAAGTGCATGAGAGAAAAAGGACAAAAAATATGGGGAAACTAAATGACAAGTTATTTTCTTGTAACTTAGTAAGGGTTCTCAAAATCCTTAAGGCAAAGAAGTGGTCAATGTTTTTGTTGTTTTCTAACAATTTTACAATTTTTTTTGGAATTTGTTTTAGAGTGTCTCAACTCAATTGAGAATGATGAGACACTAAATGCTTCAAGGTCACAAAATGGTGAGAGTGTTCAAACTTAAGGTTGCTTAAAAAATAGCAAGAGTTTGCCTTAGGTTGCTCATAAAATGGTGAGAGCATGGTGGGAAGGGTGACTGAGCTAACCTTAATAACTATCGAGTGCTACCTACATAGTCCCAGAGTAGGACCTCAAGTCGTTGTAATTCTGCCCTGCAGTAGAAAAACTTTGAGTAGTGTAGCAGTCAATTCAAACAAATAAGCACAGTTGATAAAAAGGCATAGTATGACATAGGAAGTGGTAAGTTTGTACATCAAGGCTTATTGTTACCCCTAATTTTCCCATAGGTGGTTATAACTAGGACACAATGGCATATATCAATGGAAATAATTTTCCCAAAGGTGGTTATAATTAGTAGCAAGACTGATGGTAAAAAATGAATAACAAATGAAGGATGTAATTGTCAAAACTTCTATCACATTATCCCAAAATATGATCTTTATCTAAAGTACTTGAACCAACTAATGAAACTGATTAGATACCTTGATGTTGAAACTATGTAATGAATGGAAAAAATTAAGGTCAAATGAGTTAGAATTTGGAACACACTAGGTTGATAATTTAGAAGAAAAAAGTGGATATGATGAATAGGATGGATAAGAATGGTATTTGTATAAAGAAGAATAGTGATAAAATGGCATAACTTAAATGGTCCTTATAGATAATACACCTTAGCACTCAAGCATAGTAACACTTGAGATGAATAATATACATCAGCTTTAGAAGTTCATCTCCATCTAATGTGGCAAGCCTATATGCTCTTGATCCATAATCTATAATAATGATGAAAGAACCTATCTAGTTTGGTTTGAAATTTCCTTTAAGCTTATTCTCAGTTGCGATATTCTTTTGGTTTTCTTTAAGAACAAGATCACCAACTTCAAATGTTCTATACTTAACACACTAATTATAGTGGCCTTTGAGTTAGTTCTGATATGTTTGAAGATTGTTGAGCATGGCTTTACATTTTTCATCAAGTAGGTTTAGCTCTTACAGGAGAGCTACTTGATAGTCATGATCATCTCGGACATGCTTGAAGGAGATGTGTAGTGGAGGTAATTCAACTTCAATGGGAAGGATGGCCTCAGTACCATAAACAAGTGAGTATGGAGTGGCTCCTATGGGGGTATGATGATTGGTATGGGATGCCCAAAGGGTAGAGAATATCTGCAAGTCCCAATCATGATCGACATCATTGACAATATTTTTGAGAATATTGATAATGGTTTTTTTGGATGCCTTAGCTTAGCCATTACTTTGAGGGTAATATGCTATAGAAAAATATTGTGTGATGTTATATTCAGTACATAGTTGTTCTACATCCTTGTTCTTGAATGATCCTCCATTATTAGATATAATGTCAGAGGGGATATCGTAGTAGCAAATTAGATGGTTGAAGATGAATTTCAAAATTTGCTTTCTAGTTACGTAAGTGAGGGGTATAGCTTCAACCCACTTAGTGAAATACTTACTGGTGGTAAGGATATGTTTATGGCCATAAGATGAAGTGGGGTTGATATTCATAATGAGGTCAAGTCTCTATGTATAAAATGGCCATGGTGTCAACATCAGTTTCATATTTTTTGTTGGGGCATGTATCAAATTAGCATGACATTGACATTTATCACACTATTTTACATATGCAATGGCATCTACATCTATTATGGGCCAATAATAACTAATATGCAAGATATTTTTGGATAAAACTACCCTACTATAATGAGCATCACATAATACTTTGTGAACTTCTCTTAACGCTAGTGTAGATTCTATCAAAGTTAAACAATGAAGCAGAGTTCCATTAAAACTATGATGGTAAAAGGTGGATCCAAGTAGAGTATAACAAGTGGAATGATGAATGAAGGCTTTGGTTTATTTTTGAGATAGGCTAGGTGGGAGAACTTGGTCATGAAGGTGGTTATAAAGGTCTGAGTACCAGATAGAACGAGGACCAATAATATCACAAATCATTACAATAATTAAAGGTTCATGAGATGGTGCTAACAAGTTATTGATGAGGAATTGATAGTCTCTAGCTTTATCTATTTTTCAAATCAAATAACCAATAGTAGCCATGGCATCTATAGTTCTATTACTATCCCTTGGTATGTGCTCAAACGGCATGTTGGCAATTTTTTTTTGAGTGTCAACCATGGCTTTATATGGAACTAGCTTGTCATATTTGGTCTAAAAATTATTTGTGATCTAATTGATGATTAGCTGAGAATCACCATAAACTTGGAGATGAGATATATTTCAATGCACTACTTTTTGAATTCCTAAAACAAGCACTTCATAGTCAACCATGTTGTTTATACAAGGAAAGCTAATTCTAAATGATTTAGAGATTAGATCCCCCTGTGGCATAATAAATAATAGGCTTACCCTCGATCCATGTGTAGTAAATGAACCATCAAAATATAGCTTCCATGGATTCTCCTCAAGGGGTGTGTCAATTATGGTCATTATGGATTCATCAGGAAATTGAAACATGAGTGGTTGTGTGTCTATGAGAGGTGCTTTAACTAGTTGATCTACAAAAACTTGTCCCTTGATTACCTTTTGAGTGACATAATCTATATTAAAATCACTGAGAAGCATAATATATTTAGCCATTCTACTTTTCAAAGCTATTTTAGATAGTATATACTTGAGCGGATCTAGTTTTGAAATGACTATGGTCTTATTATTCAACATGTAATGGTGCAGTTTCTGAGCTACGAAGACCATGGCCAGACAAGATTTTTCAATAGAAGCATAGTTATGTTCATATGTAACCAAGGTATGGCTTAGGTAGTATATGGCATGCTCTTTTCCATTGTTATCATGTTGATCTAAGAGTACCCCCAAAGCATGGTCGATAGCTAATAGGTATAACAAGAATGGCTTTCTTGGCATAGGAGGTAATAAAATAGATGGATTAACAAAATAGTCTTTGAGTTGTTGAAAAGTTGTTTGGCAGTGATCATCCTAGTGAAATGCAACTCCCTTTTTCAAAATGTGTGTAAATAGATGACACTTATTTTTTAACTAAGGATGAAGCATCAGATTGATTGGATCTTACCCTACAAACTATGGAGTTGCTTTAAATTGGTTGATGGTGGCATCTCGATTATAACATGGACTTTAGTCAGATTGACTTCAATACCTCTATGAGACACGATGAAGCCAAGTAATTTGCCTAAAGTTACATTGAACACATATTTATTTGGATTGTGTCTAACTTTGTACTCCCATAATCTTTCAAATATCTTGTGTAACATTATTAGATGGTTGACCTTGGTTTTGGATTTTCCTAATATGTCATCAACATAGTCTTCAACTATATCATGCATCATATCATGGAATATGACATTCATGGCCCTTTCATATGTAGCTCCAACATTTTAAAGGCCAAATGGCATTACCTAATAACAAAATGTTCCCCATGGAGTGGTGAATGCTATTTTATGTTGGTCTTCTGGTGCTATTCTGATCTGATTGTATCTTGAAAACCAATCCATGAGTGAAAGCATTTTATAACCTATCATGGATTCAATGATCATGTCAATATTAGGTAATATAAAATCATCTTTAGGAAAAGCTTTGTTGATGTCTTAAAAATTATTATAGATTCTAATCCCTTCGTGCTTTTACCTAATAGGTACCATATTAGAGATCCATTTTAAGTAGTCAATAGATTAGATACATCCTAATTCTAAGATTTTTTCTAACTCTTTCTTTACCAATACAATAATGTGAGGACGCATCTTACGTAAATTTTATTTTACTAGTTTGGAATCAGGATAAACCACAAGGTGGTGCAGAATCAAGGTGGGGTCTAAACCTGACATGTCAGAATAGACCTATGCAAAGATATCTAAAAATTCTCTTAACAAAGATGTAAAGACATCATGTTCCTCCTCAGTGAGGGATGCACCTAATTTTATCCATTTTAGATCTAATAGAGTCTTGATATTTACCTCTATTGTATCTTCAACTAGAAGGGTTGAACCATCTTCTAAGATAGTAAGCAATGACTTGAAATATTGAATTATGTCAGGGTCCGCCATTGGGAGTTGCTCTTCAACTTCTCCTAGGTATGATGAATCTGAGTCCCCTAATGGGAGATATGGCCATGTGACAAAAATAGTAAAAAAATATTGAATAATTTGATCAAATACTTGTTGTTTCTCAAAGCTAAACTCATCTCCATAGGGAAGTTCATCATTGGTGGTCTCCTAGTCTAAATTCAAAGAGAAATGAACACCCCCATCTAATGGTGCCTAAAATAGGTTTTTGCCACTAGACTAGCCTTTATCTTTACTTTTTCCCTAGTCAAAAAGTGCCTCAAAGAGGTTTTCACTTTGGGACCTTAATGTTTTACTTTTTTTTTTGGCTAAGGGTGTTCACTCACTCTCCAAAATAGGCTGCAAGATCCAATGTGATTGAGAATCTTGATTTGTGATCTCCCAATGAAACATTGTCTCTAAGGCCTAAAAAGTCACATAATGCCTCATCATTCTAGAACTCATAATCGACAAACTAGATTCTTGTTGGTCCCAATCTATAAGTTGTGGACAATATAATGGCAAAGGGTTGTGATGAATGGACAAGGTAAGGGTAAAAATGGCATTGTTATTAAATAGGTTGGTTTCAACTAGGTTATCAATGGTGGGGCAATGATCAAACTTTGCTTCGCTATTGGTATCATCATCACTAGTCGCTAGTGATGGAGTTTGAATAAGATATGTGGGGTCACCCCTGGGTAATTTAAATCCAAATCCATAAGGTCTTTCATACTTAGTCATGGAAATTGGCTCAATTATTCCTTGTTGATTCGATCAAAGGCCTCTTCCTTCATAATTGTGACACTTCATGATCTTATTGGGAATAAGACACTTTATACTTTTATAACAATCATCTTGGTTGTCATTATATAACTATGATTCCTCCCCTTTAAGAGGGTTAGGTTCTAAGATAGATGTTGTTATAAATGTGAAAAGTCCCTTGTCTTTGTTTCTTTGTTGCTAATGTATATGTGGGGTGACTTTAGGTCACCCAAAAAAAATTAGATTCTAAGGAAGATTGGAAATATGAAATGTATCATGGGTCATATCCTCTCTCGATCCATTATCTGAAATGGTCAAATGATTAGAAGCTTCAAGAGGTGGCATGTGGGAAAGGGAATCCAAGGTATTAATATCTATGTAATTATCTAGTGAAGGATCAATAAATATAGCCTTTACTTTATCCTGTTTGGAACTTGGATTCATACCTTACTGATAATTATAGCTTTAAAATTTAGCCTCAAGATACTTGTAATGTTCATATGGGTGTAAATGTCCTAGAATATTCACTTCCATCACTGAGTGGGAAAACTTGATACATTGGTGTAGCATTGATGGGACTGTATGAATCTCACATAACCAAGGCCTTCCTAGAAGCATATTGTATGATAACTCAAGATCAAGCACACGACAAAGTGTATCATGGGTCAAAGGTCCAATGATAACTAGAAAACTAATAGTGCCTTGTGATTCTCTTTCTTGATTATCATAGGCTTTGATAGTTATTGTTTTTGGCTATAATCTACCATTGTGTACCCAAGAAGCTTGATGAGCTTTAGAGACACTATGTTGAGGCTGGATCCATTGTCTATAAGGACACATTTCACTTTATGCCATATTATATAAACTTATATGTATAATGGATTATTATAGAGTGAGCTAATGGAAGATAAATCACTTTGGTTAAATGTGACTTGTAGGGATAGAGCTACGTGTCCAACCAAAGCTTAAAATTTATTAGGAGATATGTCACTAACAATAGTGGATTGGGTCAAAAAATCATTCAAGATGTTCTTTTATATTATTGATGTTCACAAAAAATCTAAAATGGAAATTTGTGTTGGTGTCTTTTGTAATTGTTTCAGTATATCAAACTTCTTATCTTGGTCAATAGTGAATGGTTTATTTTGAGGTTGAATAGTTGGTTGGATGATAGGCAAAGTGGTAGATGGTTGTGGGCATGGGATAGTAATCTTTGACCTTTAAGTTATGATTACATAATTGGTATCAAATACTAGACCATTATTTCTAACTAATTTTAGGAATGGTGTGGGACTAGGTAGGACAAGTCTCAACTGCTGGTGCATTCACATATAGTCATGTGGTAAGGATGAGTTGTCGATATAAGGTTCAAAAGGAGAAGTCCTAGTTTTCTAGTTTCACTATGTGCATTTTTAGGTTAAAGAAGGATTATCCATGTAATTTCGTTGAATGTTGTTGTTTAGCAATGGTCTATGCTGATTAGTGCTTGGGTTAGGATTAATGGAGATGGTATTAACACTACCCCATACAATATGACCTACAACCCTATTATAGTCATGTGAAACTGCATGGTAGTTTTATTGATTGTTACCATTTTGACCTTGGTTTTGTCTAATGTTTTGTCATTATGGGTTATGATACTAATTTTGTTGATTCTACTGGTTTAGCCTTTGATTTGGATACTGTTGATTTTGCTGCTGCACTGGCCATTGTTATTGCTATTGCTGATTATTTTACTACTACATTTTAGGAAAATGGGTTTTAATAAATCCCAAGAGTTTGATTAGAAGTATAAGCACCATTATACAATGTTATCTCCCTATTATCTAACATATTCTCAATTAAATGCTTGATTTGGACACATCTTCATAGATTTTGCCTATTGACCTGATGATAGTCACATAATTCATTTTCACAGTACCAATTAGGATAAGGAATGCCTTGAAGATAATAATTTGGTATAGGCTAATTAATCAGATTAGTGTCAGCAAGCTTGTGAAATATGAAATCAATAGGTTATATTAGGTCACTAAAGATACGATGTGCAGGCATAGTTCTTCTAGGAAGAGGGGTTTGTAATGGTAATGGCTATTGTATTTGTTGTGTAGGTCTTGGTTATTATGCTTTTAGTATTGGTTAGAGAGGTTTCTAGGTAGGAGTAAGCTAAACAGGTGGTATAGATGATGTTTTCACCATTTGGACACAACAAAATTTAGTTACTCTATTTCCCACAACATTCTTATTGTGATTGAATTACTTTGGTATTTCATGGTTATTGGCTTGTGTCATTTGTGATGTTGGCACTTGAATTGGATGTTGGTCATTTCCTTGATTATAACCTTGATTTTGATTAGTTGAATTAAGCTTGATAACTCTTTTATTGATGAGTGCTTGCTTAATAAACAAACCTTTGTCGATGATCTCTTTGAAACTATATGCACATTGTAATTCCAAATGATAAGCTATCTCACTATGCAAATTTTTGATAAACACAATGACTAATTGTTTATCTAATAAACTATGGGTGAAACATCTTGCAAGGGCTCTCCATCATTGTAGATAACTTGTAAAAATCTCAACAAATTTTTGATTTGTTTGCATTAAGTCTAGTAATGAAATATCATGCTCAAGATTATAGGAAAAGTATTGCACAAACTTATCAAAAAGATCATCAAAATATGTTACTAAATTTTTGGGTAGCTTTAAAAACCACTCCAAGGCTTGTCCAGCCAAGCTCCTTAGGAACAACAATAAAAGGTATATGTCACTAGTTGATATGCGATAAAATTTTTGGTCAAATGAGCCTTTGGGCCACCTTTCTCTTTGTATTTTTCAAATTTAAATGGTTTGTATCTTGGAGGAAATGGTATCTACAAATAATCCATGTTGAATGGGTAGGAACACACATCATCCAATTTGAAATTTTTAGTCTATTTACCAACTTGAATGGTAGTAATTGCATCCTTCATCTATTGCAATTCTTGGGATAGAAAAATGGAAGGAACATTGGTTTAAGGGAGAATATTGGTTTTGGTAGATGGTTGGGAGGTCACAAGTGAGACACTTTGACCAGTGTAAGATGGAGATACCTATTGGAGTACATTGGTTTGGTTTGGGAATGGACTAAGAATGCACATACATAGATTAGGATGTACTTGAAATTGCACACTTGATTGTGCAATATTTTAGTTTGGGTTGGTGATAAAGGTTTGGATTAGAGGATTTTGTGGTTGGGAAAGAGGGATATAACTATAATGTGCTTATTGTGGTTGAAAAGGGACATGCTACCAACTAATCAAACATTGTTATTGAGTGGGAATTTGTGGTCCAAGACCTTGTCTCTAAATTTGTGGCATATTTTGAACCAATGGTTGTCTAGTAGGTAATTGAAAAATATGGAAACCTCCTTGTTGTATGAATACCTATGGAGAAGTGAAAACATGTTGTAGATTTAGCATTTATCGTTGACCAATATTTGCACATTGTTGACTAGTCATTGCTTGGTTTTGAATTAGCATATTAGTTTGTAACTGAAGAGGTATGTTCATTATTACCTGGTGAGGTGGAGCATTTGTTGCCCCTGATTGAGGTGGTAATGTATTTGTCCTCTATTGTGTTGATACACTATATTATGTCTATTATTATGGAATACTACTTGGTACTTATTGAGGAGGAGTAGGGTTTGTCATATTTTGTCATTGAGGCATGACATTAGCCATTATTTTATTACCTAATCTCATAGGTTGTACACTTGAAGAAGCAGTTGGTTGAGATTGGGGTGTAGAAACTCCTATTCCTTGGTATGATGATCTACCCATAGGATTAACTATAGGCACATGTTGTTGGCTAGTTATCTTTGTGTTAGTACTACTTTGATCAAGATTGGACATTGCTTGCATATTATCTAATAAGTTTGGCTCATTATTCTGTGTAGAGGTTGAAGATAATTATTCAATAATTGGCATATGCATCAAATTATCTATTGAATCAATTTTTATGAATGGGTCAGAACTTGGATTCTCTTGTCCAGTTAATTCTATCAACACTCTTGTTGAAAGAACTAGGTCAATAAGAGGCTTACTCACCATGTTCATCTGATTGAAATCATGTGCTAGATTTAGGTAGGTTTGATTTCTATCTACATTTGGTTAAAGTGATCTTCCATGATATTTTTACCTTGATTAGATATATTAAGGTCTTGATACGTTGTTTGGACTAGAGCCATAGGATTACTAGAAGAAGCCTATTGATCATAAATGATAATGTGGGGCACTCTTAATAGACTTGGTAAATTTTCATGGGGAAATTCTATTAGAAACTTGGCCCCTACCTCTATGGCTCTAACCAAAATCTCATCTTTGTTCTCTAAAAAATGTTGCTCAAACAAAAATGGATCATATGTGAAAGTTGTATTAGTAGAATATGACTGTTGAAGAACTAGCTCATCCACTCTCGATATTGTAGTTAGGTATTATGTGGTTTATTCTTGGTCTTGTTCTAAATAAGGTGATGTTTTAAACAAATAGTTAGCCAATGGATCTTGGCTTTGTGCCCCTGATTGAGTATTATAAGAGGGATAAGAATCCATCTCATAAACAATATTATTTGCATAGGGGTCTTGTACCATTTCTTCCTAGATAACTACATTACTAACCCTAGATTATACATGAGTCCACTATGAGTGTAGGAATACATGTTGGGATCCATAGTCAATGCTTTTTAATAAAAGGTCAAAGAGTTCTACAAACTCTAAAAAGGACATAATCTAAAATAGATGATGTTCCAACTTGGTCTAGATTCATCAAAAAGATCAAAAGGTTTATGTAAATATTTGTGAATAAATAAGCTAATGTGAAGTATCTAATGTTTCACTATTCACATAAAGATAAGCAAGTAAATGGCCCAAAAATCAAAATGGCAAACTCTAAGGTTGAATTGTTTTAAATCAGTCTAATCTAGAAATTTAAAAGTTGCTAGGTCTTTTGGCCAAACATGGTGTTAAAATCTAGGCTCAAATAAGGCATGCACTAGGACTCTTGGCCAAACGATGTCAAAATTTAGACTTTGAAATAGATGAAAGTTTTAATCTAACATATTTGAAAAACTTCTAACAAATACTAGGCATTTGGTTCTTGGACATTAACTTGATAAACTAGGTATAAGGTATGAAACAAAAGGCACTTTAGAAATAATTTATTTTCTCACAAAAAATGGTATACAACTTGGTTATTTTGACAAATAAGCTAGACAAAAGTGAACAATATAACTATGTTAGACAAAATATCACAAAAGTACACTTGGATTGGCCTAAAAATGTAGGAACAAATTTGAACTCTATACAAGAGGGTCTGTGAAATAATATTTGAAATGTTTTGGGTAGCATAATGATGTTACACTAACAAAAAGGTGTGAAAAAAAAGTTTGTTTCAAAAACTCTCTAAGGCAAAGACATTTTCCCATAATTTTGACAACATAACACTACTTTTCTTGACTCAAAATGTTGTGGTGCATAGGCTCAAAGTGCAAGTTTTTAGCACAAAAAGGCTTAATTTTATCAAGTGATGACAATGACTATGAGTCTTGAATGGCCTTCAACCCAAATTGGAAATTAAACTTAAGTTCCATTAAGTTTAGTGCAAATGGCGAACCCACTTAACACATCAACCCTATGAACTTATAAAGGGACAATTCTGAATTTAGATTATAAGTGAAGGACTTAAAACAACTTTGGTAAAAGTCTAGACTCAATTGGGTAACATAAATACACTAAAGTGGATGATATGACTCTCAAGATTTTGATGAATTTTGGACAAGGCAAATTGATGATCTCGCATGGGAAGCATAACGCCTCTTTTTTCAAAGAAAAATTAAGACTGTGTTTGGTTTGAATTATTTGTTTACACCAAGTTTTGACTTCAAACAAGACTTTAATCTAAGACAACACCAACTAGTTAATCACCCTTGGATCCTAAACTGACACAATTTCCTGGCATTATTAGAATCCATCAATATACATTATTTGAGAGGATTTTAAGTGTTCATCTAAAATTAAATGTGCATTATATAATAGGGTTTTTATACCCCCTTCTCTCAAATTATAGTACTATGACATGGACCTTGAGGTGCACCTTGCACCAAAAATACTTCCACAGTAAGTGGGGTTCTATATAAGATCTAAAAAGTTTTCAAATGTTCTAGGGGAATCAATTACACAATGACTTTCATGCTAAACAATTCAAAATAAAATCATAAATTTTAGGTCCATATCACTTGGCTTGTTGTAAAAAGGTCTAGTCTTTTTTGTAACCACTACATCCTGCTATTCGCTCAGTGTAGTACGATGTCCAAAGTGAAACTACATCTCATGTGAAACTCTAATTAGGATCTAAATGAAGTTAATTCTAGGAGGTGAAACCCTAGGTCAAAGCTTCCCTAAAGAACTCGTGGGAGGTGATGAAGTCCCCCTCACAAGCAAAATTTGTATAAAAATAAAGAAAGCATGAAGTAGAAAGACTTTAGGGTCATTTTCAAGGTTACCCAAACTTTGACAAGTTTTTGGGGAGTGTTTTAGACAACTTTCTTTCTAAGCCTTGGACTAGGCTACTTGCAATAGGAATGGCGCTTTTGATTCCAAGGGTTCCCTAAAGGGGACAAATGGAAGAGCATACACACAACATCCCTCTTTTTTCCAAACAAAAATTTAATCTAAGCAACTAAGTAAATACAAAAACATTTGAAAAAGTGAGTTCATTTTTAAGCCCAAATAGAAAATGAGGTGATGTTATTTTGACCCCTTGGTCTTAGTTTCAAACTTTGAAAACATTCACCATAAACATCTAACATTTGTTTTTTGTTAAACACCAAAACAAGGTTCCTAATTGATTTTTAAGCATGCAAAAGATGATATAAACATGTTTCTAAAAAATGTCAAGCTTGGTCCTACAACAAAAACATTAGCATGTCCTTTAGTCTTAAGCTCTTTTAGGTTTTAAATAATTAACTTTAAAAAAAGATCTCTCAGGTCTGTGTTTTAAGAAAAACATAATGACCAACATCAGTTATATAACCAATTATGTTTACATTTTCTAACCAATGATGGTTATCTAACCAACATCATTTATACCAATGTGACCAATGATAGGTATCCAACCGATGTCAGTTTTACTAACTGATGTTGGCTAATCTATCCAACTGATGTCAATTTTACTAGCTAACATCAATTATTGTGTAAACCCATGGCAAACAAAAATAACAAAATAAAGTTAAAAAATCAATTTACAAGAATTTTAATGGTCCAAATGAATATTTTAAAGCTAAAAAATGATCTTCTTCATTTTTGGGATGTGCCTTGTCCCACCGGGAATGCCATATGTGGATCTAAGAATTTGACTCAAGAGAGGATGGTTAGTATCGTGTTAGTTTCAAAATAAAAATAAAAGGAAAAAAACACACTAAATAACATAACATCTCTATGCTTAAACACTAGGGAGAGATTAGTTAACAAACATTAATAAAAAACACAACTAAAATTCAAAATAAACCCTCTTTTATCTTCCTTGGATGCTCCAAAATGTTTGTTTTAGTGGATTGCTTGATTTGTGCTCATGATGTCCTTGGCAATGGAAGCTTGGTTACCTCCATCTCTCCTTTGGCATGTGACTTGGCTTGGCTTGGATTGGAATCAATTTGGCATGGTATCACTAGTTTCAATATCTTCTTGAAGATATTTGTGCATTATAACTTTTCACCAAAATAGCTTAGAAATGATGTTCATAGCCTCTCTATTTATATATTTTTGAGAATGTCTAGAATCAACCTGAATCTTCCATCCCAAGATTGAGATGTGTGGTTGAAGATTAATTCAATTTCTGGAATTAAGTTTATAATTATCCTTATCATGTCATTGGAATAAGGGGAAATTAAGAGGCATGGAGGGCATCATGGAAGGCATTGATGAGGCATGGAGGGCATGAATCCTGATATTTGTGGCATTTATGGCCTAAGGATGTCTACCCAAGAAATGAGGTCACTTGATGATGTAGATATTCAATATTCATTTCTAAAAACAATTTTTTAATAAATTTCCGTGGTATTATTATTTAGGCCTTGATTTGGGTTAATTATCTCTTAAGCATGTTTAAGCACTTTGTGCATAAATTACTCAAATTGATCAAAATGCCTTATTATTGGTCCAAAATTTGACTGAATTAGAATAGAAGTCACTATCAGATGCATGAGAACCATATTCCCATTTAGTATGTTACCAATAACAAATAATGAAGGCATGTGTCTCATGCAAAATATTTGATAGGAAAGAGTGATCCAGAGCACCCAAGTGTAATTTTGGCATTTTGACCTTAAATGATCTAATCAAAGTTAGCTGGCCTATAAATTGCATTGCCACATTTAGGGATACCCTACCAAAATTGGCACTTGAATATGTCAGTTTCACATCATTTAGCATGTTTTAGTGTCTTTAGCCAAATTATACATTTTGGGTAGAAATTGGTCAAAATCCTGGTTGGAGGTTATTGGTGGCTAGTTTTAGGTGTCTACATCCCCCATGGGTTTCTTAATAGTCATTCTATAAGCCCATAGTGCTAGATAGAGATATAAGTGCTAATATCATTTAGAATCTCCTATCAATATTAATCTCCCCTACTTATTTAGATGGTCACTATTCTTAAATCTTAGCAAGGTCAATATCAATCCCATGTTGGGAGATGATATACCCTAGGAGTTTTCTACCAGTGACTTCAAACACACTTTTTTATAGGTTAATGGTAACACCACATTTTATCAAGCATGTTAATATGGTACACAACACTTCTAAGTGGTCTACTCATCATATCGATTTACCTAGAAGATCATCTACATAGACCTCCACTATCTTGTGAATAAGATCATGGAATATGTGGGTCATAACCCTTTGATATGTTTCCTTTACATATTTGAGATTGAAAGGCACACTGAGGTAACAAAATGTTCCCCATGGTATAGTAAAAGGGGTCTTGCTCTGGTCCTCATCAAACATGCTGATTTGATTGTATCCTGAGAAACTATCCATGATTAATAATAATTCATATCCTATGGTAATGTCAATAATGATGCTATCAAATGGTAGATGGAAGTCATCTATTGGGCATGCTTTATTGATATCTATAAATTATATGCATATCTTTATTTTACCATTCTTTTTGAGGATGGGGACAATGTTGGACATCCACTTAGAATAATCGATTGGAGTAATAAACCCAACCTTTAAAAGTTTGATGATTCCTCATTTACCATCAACATGACCTTAAGATTAATGGGCTTGAGTTTTTTTTT
The DNA here is from genome assembly GCA_037957365.1 of Torreya grandis. Lineage (NCBI taxonomy): Eukaryota > Viridiplantae > Streptophyta > Pinopsida > Cupressales > Taxaceae > Torreya > Torreya grandis. The sequence continues at coordinate 45,588 of JARHVA010001110.1, read as the reverse complement.
GATTGGTTTCATGTTAAATATTGTAACTAGGTTATGGAATACCACATTGGGATTAATGCCCCCCATATCAGTGTAAAATAAAGTGAAAGCTTTTGAGAGTTTTATGAGGAGTTGATTATGGCACTCCATCTCGTATTTATAAAGTGAAGACTCAACTTAATAAGTTTGGAACTCTCCTCCATCTTGATGTTAAATTCAATGGTTTATTTGATGAGGGAGGTAATTTACTCTTCAAATACATCAAAGATTGGGAGAAGATCATGATCTTCACCCTCTATGTTGAAAACATCATGTCCATTATAAAAGGATAGGTAATCCTTAATATGGTAGTAAGAATCATAGTATTTGGTCCCAAGAGTCAATGTGGGATAATAGATAAGTGAAAAACCCCTCTTGTGGTGGAATGATGGGACTAAAGGACTAAAGGACCATTATTTTTCCTGATATGGGTGAAGGTTTGGTCATTAGGGGTTTTGTAGATAAGAGGTTCCATTCTTATTAAAAATTTGAAATCAGATTTAGGTATGGAAAGATAAAGGTCAAAGAATGAATATGAAGTAGCTATGGAGTCAACAAGCTAGTTTATTTCCCTAAGGATTGCTTCCATAGAAACAAATTCAAAGTCATTATAAATATCACATACAGTGTTATTGTATAGTTGAAGATGCTCGACTGTGGTTTGATAGACCTTAGAAATTTGGTTCATAACCAACTATGAGTCACCTCAGATACTTAATTTTTGAATGCCCAAACATTTCATGATGAGCATGCCAATTATCAAGGCCTTATATTAAACCCCATTGTTCATACATTAAAAGTCTAGCTTGAAACCAAAAGGCATGACTCACCCTTGAATAGAAATAAGAATAAATCCTCCCCTAATGCCTAGGCCACACTTGGCCCCATCATAGTAAAGGACCCACTAATCATTAATAGAGGGGGATAGTCATCTAGTGAAGTTTCTTTCTCTTTTTCTATCTTGACCATATGAATGTCAAAAATGTCAAGAAACCCATCTTGGGGTTCCTAGTCTTGGGACTCTGAAGACTAATGAACATGTTCCCTTCACGTCATAAATGGAAGGTCTTGAAAAAACTCAAAAGGATTACTCTTGTGATTAGGATAAAGGTTGAGAATAAATTATGGGGACTCAAAGGGTTATTTTCTAAGCTTTAGGTTGAGGTAGGTAAACACCTCCATAAATTCAAAATGTCACTTATTAGGCCTTAACTTTAGTGTGGAAGTATGAACAACATAGTTAGGATCTTGATGTGGCTTAGGGAGTATGCCAACATAATTAGGGTCTTGTTTTAGCATAGTATGTGCATGGAAATAGTTATGTAACTTTCATTTTTTATTTATAATACATGGGTAGTATTGTTTGTCCATTTGTTATATGTGGGAAAGCTTGTAAGAATTTAATAAGTGAATTTCTAGGGTCATCTCTCTTCGTGAGGAAAAGAGGGGATCCCAATTTATTAATTAATAGATAAGTTGGGTTATAATATTTATTTACATAGTAGCTAATATCACAGTAGGAATTCTCTCTTTGAACACTAAGATGGTCAAGGGAGAAGAAATGAACATATTGCATATTGGAGGGATTAAAACATGATGAGAAGGATAATTAGGTGCAAGCTAAAGTAGAATGACCACATATTAGGAGGAAACAAACTCATTGGGTCAAAAAAATTGGGAAATTGGTATGGTCTTGTCATGGCATGATCTAATATCATACTCCAAAGAGGCTCATAAGTGACAAGAGTAGAATGCAAAATGTAGCTTGCCTCTGTGTGGTAGAGTAATGGGAGATGATGCTGATAGTTATTGGATGGTTGATATGAAGGTGGAATTATTCACTCCCTGACATATATATCATGCAAAGTTCTGGTAGAATATCCAACCCTTCTTAGGATTATTAAATTTGAGGATAAGATAAATCATAAGTCCCCACCCTTCATGGGTTCAAATGGGAGGATGAATGGAGTATCCATTTCTAAGAGATTGATGATATTGGTTATAGATAGGGTGGATATTTTTTGATTGGTGATTGGTTCTAGATTAATATTGTTTTTGGTTATCACTATGTCTTTCCCTTTTAACTTGTATTTTAATAGAGTTTGGGGTATTTCACCCACATTATCTAAGATAACCACTTTAGGATTTGCGGATTTAGTAACATCAACCAATTGTGTGGGGTTTATGACCCTATTAATAGGTAGATTATAGCTGATGTGTAACTTGAGATACATATGCATAGTTTATTATATCATATCAAAGGTATTAAGTTCCCCCTAGGGTATGAATACCTTCCTTAGGTGCAATAATTAGACTTGATGGAATAAGGTTGAAGGGATGGCCTTCATCCTATGTATCCAAGGTCTTCCCAAGATCATATTATAATTGGTATCTTTGTCTATGACATAGAACTTAGCTAGCACCATATTAGGGCCCAAAGTTACTGGGAGGAAAATGGTCCATATGAAAGTAGATTTGAGGCTATCATAGCCTTGCAGGGTATTACACATTGTAGAACAGTTGGTTTCTTCATAACTAAGATTTTGTAAGAACTAAAAGGGGAAAATATTGATGACTGTTCCATTATTAACCATGGATCTCTTCACATAATTTTTGTAAATCTTAACCTATATAAATAGGTCCATATATCCCCTCATTTACATCTTAGATTTAGGAGAAAGACTTTGCAAATCAAAGAAATAACTTAGTCTTGTGATTCTTGACCAAGTGGAAACATGTCTAGATAAATGTGGTTGATCTAAGCTTGTGGAAGAGGATAACATTGGATAGATTCCCTAGTTATAGTTCATCAAGCAAGGTTGATCGATTATTGGGGGATTTATTAAGTAAGTCATGGAAAAAATGTGGGAGAACATCTTGGTTAAATCAGAGATCAATTCATAGTTCCTCATAGGTTTATGAATATACTCAATTTCCATAATGTTTGAGGGATGAAGAGTCATAAGCTAATACTCTCTAGTTTGAGTAAAAATGTTCACTTATTATTCAACTTATAATTACATGAATCCTATCATCATAGTTTTCCCCTTCACTCCTAACTATGGAACAACATCAATTTTTGTGATCCCAAAGACGAAGGCATCAACATCATGAGTACATGCCATCATGGGTTGATTATGTTAAATTGGGTGGTTTTATGGGCCACCCTAGTGTTGGATTTGGGTAACACTTATTTAGAGTTTAGGAAAGGGGTTTTGGTAGATTTGAATATTCTAATTCTGAGGGATGGTGAGGCTATTTAAAAAGGTATGTTAGTTTATACCAATGTTCTCCAAGAACATGTCAACAAATGTCCGCCTTTGATCTTTTGGGAATCTTTAGATAGATTTATTGCACTCCCTATAGTTCCAAGTTTTATAATAGATAACTTAGTGGAAGAGGCAATAGGCATTGGGATCATATTCCCTAGGACTCATGTTTTGTCTTTGTTTCCCAAACCCTTGATGATTATTTTGTTGATAATAGGTTTGGGTTTGAAACTAGGGGAACTGTTCGACATGCTAGTATTGGTTTTGCTTATGGTCATGGTGTTGTATATTACATGGTGGTGGTCAGTTAAAATCAACTTCATGGATTGTAGGAGGGATGTTTTGGCTCTTAGTACCCATATTGTTAGTGTAATTGATGTTTTTTACAATCTAATATTAATTATTATTCATATGGTTTGGCCTCTTATTCTATCAGTGATGTCATCAGTAGGGGCATTCTTGTTTTGATTTAGGACATTAGGGCCTTATTTATTGTTATTTTTTATACTTGAAATTTGAAATTCCCCATTATTTTGGTTTAGGGTGATAATGCACTCATTGGTCCCATAAATTTGTTGTCCACTATCAATAGCTATCTGGTTTATTCACAAGGCTCTATCAAGAGCTTCTTCATAGGATCAATATGAGAATTTATGAATATCCTCCCTTGTTTCCTTGTTAATAGAGTGAAGGAAGATATCACAAAATTCATATTGATCCATTTTGGGTGTGCTAATGGAGGAATATAAGACCTAATTCTTTCTCATGATGAAATGAGTAGCTGACTCATTGTGTTCTTACTTGATGTGCAAGAACTATTATATGTCAATTTTCATGAGTTTCGTAATATCGAAAGATTTAAAAAACTCAACCATGAGTGATCAAAAGGAATGTATATACTTGTTAGGGATGTGGTAATACCATTGAGCACTATTCCCTCTAGATTTTTGGGAATTATTTTTTTAACTACCCCATCCCAAGCTAGGAGTTCTCTAGAAACTATAGTGTAAACTTTGGTGTACGCATTGGGATCTCCCTCCCCTTTGAACTTGGGAAGGTTAGGTATGGGATATGGAAGAATAACCCATAATATGTTGAGATTAAGAGGATTCTTAAGGCATTAAATGCAAGTCCCCATATTGATAAAGTCTTTTATTGTCATGATAGGATCAGAGTGGAGAGGTGAGATCAAATAGGGGTTAGTCTAGTAGCCTATAGAAGATGTAAAAGAGGATTGATAAGGTAATGTGGAATAGGCCAAAAAATAATTATTCTATTGAGTAGATTTAGAGTACCTATGAAAGTAAGGAGGAAGATTATTAGATGTAAGAGGTGTGATGGTTTTTTGACATGGGGTGTATGTGGTTTGTATATAACCTGATGTTATGTAAGGTGGGATATAGCTTATCTGCATAGGGGGAGTGTACTTGGGAGGAACATAACTTAAAGGTGTAAATAATGGTAGGTTGATGACCACTGCCTTGTTTTATAGAGGTGGGGCACGAGTGTAAGCATTCCTCATTAGGGTTTGTATAGAAGCTTGACAGGATGAATAAACTTTGGAAGCATTTGGGTTAGGGCCCCCATGAGTAAGGGTATCTCCAAGGGGTTGGTGAGAGATATGGTTTAGAGAGCATGTGTGATCCTACTATGGTGGAAGCATGCTATAATTTTGATATGGTTTTTGATTATTTTCTATTTGGATAAGATAAGGAAAGGGATGATCTTGTGTAAGAGAATTTAGGCCCATCCCTTAACCTAGAGTTTGTTGGTTGTTGTCTAGGTCATGAATGTGACCCACCAGGGGGATGATGAATTGATTTGGGTCTATGTTGGTGTTAGGCCCAATAATATATTAGACACTATGGGTAGGGTGGTGATATGGGTTATTCTAAGGAGGTTGGTCTAGAGTGAGATCCCTAAGGGTAGTGATTATGGTTTGTACCTACATGTTGGAAGCATCTTAACTCCTACTAGGAGGATGAACAACTATTTGAAAATTATTAACTTCATCTTCCAAGTGGTGGATACTTCCTAATTAATGATCATATTTGCAAATGCTTTCTACATTTAGGATTTTTAAGTTGATTGATGTCCTAGTGGCCAAGTGGGGAGAGACCATGGATCCCCCATTAAGGTTCATATCACTAGAGTTGGGGTGGTTACATGTAGTTTTAGATACATCATTTATTTACTGAATAGATACCCCACTCTTGGTTTGGGTGTTAGGATAAGAGTAATCATAGAGTTAGTAATCTACATTGGTTTCAAAGATTGATTTTTCACAACTCAAAAATGGAGGATCACTAGAGTTGAGATGACTTATCCTATATCCCACTAGGCCAAGAGATCCACCTATGTTCTATCTAGACATATTATGGGGGTATATGAATACTTGCATAATAAATGGAAGGAGGAAGGAAAATGGAGAAGGGAGGCAAGAGAAGAGGAATAAAAGGGGAAACAAAAAGGATATAATTCATTTATGTTGGTTGTATATGTGAATAACACACACTAAATTATGTACTCAACTAATTGAGGTTAGGCCAAATCAACTGAGGTAATGGATGGGCTATAGATTGGGTTGGTTGTCAAGTAGAATTGGATTTAGAATTGGTGGAGATAATGGGTTCTCATGATAGAAATAAAATACATCAACAACATCATGATTCTCATTAATAATGTCAAACTATGAAAAAACAAAGCTTCAAGGTCCTTTAGTCTCTGAGATCATGAGAAGACAAAGCTCCTAGTCGATATTAGGACTAGGGAAATTGGGGAGATTGGGAAAATTAATCACATTAAGAGATATACATTTTTATATTGGTTATTCCTAGTCAATGTAATCCACAAATGTGAATGATATAAGATGAGGCTAAACTCAAGGAAAAAGAGGTGTGAATGGGAAACTATCCCTGTATAACATTGTAGTGATGACCTCTATTTTGAGGAATGAAAATGGTGGGTGGATTAGGAATTAATTATTTTTATTCTAAGGCATTGAGAGGGTCTACAATGTGGTGAGGGATTGAGGTGGAATGAAAGACCTCTCTCCTAAGCTTGGTATTCATATCATATTTTATGTTAACTATGGGATCAGGTGTTCTAACCATGGAGAAAAGACCTTTTCTAACAAGAAGATGGATTTGGAGATGTGTAATCATATGTTATTATCTATATATATTGTGTAAGGACTTATTGTGTTGTTGGAATTGTCAGGGGATCTAGCTCTACCAATTAGAGCACATATGATTACTTCTCATATTAGCAATTAAACACGGAATTATACCAGAATGATAAAGTAACTAAAAACTTGAGATAGCAAAGAATTTGAGAGACAATACACACTCTTGTATTAAATATTACTAGAATAAAATACAATAAGGAAGATGCCACTTCTTCCTCCACCTCAAAGGCTTGCCACACCTCAAGACCTTCTTCCCTCTCTCTCTTTCTCAACACAACAACTCTAAAGCCTGAGTTATTATCCCTCCTTGAATGCTTCAGCTGATCTCCTTGACCTTGCTAGCTTCAATGCTTTTACTTGCCTTCTTAATCTTTACAATACATGCCTTATGGGTCTTTAAATAGGATCCCATGCTTAAAAAAATAGAACTCTAGTTACAATAATTAGACATGTAGCTCATGACTATAATTAGTCGTTTGACATGCAAACACTCACTTCACTTAATTGACTATTCATCAACAGTAGTTCTAGAAATACACAGGCGACCGACGCCGGTCCCTGCTTGTCTGGTGTTGCCGATGTCGGCTAACTCCCTGCCATTGCCGGTCTCCTTCTCCACTGCATCTGATCGACGTCGATCATACTGCCGACGCCGGTGGCTCTGGTTCTTTAGCATCCTTTTCTTGTGTTTGCAAAAAGTTGAAGCTTTTAGCTCCACACCTTAACAATCTCCCACTTGGAGATAAATAGCTACAACTTATACCTGTACCTGTACACCATCTATTTTGTTCCTTAGGCTCTGTATCCCTCTTCAACATCAGTCTTGAAGACCAACCACCATGCAAAACTGTGATGCTACACATGTGTCTTATGCCAAAAGAATTTTGCTGCTCCCAAATTCTTCATGACATACTTCTGAACCAACTCTACCTTTAGCTCAGAAAACTCCCTGTATATGAAACCCTTCATTGTTTTGCAGCCTACTCAAGACCATATACCATAGCCTTTTGTCTCATGTGTCCATCCACTCTCTTCTCTAAAACAGGAATCCATCCCTCTGTCTAGTGCTTCCTTCCAGTTGACAACACTACCAACAAGTACCTGATTGGTTCTCCAAGGACTCACACTCCTCATCCATGCCAAGCTCCCACTGTTTATGGATTCTACCTGCATTGCTTCTTCCATATTCCTAGTTCATGACTATCAGTAAGCAATATAAAGCAGGTGAACAATGAATATGAGGTTTACATACCTTTCTTGACCTCCACATGGGTGTTTGAGACTTATTGATTCACCCAACATCCGTTCCTGTGACCGATCTCGGCCATCTCCCAGTCTGCTCCCGACCGATGTCGGTTCCCTGCACTGACCCTGACTACCGACGTCATTTCCCTGGCTGACGCCAATGTCCCCCCTGCCGACGTCAGTCCTTATGACCGACGTCGGACTTCTCCTGCCCGACCTACCGACCCTGCTGGTCTGCACATGACCGATGTCGGTATCTAGATGACTGACGTCGGTGCCAAGCGATCGACATCGGTGTCTGTGTGTTCCTGTAAGTGATAAAATTTTCATCTGCAAGCTCTTCTTGGATCAAACCTCTATCCATGCTACCCTGCTTAGATTTATTCAGCCCCTGTGACTAATCTCTATCCTTCATCTCCTTCGTAAACACCAAGGCTTATTTGTTCCTATCAAAAGCATCAAATTTCCTCTTTCTGTAATGAATTGTATCTGTGCTTTCCAAATTTGAACACATACCTTTTGAATCAAGAACTTCCATTCCCTTCTTATTCATGTGACTAAGCCTATTAGACCACATCTTCGAATCTATACCAGAAGTAGAATTAGTAATACAAGTAGACAGATAAAGAGTATCTACTTTCTTACCTCTTACTAGAACAAGTGCTTCCTTGGTAACCTTCCAAGAATCTGCTATGAGGGTTATTGTGCATCCCTCATCTCCCAACCTTCCTACAAAAATCAGACTCTGCTTCAGAATTAGAACATGCATGACCTCTTTCAACACCCATGTGTTATCAATCTGCAATCTCAACTGCACTTTCCCTTTGCCAACTATCTGACAAGGTGTACCATCCCCTAAATAGAGCACTCCAAAGTCTCCCTGTTCATACTCATAGAACAAATCTCTGTTTGGGGATGCATGAAAAGATGAACCATAATCTAAAATCCATGATCCTACCTGACTATCTGAAGAAAGTATGAGAGCGTCCTGCATCACAATATTTGCATCCTTTGCTTCTTCCATACCTGCATGTTGGTTCTCTTTATCTCTCAACCAACACTCCTTCTTCGTATGTCCTTTCTTTCCACAAAACCAGCAGGTAATACCTTTGGACTCAGATTTCCTTCTTGACCTTGATTTCCCTTGCTCAACCTTCTCCCTTTGCCATCCCCTGCTTTCTACACTTAGAACATTCCCTGATGATTCACCTGTGCTTCTCCTGCATATTTCCTCATTTAAGATCACACTCACAACATCATCAAATTTTAAAATTTTAGAAGCAGATGCAGAATTACTTACTGCCATAACCAAACCATCCCAACTTTCAGGCAAAGAACATAAAATCAAGAGAGCCTTTACCTCATCATCAAAAACAATATTGACTGAAGCTAGTTGGTTTACCAAACCATGGAAATCACTGAGATGAGTATGTACCGATCCACCTTCCTGAATTTGCAAAGTAAATAGCTGCTTCATAAGATATACCTTATTAGAAGCCGAGGGCTTTTCAAATAAATTCGCCAAGGACTTTATCAACTCTTCCATTGTTTTGCACTGTGATAAGCTGGAAATCACAGACGATGCAAGGCTCAACCTTATGGAACCAAGAGCCTTCCGATCAAGAACGTTCCATTCTTCATCCTTCATATCTGTGGGCTTGCATGCAACCCCACCCAACGGTAAGTACAAATCCTTCTGATACAGATAGTCCTCAATCTGCATCCTCCAATGTTGATAATTCTTGCTGTTAAACTTCTCCATTCGTAGCCTACTTTCTTCTGCCATTGCTGAACTCCCACTCAATCAAAAAACCCTGTGAATGACCTGTAATCAAAAAACAATACCCTGCTTCCTGTAAACCGTAGCTCTGATACCACTTGTCAGGGGATCTACTCTACCAATTAGAGCACATATGATTACTTCTCGTATTAGCAATTAAACATGGAATTATACCAGAATGATAAAGTAACTAAAAACTTGAGACAACAAAGAATTTGAGAGACAATACACACTCTTGTATTAAATATTACTAGAAGAAAATACAATAAGGAAGATGCCACTTCTTCCTCCACCTCAAAGGCTTGCCACACCTCAAGACCTTCTTCCCTCTCTCTCTTGCTCAACACAACAACTCTAAAGCCTGAGTTATTATCCCTCCTTGAATGCTTCAGCTGATCTCCTTGACCTTGCTAGCTTTAATGCTTTTACTTGCCTTCTTAATCTTTACAATACATGCCTTATGGGTCTTTAAATAGGATCCCATGCTTACAAAAATAGAACTCTAGTTACAATAATTAGACACGTAGCTTGTGACTATAATTAGTCGTTTGACATGCAAACACTCGCTTCACTTAACTGACTGTTCATCAACAGTAGTTCTGGAAATACACAGGTGACCGACGCCGGTCCCTGCTTGTCTGGTGCTGTCGACATCGGCCGACTCCCTGCCGTCGCCGGTCTCCTTCTCCACTGTATCTGACCAACGTTGGTCATATTACCGATGCTGGTGGCTCTGGTTCTTCAGCATCCTTTTCTTGTGTCTGCAAACAGTTGAAGCTCTTAGCTCCACACCTTAACAGGAATAAATATTCATTTTTTTTGTCTTGTATGATTAGACAATAATTTTGGCAATGTTTTTGAATTGGAAGTAAAATGCTTGCTTGATAAAATTTAAATGATGAAAGTAAAGAAATTTAAAAAAAAAAAATGAATGAAATAAAAAACCCTTTCATCCTTTTCCAATTATTTTTAGAATGCATGCAAAGATATATATATATATATATCCTATTATGTATGATACTAAATTTTCCTAGCTTTATCTAAATGCAATCTAAGTGTAGGTGTTTTTATAGTTTTTGATTTGGCTTGTAGGGATGAATATAATGTGAATTATTTTTTATAAATATGAAAAAAATAATCTATCCCAAAACAACAACATTCTAATGTTTTTACAATTATCTCGTAAAATAATAAACTAAGCTAGCTTTCCAACTTTACTAGTTATTACATGCAAGATTTAAATGATACTTTTAAAAAGAAGTAAAAAATGTAAATTATAATTTTAATATCAATGTGAATAATAACAATTTTCAAATTGATCTAAAACAATGAGAAAATAAATAATGTGAAGGCCTCTTGTTTACCTAGAGTTTGTCTAGGTTTTATTGCTTGCTAGTTGATATTTTTAGAGCAATGACATGATTCTAAACCTATTCATAAATTTTTATTTCAATATTGTATGCTAATGAAAGTATATATATTGAAAGGAATGCAAGATAAATAATCTATTTGTTGATTTTTTTAGCAAAGATGGGAAAAATAAGAGACTTCTTTCTCCTATCAAATTTGCCTTTTTCGTTTTAAAATGAATATTTAATAAAATAAAAGAATAAATAATAGTCTAATCTAATATACTAGAATAAAAAAAATTATGCAGTAAGAACTTCCAACCTAATCTTGATGTAGACCATTTGAAGGCAAGGAATTTGTAACACTGTGGTCCTTAGTATGTTGGCTCCTTTTGATCGAATTAAGATGACAAGAACTCTCTAACAAATAAGGTGAATATATGGCTATTAAAAATAGCCTAATAAGAGAAGATACATGGATCCAAATAAGTAACCATTTATTGTGGTTGGTTGAAGACACCATTTAAAAAGATTGGGTTATAATAACAATGACTCTCCCTATCCAAAACTATGTAGTCAAACACAAAAGTAATCAAGGTAAAGATCCAAAGTAATTATAGCAGGCTATGGCTGTAAAGGATTTAAAAATATTAATCTTAGAATAAAAATTTTTGGATCCAAAATCAAGCTAAAATTGGCTTAGTTTTAGAATAGTAATGGAGCTTACATGAAAGAGTTTAACTAAGTTTAACTAAGAGTTGAACTTGGGAGGGACTCAAAATGATTAAAAATTGAAGAGGGAGTCAGCTAGGCCTAAGTGGAGGTGAACTTAAGATGGAATATAAAATAAGTATGATAAATAGTATGCAAAACATGTCAAGGAATGATTCACGAGAGCTAAATTTAGAAGAAAAAATAATGGTGATGAAACCACCCCTATTTATAGGGGTGGTTAAATAACTGTCACCTATGAGGGAAAAAAGACCGATATATATTATGTAACTACCCATATTTTAATATGAAACCTCCCTATTAGGAAGAAACTAACATGGCAGTTTACATAACTGCTATGATGAACTCATCATGAAGGCAACAACTTTGTAACCTAATAGGATGATTCCATCACCTACAGGGGTAGTTCTATCACCAATGAGAAAGGGGTGAAAGCAAGCTAAGGGAAGATGTAAAGGTCAACAAAAGGGGGTTTTGGGAAAATTGAGAGAGAGAGAGAGAAGTGAAAGAGGAGAAAGTGTTAGAGATTTTATGTTTGATAATCATTAGGAGTTCACTACATCATCATCAGACCTATCATGTCAAGAATATCATACCATGAAAACAATGGGTTCATACATATAACACATGGAATAATATTTTAATTTCTTTTGTACCACTTTAATAGCTAATATAGTATAACTAAGAAGATGTCTATGAGTACCATCATATCCTATAATATGTTGGACTGTATGCTAAATCATAACACTAAACTTCTAAGACTATAGATTTATTTATCTATGTATTTGTTCAAGCTTGAGTTATTATTTCTCATTATTCCATGTTTTTCCTTACCATATATGGATGATCTTATGGATAGAATTTTTTTTTAAAGAGATATTTATTATAATCTCAATCTCATTGAATGTATTTTTGAGAAAGGATATCATTTTCTTTTAAGTTGAATCAACTGCACTAAAAACAATATCAAGTTGGTGTGTTCCATAGTCCATTGGCACACTATTATACTTTGGTTTGTCTACCATATGTATAATTTATTTGTCATTTAATTGATTTTTTTAACTTGGGGATGCTATTTATGCTTTTATATTATTACTTGTTCCATCCAATTGAATTTTATTATTGTCAACAAGATCTTGTAGTTGATGCTTCAATGATATGCAAGCATTTGTTGATTTTTATTAGAATCTATGATAACCATAAAATTAATAGGGTAAAAATATATAGGAAAGAGTATTGAAGGATCCAAATCCCTTATGGGAGTAATCATATTTCATTCAATTAATTTATTCAAGATTTATTGTGGGTAATCATTAATCATAGTAAACTATCTACATGACCTCTTTGTTGAGTTAAGATGAGCCTTTGAGATAGATTTTATATGACATTATCCTCATTTTTATGACCATTTTTGGTTGGAATACTATATTCATTGCTTATAGTATTAAATTTTGAATTATTTGGAAATGTATAAATATTGGGAGAATACATAAGGATATTTACATCTAAGAACTTAATTTCTATTATTTAACAATAAGAAAAATCTCATCGATATAAATGTAATAATTTAACCTAACCATTTATTTAATAATTGAAATAAAATTAACAACATACATGATTTAAATTTCACTATCATATGGATAATTACACATATTAGTAACTAAGTATTAAACCTAATCACATAGCCTCTAACGTGTTCATTAGATTCATGTCTAATATGAGATAATTTCAAAAATGTAACTTTTTGACCAATATTGATTTGAAAATGAGCCAATAAATCATCAATTAATGTTATAAAAGAATGAATAGATCCACATGGCAAATCATATACCTAATCAAGTGTATTAGATTTTAAGATCCTTGGAAATATTTAGTTAATAATAAAAAACCACAAGAAAAATCGAAATGTGAGACATAAAAGGATCTAATGTGATGATAAGGATCCCATTTTTCATTTAACAATTAAAAATTTAGGGTGGAAATTAAAGTGGAAATGGGCATGCAAACCCTTCAAGAGTTAAAGGTTTTTTTAAGAGAATTCCATTGGAAGAGATCCTATTATTTGGCCTTTGAGAACATTGAGAAAGAGTTTTGATTTTATTTATTAATACAATGAATAGATATATTTTACCCTCATTTGGATTAATGTATAATATTAATATAATTAAGATATATTTTTGAAATTTAATTCAAATATTAAGATATTCCATTCAAGCATACATTTGAATTTAAAATACTAAAATTGATTATTCTAATTTGACAAGTGGCATATGCTGATATAAAAAGAACTAAGGATATCAAGATATTAAGATTTTTGGGTTGATTGTCTAATTATGACTATATTATAGAAGTGAAAATTAGGGATAAGTAGGCATGTGGATATTTCAATTCTAGAACTGATTTAATTTCTATGTTGGGTTAGTTTTGTAGAATCAAGTCAATATCATTAGTTGATACCAACCTGCATGGAAGTAGGGCATAATGATTATATGTTCACTTATGACTTTTGTGATATCAAACCCTGATGCCGTGCAAAACTCTAGAAATCAATCTCATTTGACTTGAAACCATAGGTGTGGTTGTGAGGGTTATAAACCTAAAAAATAAGGGAAATTATAATGGGTTGAGTTAACCCTAATCATCCCCATATGATAATTAACCACTTCCTATGTATCTAATACTCCAAAGAGTTAAATCAAGCCACATGTAGTTCTCCCACCTAGTGTGATATTTGGGTAGTTATGCTCCTTATCTATGTGCATATAACTAATGATGTGGATTTGATACTTGAAAATGATTTCTTTGAATTGTATTTGAGTGCTTTAGAATTGGATTTTGACTAATCTTGGTGATATTTTACAATTATTTAAGTGCAAGGAAGATTTTATCAATGTGTAACAATGTATAGGTGTATACCAGATAAGTGACTAAGTCCCTTTTGAATGAGACTTTGCTTTTTTATATATGGATCTAATTGAGTAATTTTTCACACATTGACATGATAGGAAAATGGGTTGACCCTAATGGTGGGTTTTATTTTAAAAATAGATATTGATAGGAAAAATTTGGTACCAACTAGATCAAGTCAACATAGATAAACGATACTAGTAGAACGAACCCATGTATAGGTAGATTGAACTAAAAGTATCAATATGTCTATGTAGGATATTTAATAGGTTTGAAATATATAGTGAGATTCTTGTATGTGTTTAATATAAAAATGAAAATTTTGACTCATAAGATAACATGAAATTTTGAGAGAATGGTAGATAAGGACCATTTTTAGTGCTCAAATCATGCCTAGAAAATGTGTGTCAAGCTTGTCATTGTCAAGTACTGAAGGCCAAATTTTAGTATCTACAGATGACCCCCTTTTATTCTAGTAAGTAATTTTCTAGATTAATAAGATAAAATGTACTTGAGTATGTAAAATACACTTTATCTTTGGTATGATTATCTAATTATGTAGGTTAATCAATATAAAAAATTGCAATCATGTGTAATCAATGTCCATAGATTGAACATTTTAAATTTAAAACTTAAACATTTAAAAGAGCAAGGGTTAGAGTACACAATATGTTGGTGAAAAACATTTTTACCTTAAATCTTGTTAGAGATCATGCTTCCTTTTTGAAGCATTGGAGAACTTGTGCTTCCTTACTGAAGCACATGAAGAGTTGGGGTGATCATGCCCCAAATTTGTGTAACTATGCAGGATCTTGGGTTGGGAAAGAAAGATTCCCCTCATGAATGTGGGTAAAATTTCACTATTTATTAACACAAATAAATACATAGGTAAATGAGATAACCATCAAGCTATGTTCACTCAAATAATTAACTATGTAGGTAAATGAGAGAATTATTAGGCTAGTTTCACTCAAATAAAATGAATCAACTACTCCAAATGGATTATATATAAAATTTTATAGTTTTTCTCAAGTTTAGTCCACGTAAATAAAAAAACATGATGGGAAGAGAAGGGAATGAATAATATTCATGTCCACATCATGAATGTAGGTTTAATTATGTATTCTCGCTCAATGTAGAATATAATTCATGATTAAAAGATAAAGGACAATGTTGACCCTTCATCATGACCGTATATCTGATAAGTATGAAGTAAAATGCCAATAATTTTCCATTCAATTATAAACTATGTTGTTATATATGTGCATGAACCAATATCATGCCCCCTGAATATAAATCAAATGATATAAAATGATATGAATCAAATGATATGCATCTATATGTTGGATTTTAAGAACATGTATCTCAAATGTGTGTGTATATGGAGATATATAATCTTATTATTTTAAATAGTTATGCATATGCCCATGTATATGCACCCAAGAATGTATGAATCTGTGCTTAAATTTATGTAAAGTGAGTGCATATGCATAACTTATGCCCTTATAACATGTATCATTGTGACAATATATATCATGTATCTGAACCATTTTAAATCTATGAAATTTTTAATTTGATATGATTTTCTACCCATGGAGGCTTATGTCTATATGACAAGCCCAATATAGTGCTCATTTTGAGATGAGGGATGTATCCCATAAGCCACTCATCTCAAAATAAGAATTAATTAAATCATATCATTTGTAAATATAACATCATGTGAATATGTGGAGAGTATGTCATCATAGAAATGCATATGTCAATCAAAGAATGTATGTAAACATATATAATTTAGGCATGTAAGTGTCATGTATAAATAGATGTATCAATGAAGCACATAATATTTGGATAATTGAATAAGACTACACAATAATAGTTTGTGATATAGATAATGGAACCACTCAATGTTAGTGATCTCAACAAGCACAAGTGTTAGTATAACACATAAGGCCAAGGGCCACATATAAGGGACATAAAATGTCACAACAAACAAGGCCAAGGCAGGTGTCAATGTCACATATAATATAATGTATACACCATCCATATGTATCCATGTCACATTGTAATATAATGGCATATCATTTATCATCATGTAAGAAATGAGTAACAAGCAAGGAATTTATAAGCATTATAGGTAGCTTGACATGGTACAAAGGTCATAAAAATATGTAATTTATAATAGTGAGACTTGTGGAACAATATGACCATAGTATCAACATGTCCTCCAGGTAGAGGTAAAAATAACATCTATATATCCATGTGTAACCTGTATGCCTTGCATAACACTCAAATACCATGAAATGCATGTGTATATAAATATTATTCCATATACCAAACATGAGGTAAATAACATATGTAAATAATGTAATATAGAAATCATGTCATGCTTAGGTCCTTATTTTATTTTTTGAATATTTGAATGTTTTTGTATTTTTGATTTTGTATTTTGTATTTTTGGAATTTGGAAATGCTAACCAATATACCTATCAATGGAAGGATCATGGGAAGTTCCTATATCGGGTGGTAGAGTAGTCACCTATCATGGATTAGAAGTACTAACTATATGTGGGCTAGGATCTAATAAGGAGTCATTTTTAGTACCATATCTATCATGATCACTTCTCATCAAACTCAGACTATGATGAGTAACTCTATATGGCTAAGGTCTTTATGGTGTCTATTGTATAGTATGAGGATGTATTTCCACCTATGTTTTTAATAGAACATGTTGAACCATTTATGGTGATAATTGAGTATGTAATATAGGATATGGTGGCTTATGTTATCTCTAAGTAACCATCTAATGTAATTAATGTTGAATATATGGTTGTTTTATAGATAGATCATGTATATGTGTAGCAATTAACTATGTATGTTAATCCTAAAAATGTGTATAAACCATATCTAAATAATGATCCTGGTTAGGTGTATCAAGCATCTCTAAATAATGATCGTGAATAAAATTATCAATCATAGTTAAATAATGACCTTGAATATATGTATCAACCAATTATGGTGGAGGTGGAGGTGGAGGAAGATATATAAATGATTTTAGAGGGTGCTCATATCATACGTTTGGAATTATGATTACATTGTTGTAGTATACGCCCTTTAGCCATCAATGCACTATATATGGAATTTCATGAATTATATACATTAAAAAACATCCTAAAAACATGTTGAATACCCTATTATTCTTTATAACCAACAATATTGTGTCAAATATGTATGAGCCTACTTAGAGAGGTAATACTATGTATCCTATGGTATTCTATTTTTGTCCATATAATCCTTTATTTGATTTTGATGTATCCTTATTGTGTACCCAAGGGATTAGTAAATGTCCATCATGAAAAATTTATCACTTGAACCATTGATAATCATAACACTATGTATTATTTATTCATCATTGTAAGCTCGTGTAAACAATGCATGAAAATATAAATCATCATCAACTATCTTGCTACCATCAAATGTGATCATGGGCCACTAAGATGAAATATTTTTAAGTATACTAATTATAGTGTCTATTGAATAATAAAATGTCATAGGTGGAGGATGCATGCTTTATGCATAATGTACCTCTAAAGTGCCCTTAGTTTCTATTGTTTCATGTTTAGGAAAATGATTAATTTTAAATTTTTGATTTTCATTGTGTTGCAGTTTAGATTCATATGTATAAGTTTCCAAAAGTTATAATGTTGTCATAAATAATATCTTATATATTATGACTTAGCTTGACATATCTATTCACTAAATTCCCCATGATCTGATGATAATCACAACATGCATTAGGGTCATAGTTACTTACTCTAAGTTTGCTTGGGTAGAGCTCTTATGGAGTAAGGAGTGTGATAAGGTTACACTTCAGAAACTTATTTAGGAGTACATGAGGAGGTAATGGTTATTGTGAAAGGCACCTCTTTGGTGAAGATATCAATTATAAATGATTTATAGTGCATTGACTATAATATTCACCTCATTATTTTTATCCCTTGGTTTGACCTTATTACTTGGTTTGATTTAAAACTTCATTGTTGAATTAGTCATAGGAGTTGATGTATACTTGAGTTTGTCAAAATAAATTAACTTGAATTATTTGCCCCTTATTGTATGGAATACCTCATCAAATTATTTGAATCTTTTGAATATAATAAAATCATGGATTTGTGTTAGCAAAATTTGTTTGATTATATCTTGTTATTTATTTTCAACCATAACATTAGTTAGCTTGTCTAGCATAATATTATATCAGAGCACATAGTCATTGATTGGTTCATTTGAACTTTGTTTTAGGTTAACAATATGTGTGTAGGATAAATTCCCATCGATGTTGATAGAAAAGTATGCTATTAATTACTTAGTAAAAGGGTTGAATTCTCTTACATACTGGAGAGGGATATCATTAAACCATCACAATGCATAGTCCTTAAGACTTTTTGATAACAACTTGGTCAATATGTTGTCTTAGTATGTAGAGTCTAAGAATCATGTATGGAATGATATAAGATGTTAATTAATATCACCTTTACTTTAATATGATATGATATTTGGAGCTAAAAAAAATATTGGTAAAGGGTAGGCTACTAACTTAGGGGATAATGGGTTATGGATAAAAGCTTGAAAATCCATGGAATGACTAGATCTTGATGAACCTTGCTCTAGCTATAATACCTTGGCATGTAGAATTGTAACAGATTGCTCAAGGAAATGTACATTAGGAAAGGTTGGTAATGGAACATGTGTAGTCATCATGGCATGGGTAAGGGTTGCCTCTATAGGAATAAGTATTTAAAATTTTTAATGCCTCATTTTTCCCCTAAAATTTGGGTGGATGTCAGATAGATCATTGGAGGTGTAAGTGTAGACATATAATTCCTAGCACCATTTTTGTTGAAATTGTCAATCTTAGTCAAATTGCACCAAAATACACAAATTAGGCCAAAATCCATAAAACATGCTAAATGGTTCAAACTTGTCATATACAAGTGATGATTTAGGCTAATGTATCACTAAATAGGGAAATGCATTTTATGATATACCTAAATTTGATCAAATCATTTTGAGTCAAAATGATGATTTTTCCATTTAGTACTCTGGATCACTACTTTCTTCTAATTTGTTAGTACATATCATGTACCTTTATTTTCTTGTGTTGGCAACATCCCAAATGGGAATATGGTTCCAATAAATCTTACATCGCCTTCCAATTCTTTTCTAGTCAAATTACGATCTAGTAATATGACTTTTTGACCATTTTGATTAATTGTGCACCAATTTTTAAAGAATTGTACTAAAACTGATTAATCATGTTTAAGGCTAATTAATTTGAATCAAGAGCTTAAATGGGTTTTCCAAGGAGGTTATTGATTATTTCATTAATGTGAATTGATTTTGAATATTTTCATCACCTAGTGACATCATCTATGGGGTGGCATCCATAAGCCATAAATGCATAAAATATCAAGATTATGGGCTACCATGCCTCTTTAATGCCTTTCTATCTCAAATATTTATGGGGATATTTACATATATTATTTATAAATTGAATGGATTCTTAGCCACACATCTTCATCTTGAGATGGATGGTCCATGTTCATTCTGATCAAATATAAAAAATCTATAAATAGAAGAGCCATGAACATCATTTTTAAGCTCAATTATTGTAATGTTATAATGTTAAAATCTCTTCACAACTCATTTGTATTTTGATTATTATACTATTAATATTTATATTAGCTTCATTTGATAGGCAAATTACATAATTTCAATATCATAAGCCTAGGTTTTATGGAGTGTTATTGAGACATTGGAGGAGTTTTTTCCACCATTGTTGATAAAGACAAGAATGTTTGATCAAGGGCAGAGCATGTTTTTGAGTTTCTTTTGAGCAATGGAGTCACTTGAGAAGGTAATTGTTTACTTTCTTTCATTTATATCTTACTGTTATTAAAAATACTCGCATGAATAGATTGACTTGATTTAATTAGCTCTTTATGTAACTTTTTAAATTTCTTGGACTAATGCTTGACTAATCATTTCTTGTAATCCACTCTACATTTTGGCACACTCGGTGGAACATGCATCCCTCTCTATGCAATGAAGACACTTTGGCATTTCTAAAATTCCATTTTTTTCATTAAATAGTCCTTAAACACCATTTTTATGCTTGTTTTCTTGTGCTTTTTGTGGACTCACAGGTCACATAGTGATCACCAATAATTCAAGTGACCACCAACAGTTTTGCAAACTGTCGATGGTTGGGATACAGGGGAAAACTTGTGTAAAAATCATCTTTTTGAGAATTTTACCAATTTGTTTCTAAAAAATTGAATTATTTAAGTCTTTTATCTAAACCTAAGCACGATCTAAAAGCTTGCTTTTAGAGATTTTATACTATTTTATGCTTGCTAAGTTTTTTGTTGAAAAATCTTTCTTATCTAAATTTTTTGAGAAAATTCAAGTTTATATGGGTTAAATTTGTTTTTTAAGTCTCTGGTCTAGTTCTATTTCCTTGATTTCACAAGTTTCATTTACAATTTTTATGCTAATCAAGCTAACAAGTGTTTTTGACAAGAATATTGATGCCTTTAGGTCAACAAATAATCATCAATGGGTAGAATAATTGTTGACAATCGATAAATTGAACACAGAGTAGTTAGAATAACCGTTGATGGTCAAGACAACCATTAATGGTCAAAGTGACCGTTGATGGTCATTGCGTTTTTCCAAAAACATAGACCTGAGAGCTCAAAAACCCAAGTTACTTGCCTCAAACTTAAAAGATATTCAAAGCTAAAGGAGGTTATCTAACTTTTTATGTAGGGCCTATTTGAAAAGTATTAATTCATATTTGTTTATATCTTTTTAACCTTCTTTTGGTTTTTTTAAAAAGAATTAAAAAATATTTCATTTGGTGCTTAACAAAAAATTTAGGGTGTTTTATTGAATAGTTTTTGTGGTTATTTCTTTGAAGTTTATAACTTAAGGTCAAGGGGCCAAAGAATATCACCAGTTTTTTTGATTTAAGTGCTTTAAAATTGAACACATTTCAAAGTTTATCTTCAATGGATCATTTCTTTTTTAAAATTGATTAGCAAAAAAAAAAGATTGTGCTTGTATGCTCTCACACCTGTCCCCTTTAGGGAACTTATGGGATGAAAAGCATTGTCTTTATTGTAAATTGCCTTAGTTAAAGGTGTAAAAGAGAAGTTGTTGAGGCTCTCCCCAAGACCCACATGGCTTGGGTGATCTAGAAACAACCTTAAATATATTTTACTCGTCATTTATTTTTGCATCTTGGCTTGTGAAGGGGACTTCATTATCTCTCATAAGTTTTATAGGGAAGCCTTGACCTGAGAATTCATCTACAGGAACTGTATTCAACCCCTCTCTACATTGGGTATGTAAATTGGGATCACCCCACTGGGATGATGGTTTGAGAAATTAAACCATCTCCTATCACTGGGGCTAAGCTTGGGATGTATGATCATGTTGGACATTGCACTACACTAAAAAAATGATAGATGTATTGGTTATAAAAAGGGCAAGACATTTTTACAACAAGCCATATGACACAGACCCAATTTATGTGTTGCTTATCTTGAATTTTGATGTGAAATTATCATGCATGGGATCCATCTAGAAACATTTGAAAACTTTCTAATTTAGTTAACCCCACTGTGCCTTACCTTGTTAGTTTAGGGCCTAAGATGATTAGTTAGTTGATTTGTCTTTGTCTTAGATTACTTGGTCTTGTTTTAGGTCAAAAATTGCTTGTTAACGAAACATCATAACCTAATACATTGTGCACAAATTTCTTGAATAAGGAGGCATTATGTTGTCCAAGTGAAAATCAATATTTTCCTTGTTCAATTTATCATCACAAACATTGTGTCATCATTGGTCTAATTGGTGCAGTTATGATGCCCATTTGAGTCTAAATCATTTTCTAAATTAGCTTAAGTACTTCATTGATAATTCACATTCGAAATTAGACCTTTCTAAGTTCTAAGGGTTGATGTGTTAAATTGGATTTTCCATTTACACATTAAACTTGTTTTAATTTGGGTTCTATTTTCTATTTTTGAATCGAGGGTCATTTTATAGTCTTAAAATCACACTTATCATCTTGGTGGACTTAAATCATCTTATGCATCACTCACACTTTAAATTCCTAGAACATATTTTATACTATCTTGACTATCACCATGTGGTGGTGTTGTGTTTCCCATTTGGTTTTGGCTTTATACTTAGGAACTCTTGCATGTTTCCACATCATGAGCTTCTTGGTTCACATTGTCTCCTTCCTAATCCAAAGGGCTTTCTTCTATTTTTCTAGTAGCAACTCATCGAAGTTGAACTAGCTTTTAAGGTATTGATGTATCTCAAAAGTATATGTTTTAGTATACTAGTGACATTCTAGTATTTTCAAGTTATCATACCCTCTTCCAATTTATATTATTTCAACCCTACCCAAGGTTGAGTAATTTCATGAACACATTCTTCTAAATATGTGTGGTTCCAAACCACCCTCCTTTTATATTCTCTTTGGTACCTTAGTCACTTGTTTAGAATAAAGATCAAGTCATGTACCTTGTTTAAATGTTTGCAAAACATTATCCAAATCTTGTCAAACATGTATAATAACCTTTCTAAACATGACACTAAGGTGCAATTATAATGGGGTCTCTTATGGACTTAGTTATGAGGTAGAACACTTTTATGGCAGACATGAGTATTTTGTATTGTTTGAGGATGTCAGCCTCTTTGAGCTTATTTGTTGACTATCAATCTAATCCATGTCAATTTTTGTGCATCATCCTCATCCTACCCCTTTAATTTGTGCACCACACTTGAAGGTTACTATTTTAGGATATCTTCCTCTAATTTGCATTCTATGCTCAAAGGTTACCATCTTAATTTATCCCTCTTCACCTTGTGCAAGTGATCATGATCCAAAATGTGCAAAGGGTACCATTTTAGGCTATTCTCCTTCAGCTTGTGTGAGCAATCCAGATCCACAACATGTAAAGGTTACCATTTTAGGATCTCTTCCTTTGGTTTGCATAAGTAACCAAACTAAGTAGCATCCCATTATTACCATTTTAGGCCCATCACCTATATTTATTGAGCCTATTATTGAAGAATGTCTATTTGATGAACCATTTATTATTGATCCCTTTTTTAATAGTCTAATTTTTGGAGATCCCATTATTAAACCAAAAACCATTATTCTCACTAAACCAAATTTTTCTTAGTTTATAAATTCCATACCAATATTTGAGATAAAATAAGAACCATTGCCTATTCAAGAACCATCTTATGAGGACCATAATGTGCTCAAAGTTGATATTTTGCAACCAATTGTGAACCAAAATCCCAATGTTATTATTGAAATACCCATTTATGATGAGCTGACCTGTGATGAATCTCTCATTTATTGTTACCTATTTTTAAAGAGCCTCATCTCCTTGACAAGCTAGTCATTATAGAGTTACCTCTTGATTTTTTCCCACTCATTGAGGAGTCTCCTTTTGATAGACAATATTATATCAAGTCATCCCCTGAGTAGTTTCCTCTCTTTGATGGGATTCACTTAGATGAGACAGTCTATATTGAACCCTTCTTAGATGAATCAATTTCTATAAATCCCATTATGCCATCACAAGCCATTACTTGTTTGATACCAAGAATTCAATAGAACATAATTATAGAAACATCCACATTAGATGAAGAATAAAAATTAGAGTCAGGTTCTATTTTTGAATTGACATCAGATTTAGCATCATAACAAGAGTCAACATTAGTTGTGACATCAAATTCAAAATCTTTTATATCAGAATAAGATTTATAAACAAAATATAGTATTGATTGTTACACTATTGGTTACAATTACATTTTGAATATATTTGTGGTCCTTCTACAGTTTTTGAGGATGATTAATTCAGGATCGACATGGGTTCTCCTAGTATATTCTATGAGGATTGTGCTTCCATTCATCATTCCATTATTCCCACCCAACATAACCATTATATTGACATTCCACCTCCCACAAACATTGATTGGGATCGATAGAATCAAACTTTATTGAATTAAATCCATGATGACATACCATTTGTAGAATATCAAAGGGACCAGGACCAAATTTATGTAGACAAAGAACAATCTCCTAGTGAAACCTTTTCGAAGGTGCTAGGGGAAGATCAAAGAACAAACTCAACATCTTTTAGTGAAATATTTTCAAAGGTGCTAAAAGATAATCAAAGTCAAATGTTATCATTTCTTCATGAAACCTTCTCAAATGCACTATGGGATAATCATTAGTGAAAACCTCATCGAGGTGCTAACAACTGAGCACAAAATTTATTCACTACTTATTAAATATGTTATTCATGATCAAATAAATATAGCTTCCAGTCTACAACATAATCAGCTAGTTGTTACTCTTAAGATCAAATAATAGAAAAATTTGGTGGTCTTATCAAGAGCATCTTTAGAGGTCTTCAGCCTTACCACAACCAGAATTATGTTTAATCTGGCATCAATAACATTACATGTGGCTAAAATTCTTGATATTCATTTATTTTCCATTTAGTATACATTCCATTATCATCCACTCATTCATTACCCACTTATATCATTTATCCAAACATTATTTACCATCAGTGGTAGCGCTTTCCCTTGTAGAGGCTACAAGGATATCTTGTCTTGATATTTGAAGGAAACAGACTCAATGACCAATGAAGATCATGATAACATTATTGAGATTCAGATTGGTAGAAAGGTCTTAACAAAGTAGTTGTTTCAAAAGGTAGCAACTTTATAACTGATCATTTTTGTTGTCTCACATATTGACTAGGACGTGCATCTCCCTATCCGCAAGAGTAGTAGAACCATTTTTCACTTTTCCAACTACCATTTGCCATTACCATGCCTCATCTCTTGGGGGCAACCCTATATACCTTTTTTAGCTATATTATACTATTGTGTTCCATTTACCACCCTGTTTGAACTACATTGACTTAAGGTCATTTGGGACTATGTAGGTAGTGCTTAATTTCTATTGAGGTCAGCTTGGTCACCCCTTTCTTCATGTTCTTACCATTTTTCAAGTATCTTGTCCCACACTCTCACCATTTTATGATCAATTGTTAAGTTTGAATGCTCTCTCCATTTTATTAGCAAATTAAGTAATGATCTCACCATTTTATGAGCATAGCTAAGTAGATCATCACTTGGGGGAAACTTTGTTACCACTATAGCCAATTATAGTTTGATAATTTTACTTATACCATTTTTATTATACCATGCCTTTACTACTGACCAAGGCTTATTTTAGCCATTTTGATCTTGGTTCCTTTGGTTCTTCCTACACCTTTCAGCAAGGGAATTTTGATCCAATTTCAACAATTTTAGAATTCTATTTTGAATGATAGTTTATAGATGTAGCATGATATTTGATCTAGCAAGTTATCTTTCATCTTTCATCTTATTTGATATTATTGATGATAACCGCCTATGGGCAAATCAATAGTATCGTTGATTATAATTTCTTTTGGGAAAATTAATATTATGATGTTGTTTCCTAATTATAACTGCCTATGGTAAAATTAGGTAAAATGCCTTTTTATCATGCATTACCACATCATCTAGTAATTATTATCATTTGCCTTTGTTTGTGAACTTGTTGTGGCCTAGTCATTTTTTCATAGCCTTTATGTAGGTAGAATCACTATGACTTGAGGTCCTAATGGGATTACATAGGTTGTGCTTGATTCATGTTGAGAGAAACTTAGTCCCATTTTAATTACGCTCTCACCATCTTACGAGAATTTTAAGTTGGTGTGATCTCATTGTTTCATGAGATGGATTGTTTTGTATCTCTTAATTCTCAATCAAGTTGAAATACCTAGAAAAATTCCAAAAACATTCATAAAATTTTTAAAAAATCCAAAAACATTTTGTTTATTTGATTGTTTTTTGTGCTCTCTAGTCTTTTGAGTTCCTATTTGGTCTTGCTTCTTTGTTTTATTTTCCAATTGCATGTTAATGGTCCACATAGATCTTGAATATTCATATCCTGATATCATGTTGTTAAGATGTCTTGTTTTGATTTTATACATTCTTGTTCCTACTTGAATCCTAATTGTTCATATCTTGATTTTAAGTTAGGTTCATCTATGTTTCTTTTTATTTACCTTTACTTTTTTGTTTGAATGTAAATAGCTATAACTTTGGTTTTGGTCATTTTTTTACCATTATCCTTAGTTATAGGTATTCACATTTGAATCGGCTCTATGTAATTGGAATATTATGTCATTCTAATTTATTTATACTTATGATGTCTAATTTTTTTTACTATATCAAGAGCTTTGTGCTCTAGTGTCAAAGTATTAATGTCAATAAAGCTCTAATGAAAAGTTCTCAAGAATACTTTGCATTATCTAGGCTCATGATATGAAATTAGGCATCTAGGTAACATGCATTTTTGCACCTAAATCTATGCTTAGATGTGCATATCTTCACATACATCATGGGTTTAATTAATATTTTGGTCAATTTTCTTCATCCCTCATTCCATTCTATCCCATTCTTTGGAGAACTACATCAGCTTGAGGTCTTATTGGATTATGTATGCAGTGCTTAATTTCTATTGAGGTCAGCTCAGCTATCTTTCATTCATCTTTTTCATCACTTTATGCATTATCATATGCTTGGTTTATTTTGGCTTTCCAAGACATTTTACCATCACATGTACATTTACACCCACTTTTTTTAATCTATATAATAGGTTATTTCTTTAAGTTGATTTGCTTGCCAATCACCCATGCTAGGGCACAACCTATGAACAACATCAGACTCAAATCAGCCTTACAAAGGCAAACCATTATTTATTCTTTATCAATGATCAAAATTACCCCTATTAGGGCACAAATATCTTATCAAAATCAAATTTACTCTATTGGGGCACTTCTTATTATCATCTTTATGGAGACCATCATTCTTCATTTTCATCTAATTCTAAGCTCTCCACACTAATGCCCACAATGACAATATTTTAGTGTTCAACTTGTCTTGGAATTAATCAATGTCATAATTGTGTAACTTGTACTCTAAAATTGGGTATGTTTACAATGTGTCCCTTACATTTACAGATTGAATCCTTCCCATTAACCATGCCTTTGAGGCCCATTCTACCTCTAATTATATTTTTATCGTTGATGGTGACCACATATGCAAGCATTGTCTCATCTGGATATGATCTATTCCATGGGTTAATCTCTCACTAAAATTATATTTATCTATGTCCCATCATAGCCAAAATTATGTCAAATATAGAATCAAAAACATTACATGTGATTGAAAGTCTTGATCTTCATTTTTTTCCATTCATTATACATTCCATCATCATCCACCTATTCATTACCCACTTATATCATTTATCCAAACATTATTTACCATCACTAGAAACACTTTTCTTTGTAGAGGCTATAAGGATATATTGTCCTTGATGTTTAAAGGAAATAGACTCAATGACCAATGAAGATCATGAACACATTATTGAGATCTAGATCAACAACAAGGTCTTAATAGAGTAGTTGTACTGAAAGGGTGTTGGATAACAACATTATAACTGATCATTTCTATTGTCTCACATATTAACTAGGATGTGCATCTCCCTATTAGCAAGAGTAGTAGAACCATTTTTCACATTTTCAATTACTAGTTGCCATTACCATGCCTCATCTCTTGGGGGTAACCCTATATACCCTTTTTAGGTATATTATATCATTGTGTTTTGTTTACCACACTATTTGAACTAGATTGACTTAAGGTCATTTAGGACTATGTAGGCAATGCTCAATTTATATTGAGGTCATCTCGATCACCCCTTTCTTCATGATCTTACCATTTTTCAAGTATCTTATCCCAAACTCTCACCATTTTATGAGTAATTATTAGGTTTGAACACTCTCACCATTTTATGAGCAACTTAAGCAATGCTCTCACTATTTTACAAGAATAGCTAAGCAAATCATCACTTGGGGGAAACTTTGTTTCCACTATAGCCAATTATATTTTGATCATTTACTTATACCATTCCTTTACTACTAACCAAGGATTATTTTTAGCCACCTTGCTTATACCATTTTGATCTTCTTTCTTTTAGTTCTTCTTGCATATTTTTGTGAGGGGATTTAAATCTAGTTTTAATAATTCTAGAATTCCATTTTGAATGAAAGTCTATGGCAATAGTGTGATATTTGATCTAACAAGTTATCTTTTATCTATCATCTTATTTGGTATTGTTGATTATAAATGCCTATGTGAAAATTGGTACTATCCCTAATTATAATTGCCATTGAGCAAATTAGTATTGTGATGTTGTTTCCTAATTATAACTACCTATGGGAAAATTAGGTACAATGTCTTTTATCATGCATTGCCACATCATTTGGTTATTATTATTATTATTATTATTATTATTATTATTATTATTATTATTATTATTATTATCATTTGCCTTTGTTTGTAAACTTATTGTGGCATGGTCAATTTTTCATAGCCTTTATGTCGGCACAATCACTATGACTTGAGGTACTAATGAGATTACATAGGTTGTTCTTGATTTATGTTAAAATCAACTCAGTCCCCCTTTCATTACACTCTCACCATATTTTAAGAATTTTAAGTTGGTGTGCTCTCACTGTTTAATGATTTATACCATTTTGTATCTCTTAATTTTCAATCGAGTTAAGATAACTAGAAAATTTAAAAAAAATACAAAAACATTTATTTTATTTTATTATGGTTTGTGTTATATGGTCTTTTGAGTTCTTTTTTGTTCTTGATTCTTTATTGTCTTTTTCAAGTACATCTTGATTGTCAACAAAGATATTGAATATTTGTATCTTGATCTCATGTTATTAATAATTCTTGTTTTGATTTTATACATTCTTGTTCCTACTTGAATCCTAATTTTTCATATCTTGATTTTAAGTTAGGTTCATTTATGTTGCTTTTTATTTACATTTTCTTTTTTATTTAAATGTAAATAGCTGTAACTCTAGTTTTGTTAATTGTTTTACCATTATCCTTAGTTATAAGTATTCACTTTTGAACCAGCTTGATGCAATTAGAATATTATGTCATTCTAATTTATTCATACTTATGATGCCTAATTTATTTTTCTATAAGAATCACTTTGTGCTCTAGTGTCAAAGTATTGACGTCAACAAATCTAAGATGAATAGTTTTCAAGAACACTTTGCATCATCTTGGCTTATGATATGAAATTAGGCATTTAGGTAACATGCATTTTTGCACCTGACTCTATGCTTAGACATGCATCTCTTTGCATACATCATGAGTCTAATAAATATTTTGGCCATTTTTATTCATCCCTCATTCCATTCTATCCCATTCTCGAGAGAACTACATTGGCTTGAGGTCTTACTGGACTATGTAGGTAGTGCTCAATTTTTATTAAGGGCAGCTTGGCTATCTTTCATTAATCTTTTCTTATTTTTCATCACATTGTGCATTCTCGTATGCTTGGTTTATTATGGTTTTCCAAGCCACGTATGTACATTTACATCCACTCATTTTAATCTATGCAATAGGTTATTTCCTTGAGCTATTTTACTTGCCAATTGGCCATGCTAGGGAAAAACATCTAAACAATGTCAGAATCGAATCAGCCTTACAGGGGCAAACCATTATTTATTCATTATCAATGATCACAATTACCCCTAATAGGGCACAAATATCTTATCATGATCAAATTTTCTCTACTGGGGCACTTCTTATTATCATCTTTATGGAGACCATCATTCTCCGTTTTCTTCTAATTCTAATCTCTACACACTATTGCCCATGATGGTAATATTTTAGGATAAAACTTGTCTCAATATTGATCAATACCATAAGCACATAGCTTGTACTCTTAAATTGGGTATGTTTACAGTGTGTCCCTTACATTTATGGATTGAATATTTCCCATTCACCTGCCTTTAGGGCCCATTCTACCTCTAATTATATTTTAATCATTGATGGTGACCATGTATGTAATCATTATCTCATGTACATGTGATCTATTTATGGGTTAATCTCTCACTTTCTTTCTCTTTTTGAGAGTCCATCCTTCTCTTTCATTCTAGTATGCCCTCTCGAGGGGGCATCATGGGTCATTTCTAATTTCTTCTTAACAAATTTTTTCTTTGAAAAGACATCACTTTGCCTAAATGTCTTGCTACACCTTCTCAAATAGGGGAAAAATTTAGACATCTAATTCCTAACACCATTTGTGTTAAAATTGTCAATCTTACTCAAATTTCACCAAAATGCATAAATTAGGCCAAAATCCATAAAATGTGTTAAATGGTTCAAACTTGTCATATAACAAGTGACAATTTAGGCTAATGTATCCCTAAATGGGGAAATGCATTTTATGAGATACCTAACTTTGATCAAATCACTTTGAATCAAAATGATGATTTTGCCATTTAGTACTACTAGATCACTATTTTCTTCTATTTTATTAGTACACATCACGTACCTTTGTTTTCTTGTGTTGGAAACATCCCAAATGGGAATATGGTTCCAACACATCTTACATCACCTTCCAATTCTTCTCCAATAAAATTATGATCCAATAATATGACCTTCTGACCATTTTAATTTAATTGTGCACCAATTTTCAAAGAATTGCACTAAGATTGATTAATCATGTTTAAGGCTAATTAATTCGAATCAAGAGCTTAAATGGATTTTCCATGGATGTTATTGATTATTTCATATGATAGAAATTGATTTTGAATATTTGCATCACCTAGTGACATCATCTATGGGGTGGCATCCATAAGCTATAAATGCATAAAATATCAAGGTTATGGGCTACCATGCCTATTTAATGCCTTTCTATCTCAAATATTTATAGGTATATTTACATATATTATTTATAAATTGAATGGATTATTAGCCACACATCTTCATCTTGAGATGGATGGTCTAGGTTCTGTTCTGATCAAATAGAAAAAATCTATAAATAAAAGAGTAATGAACATCATTTTTAAACTCAATTATTGTAATGTTATAATGCTAAAATCACTTCACAACTCATTTGTGTTTTGATTATTGTATTATTAATATTTGTATTAGCTTCATTTGATAGGCAAATTACATAGTTTCAATATCATAAGCCTAGGTTTTATGGAGTGTTATTGAGACATTGGAGGAGTTTTTCCACCATTGTTGACGAAGACAAGAATGCTTGATCAAGGGGAGAGCATGTTTTTGAGCAATGGAGTCACTTGGGAAGGTAATAATTTAATTTATTTCATTTGTATCTTATTGTTATTAGTAAAACTCTATATGAATAGATTGACTTGATTTAATTAGTTCTCTATGCATTTTTATTTGATTTTTTGGACTAATGCTTGACTAATAATTTCTTGTTATCCACTCTATACTAGGCATAGGGATAATACCATAAGTAGTAGTATGAATCCCTGATTTGGAATCTTGGGACCAAATTTTTATTCTCATCTCTTACTATATATAACATTTCATCAATATGATGTGGAATCGTGTTAAAATTTTCAAGGAATTTTTTTGTTAGGGTGATTAATTCACAATTAAATAATAAATGAGTAATATTAAATTACTCATAGTAAATTGTAATACAGTTATTTACCATACTTTGTTGTTAGATTAATATGGGTAAAATAAATTTATTAGATATATGGTTTGAGAGAATAATCTATTTGTTTTATTAATTTTACTCCCTATAATATTGGGAGCATGGTTGTTCTATTGTTATAACCAATGCTTTATTATGAGCATGACTCTATGTACAAATCAGAAGCTACTGTAATCATTTAGATGATGAAATAGAATTAAATGAATTTATATTAATTCATTCTCTATATCTAGTATTATATCCATTAAAAAATATCTAAACCTATGTTTGTGGAGAAGCTCGAGCTCTCCCAAAATTTACAAAGTTTTTTTGGGTGAGGAGAATCCCGTGCACTCTCACACCAATGCCACCAGACGTAGCAAGAAAATAAGTAGTAATATCTTTTAAAAAAAAATTGAGTTGACTCTATGAGGTTTGCCAATATAGAGCATTGAAAATTAGCTTTAGAGGATTGGCAGATCATTGAGGACTGGATGCATTAAAGATCAATGTTGAAAAGATTTGCAAAAACTTTGGAGCAAGGCATTCAATCAAGAAAATAACAGTCTCAACATTTTTTTAAAAAAAAAGTCAAAGCCTGGAGCATTGGGAACTAGGTGTCTTAATCTATAAAAAGTGTTGAAGTAGTAGTTTGATCTATTCAAAATCAGTGTACCAACACACCTAGCATGGAAGCTCAAGGAGAGAAGCTTGGTGTTGGAAACAAGGCATTGAATATTATTGAGTTTAAAATATTGACATTTTACAAGAACAAGAGGTTGGTATTTATTTTATTTAAGTTTATAAATTAAATATACATTTAAATGTCTTTAGATTTAATCCTTAGTGCCATTTATCTTTAAAATCTCAAAACCACCTTCTATTTTTCAAAATTGCCTTTTTCATTGCTCAAAACTGCCTAAAAAATATTCTTTTGCTGCATTTTTTCAAAAAAAACACTTACTAAGAAATCCATGGTATTAGGTGGGAGGGTGGTTTAAGGATAAAAATCAAAATTAATAGCCTTTATATATATATATATATATATATATATGTATGTATGTATGTATGTATGTATGTATGTATGTATGTATGTATGTATGTATGTATGTATGTATGTATGTATGTATGTATGTATGTATGTATGTATGTATGTCATTGAAATGATGCATAGGTGAGTTGGTGAGTTAATATTTTAGTAAAACGGAGGTGGGAGGTTCAAATCCCCCCAAAAAAACATTTTTTAGAGAATTTTTTAGCAACCCCTCCAACTTTATCCAATCCACTAAATTTAGTTATAACTAACTAAATTAACATAAAATGTACTTAATTTTTTTTTTTAAAGGCAAAGTAAAAAAAATTGTCAAAAAGAGGCCAAAGAGCCCAAAACAAGAAAAAACAAATGAATTTTCATTTTTTGAAAAACATTGTAAATTTATTTTACAAAATATTGTAATTGTATTAGATATTGCACAAAATCATGAGTTTTTCAAAATTTGATGCATTGTTCGATCATAGCTATGCCTCTAACTCATGTTTATGGGTAATGCCATCACACTTGATTTACTGCATACACAACCTAACATAACTACAATAATGATGCATGGACATCATCCCTTTTGTTGGCTAATAGATTTGTCCTTATATAAAAATATTTTATTTTGACTCCATACCTTTCTCTCAAGCAAAAATAAGTTAAACAACAAATGGGTGAACTATCAAGACTAGTTCACCTCTGAATTAAGGTACAACTCCCTTTAAGATTTTCAATGAATTTAACCAGTCAATACACTTTTAACTAGAAAGTGCTTAAAAGGCAGACTAACATCCATACATCATTATGTTATGAATGTGAAATTTTATAATAGCAATAGGTAACAGAATACACATATTCTATTTTCAATAACAATTAGATAGATAAACTTATATATGTTGAAACAATGAATGATAAAACACTCATAATGGATTGTCTAATGGAATATTAATTACTATATGAAAGAAGATCTCACACAGAAAACCCAATTTCAATTACTCAAATAGACAGATCCAAGTATGCAGTAATTAACTCTCCTTTTTATTCACAGATAAAAAAATATTTCAGACAAACATCACATATATTGTAAATAATAGTGGTCCAGTTTAGAAATTTCTCTCTCCTTTCCTTTTTCTATCTTCTATATATCCCCATCTTTTTACAACCAAAAATATATATATCATTTCCTTAACTCAACCATCTTTTAAACTAAACTAGAGTTAAAGTAACTCTGACCCATAGGGGATTTAGTTTTTATAAAATCAATAAAGATCAAGTTTTGAATAGAAAATTTACTGAATAATTGAATAAAAGAAACTATGTGAGTAAATCATTGCTAAAGTGATGGACTAGGATCTCCAAATTTGTTGTGTTTAGTGGGGTAGACACGTTGAGCTTTCCACTCTTGAAATGCTATAACAAACTCCTAAATTTTGGAAAGATTGGGAATACTAATGTGTTTTATCCTTGATTTTTAGATGTTTTCTTCCCTACGTACTTTCCCCATCTTTTTATGTGCTCTAAGAGTGTGTTGATGCAATGATAAAGAATTGATTCTACCTTTGAAATTTGAGAGAAATTATTAGTTGATAAGCTATCACATTCTTTAACAATGTTGATATTTTCCCTAAGCAATTGAGTTATAGTATTGATGACTTTCTCTAGTTTTCCATCATCCTTTATGTATTTGACATTGATACTCTGTAGATCATGTTGTAATGACTAAATGAATTCATTTATTTGTTTGATCATCTTTGTAATTTCAATTCATCCTTATCGGGATACTGAATTTCTCCACTCAATATTTTTCTTACTTACATATAATACATCTTCATCTAGTCTAGTCAAATTATTCTCTGACAAAAACTTTGTTATTCCATACTTTTAAACTTCACCAATCTAGTTTATTATGCTCATCCATTTTCCTTCATGTTTTATCCACAAAGCATTTTGAGTCTTTAAATATTCAATAGTAATTATGGTTAAATCATATACATTCTTCAATTTATGGATGAATTATGTACCTTTTTGAATGATGCTATCCAACCAATTATCAAATATCCTAGTAATCATTTTACCTCTATGTATCTGATCCAACATCCTTTGATTGAAAGGTGATTTTGGATCAAATAACATGGGAAATTGGGTGATTGGTTGTGGATCTGGACTATGAATGGCATCAATGTATTTATCATTCACCGCACAATATGTTTTAATTCTCTTTTATCCTTTTTATCCTTCAAGGTTCTGTTGACTATCCTTTTGGTAGAAGCTTCAAGGTGATGCACATCTGTAGCACGTGATGCAGTCCCAAGGTCTAACTTTCCAATTACAAAGTCCTGAACTGTAGGTTCTTAAACTTCTTCATTGGTTTTTGGCCTGGCTATGTTTGCATTCTAGTTTCCTATATTAGGATCAATGTCTACCCGAGAAGTTTTTTTTAGCTTTTTGGATTTATGGATTTTCCCTAAACATTTGCTTACCATATCTTCCAAGGGTAAAGAAAAATGTACAATTTTAATTTTGTGGCTAATTGAACTTTCTATCCATTTTTTAGTTATCCTTATCATTGGGAGGGTCTTAACTTCAATTTTATCCTCTTCAATCTTTTCCCAGTCAATTTTTGGAATAGGTGATTGTTTTATCTATTCAAATTGAGGATCAGTCACCTATTCATCATTATCAAAAATTATAGAAATGTCTATGTTTAAATTGAGGGTAATAATTTTCCCTAGGGAGAATCTAAACCATAGTCTTCTTCTGACCTCAAATTTATCTGAACAATTTTCCAAATAATCCTCTAATTGAGGAATATGCGACAATAATGTTCCAAGATCCAAGTTATCTCTGGAAAAACCTTTGTTGTAAAATTGGACTCTGACTATGAAGTACTAAAAATTGAATTTCTTAAGATCCAATTTTAAATTCAAAGCGTCAGATGTTGTCTTGCATGAATAACATCCAAGTTCGATAGGAAAAGATATACCAGATTTGTTCATCATTGGGAATTTTTATCTACATGTGCTAATTGCTTGCAAACTTCTATTATCATAAATCTATAAAAAACATACCTCGATAACCTCAAAGGTTCACCATCAAAACCCCCAACTCTGGTGAACTTGGAAAACTAAATGAAGAAACTACCATAGATATTAATCAGCTATATAGCTTCATCAGACAACCTCTTATTAATGTTATTTGCCAATTCAAAAGTCATTCTTCTAGTAAAAACATCATTAACTCTGCTATAATCCTCATAGAAATTATGCATTTGTAACTGTGAGTAGTAATCATAAATTTTACTATCTTTAGCTAAGGGTGCATGAGGTAACCCTACCCATTGTCTCGTAGAATCCAGGCAATAGAGGAGGTATGAAGACATATAAAACTCTTAAATAATTACTTAAACCTAGATGCAAACTTTCAGCTACAATTTTTGCCCAATCAAAATATTGCTCTCCTAGGAGAATCACTTGTATGAAAAAGTACATCTAATTCTCCCAATAATATGCATGAGCATTACCCTTTAGCATGTGTAGTAATACTATGATATCTTGTATTTCTGGAATCATATGATTTCTTGTTAATGGTCTGGGTAGTCTTGAACCTGCTTTTTAGAATTTAAAAAGCCAATTCCTAGAAATCACGCTTTTGTAAATTGATTTCTTTAATGAAAAATAATTATAGGAAGAAGAAATATCGAGGTCAGAGTATGGTTCCTTAGGATGAATTCTCATTACATACATCAAGGTTTGTCTATTGATATGCAACAAAACATTGCCATCTGTAGTCTTGATGCATCTATTCTGAGGTTCATATCTTTTCATGCATTCAAGGACTAATTTAGGGCATTGGATAGCCATGGGAAAGACCACAGCTTTAACCAAACCACTTTCTACAATTTTTTGTATCATAGGATTTGCACAGAATTTCTAGCCCTTTCTTTAAAATTTTCCAAATCATATTGGACCAGAGAGGTGTCCCCAATTTCAAGAGGAGAACATATGAGACTAGGACCATGCTCGTAATTGAGACATGCATATTTCATAGCCATAGGTTAGAGGGAAAAAGAAGGAAAAGTCTTGGAAATAATGCTGTAAATTCAAAAGGATCCCTCTTCCCAACCAAGTAAAGGAAACATCTTATAGCAAGAGTAAAACTTACCTTTAAATTTGCCTGAAATAACTGTGAATTTGAGCGATTAAATATCTTATACCACCTATGTTGTTCTCCTTTATATCACCCAGTATACTTGTTTGCTAAATTCGAATAGTTATCTCTTGATACAAATATTAACCAGATCAAATAATTAAACCAAAATAATATGTGCTAAGCATGCTTGATAAGACATGCATTCTAACATATGCATTAATGGTAAGCATTTTTTTATGCATGGTTTTAATGAGTAATGATTATCATTAACCTCATGAAAATTCAAAATTTTCCACTTTATATTGAGTTTTAGATATATTCTCCTCTACAGAGAGAGCCTCGGGGTGAGATGAGAGTATAGACATTCTTGATAATGGCTACACAGGGTCCAAAATTCTTTCTATTAGATTCATAGTTACTCAAAGGTGACAACTACTGTGCTTGGAAGACAAAGCTTAAAAATCAACTAGAGTTTGAAGAAACTTGGTTTGTAATAGATGGATAAACAGGTGAACTTTTTTTTAAAATAAAGAGTCAACTTAATGAACAAAGGTATGACCAATGCCACAGATGTTGATCATCAACGTAAATTCAGGGAGAAATAAGGAACATTCACTCATAGCCTTCCCTTCATCTACCCATGCATTTTAATTGAAGGGCTAAATCCTGACTTAGTATTTCTAAGTATATAACATTATGCATATGCAAAAATCTATCTATGTAGGTGATAATGATTTGATGAACCCTTTTTAGACTATTTAGGTACCAAGTATCATATTCTTTCTTGTGCATTTATACCTCTTTCTCATACCACTGGGTATACAGAAAGGGTGACCTGCTTCTCCATACTGACATATAAATAAAGGTCTGCTATATTGGTCTAACAATATATATAAAAGGAGACATATATACCTAGAGTGATAAGGAACAAATCCATCACCCACAGTCTTGATAATGGCTACAGGGTCCAAAATTCTTTCTATTGATTCATGGTTACTCAAAGGTGACAACTACTAGAGGAAGACAAAGCTCAAAAATCAACTAGAGTTTGAAGAAACTTATTTGTCATAGATGGATCATATACCTAACATGCACAAATGTTGATCATCAAAAATTTGATAAAGCCAATTAGAAGGCTAAGTTGATTATCATATTTAGAGTATCAGATGAAGTTTAACCACATCCATGAAGCCAAGACAACTAAGGAAACTT
This sequence comes from Torreya grandis, assembly GCA_037957365.1. Taxonomy (NCBI): domain Eukaryota; kingdom Viridiplantae; phylum Streptophyta; class Pinopsida; order Cupressales; family Taxaceae; genus Torreya; species Torreya grandis. Next base: position 7,021 of record JARHVA010001110.1, on the reverse strand, counting down.
GGGACAAGATCCAAACTATATATGATAAGAGCACAATTTTGCATTTGCAAATTCAACTCCACTTTCTCAAATTGAGTTCAAGAGAAATAATAGAGGCAAGATGTGTTGCAACACTAAGGGCATCACTTCAACAAGTTTTAGATTAATCTCTCTTGTACCTATTGTCTTGAGAGCACTACCACTCTTATACAGGATTTTTGTGACCACTTTGACTGTCATAAAATAGAAACCAAGTTTTGAAAAATTGGTAAATATGTTGCAACAAGAAGAGGCTTTCAACACTCATGATAAACAAGAGAACACATACTAGATTATCATTAATAGAAAGTCAAGAAACCAGTCAAATCTTCATCAAAACCTAATTTAAATCAAAATTCACTAGGAGGAAATTCATAGAAACACTGTCTCATTTGTGGTCATCAGGGACATGACCTAAAATATTGTTGGTACAATACCTTTAGAAAAGGATCTTCTAGTGGTCAGAAGTTCACTAACCAACAATCATCCCCTAAATCTTTCAATAAACTATAAGGATAGAAAAAGGGGACTTGGTAGAAGAAATCAAAGCAAAAAAGTAATATTATTGAACAAGAAGAACATGATGAGGAATATGACTACCTATACTCTATGGATACCCATGATGTATCCACATCATAAAGTGACATATGTTATGTTGACTCGGGTGCAATCTAACACATTATAGGTAGGATAGATTGGTTTTTCACTTTGAAGGACACACCTAATAAAAATCATGTTTATTTGGGTTATGATTCCTCATATAGTGTGCAAGGAATTGACAACATTGCTTTACCCCTAAGCACGTAAACATGTAAAATCATAGATGTTATTTATGTACATGGATTAACCAAAAACTTGTTATCATTAAGTCAACTCTTAGACCACAATTTGAAGATTGATTTTGACTATAAAGTTGATCAGATAAAAATTCAAAAATTCTAAAATTATTGCATGAGCATCCAATGTGAACTATATGTTTTAGCTTGATTTCATTCAAAAATATAATCAAACACTCAAAGCAAAGGACACAAACTTGGCACAACTATGGCATAGGAGATTTAGCCACATCAAATTCTGATATCTCAACACACTCCATCACAAAAATGTGGTAAGAGGCATACCACCTCTTAAAATGGGTACAGACAAATGTTCTAATTGCTTAGCCAAAAAATGACATTGAATTCCATTTCATAAAAATACCTATAGATCTAATGGTAAACTTGATCTAGTTCACACATATATGTGTGGACCAATGACATCTATCCATTCTAGATTTAAGTATGTTATGCTTTTTGTTGATGATTATTATAGAAAAATGTGGATCTATTATCTAAAAATAAAGGATCGAGATTTTGAAACTCTTAAGAAGTTCAAAGTGGTTTTTGAAAATGAATCTAGTCAACACATCAAGACCCTCTGCATAGATCATGGGGGAGAAATCACTAGTAATGAGTTTAAACATTTTCTGCAAACAAATGGTATTCATCATCAAATGACACCTCTGCATATACCATATCAAAATGTAGTTGTTGAATAGAAGAGTCATACTATTATAGAAATGGTGGGATGTATGATACATGACTCAGGCTTGACAAAGACATTTTGGGTAGAAGCTACTAAAACTATCATTTATCTACTCAATAGAGTACCCATTATAGCTCTTGATGGAATAAATCCACATGAAGCTTAATCAGGGAAAAAGCCATCTATAACACATCTTTGATTTTTTGGATGTCAAGCAAGTATGCACATTCCTAAAGTATAATAGACTAAGATTGATATGAAAGCCAAAAAATATGTGTTCTTAAGGTACAATGAAGAAGCACTTGCCTATAGACTCATGGATCCTAAAACTAGACAAATCTACACTAGTAGGGATGTTGAATTATTTGAAAAGAAAGAAGTAGAAGTTTCATCTACAAATGCACATAATAAAAAAAATCAGTCCCATAGAAAATATAAAAGATGGTAATCTCCTAGATGAATACAATAATGATGATGGGAATGGTGCAACTCCACCACCCATAAGAACTACTCAATGTATGCCTAAATGGTATACAAATACTCTTAGAAATGCAAAGTTGGATGGTGTTCTAAAGACATCTACCATTGGACCAAGGACTCATAGTATGGATTGTAGTGAGGTCAAATTTGCCTTAATGAGTATAGTCATTGAATTTGTCGATACCTCTATAATTTAAGAAGCCCTACAGTTGAAACCTTGGAAAGATGTCATGGATGTAAAATATAATTCATTGATGAAAAATAAAACATGGAAGCTTATAGATATTTTACAAGGGAAGAAACCAATTAGATGAAAATGGATCTTCAAGATGAAGTACAAAGTAGATGACAGTCTTAACAAGCACAAGATAAGACTGGTTGTGAAGGGGTATGCTTAGAAAGAAGGCATTGACTATGAGGAGACATTTTTTTCCACAACAAAGATCAAAATAATCAGGATGATTTTTTCTCAGAGATGCACAGTTTGGCTGGAAAGTCCATTAAATAGACGTAAAAAGTTCCTTCCTTAATGGGACTTACATGAATAAGTTTAGATGACTCAACCAAAAGGTTTTCTCAAATATGGAAAATAAGATAAAGTTTGTATATTTATCAAATCACTGTATCGTCTTAAATAGGCTCCCAAGGCATGGTTTATCAAGATTGATGAGCATTTATTGAAACATGGATTCGAAAGGAGTTCATATGATCTGAATCTCTACCTCAAACAAAAAGGGGGGAGATAGTAATTTTAGTCATATATGTTGATGATCTAGTCATCACTGGAAGTTTAGTAAAGATGATTGAATCAATAAATAAATATCTGAATTGATCATTTTACATGATAGATCTTAGGCTTCTACATTATTGTCTTCATTTAGAAGTTTGGCAGAGAGAAAATCATATTTTTGTATCTCAACTCAAATATGCCAAGACAATGCTTGAGAAATTTCAAATGATGGATAACAAACCATTTACCACACCTATGAAGACAAACCTTCAATTATCTCAAGAAGATCCATCACCATAGGTAAATGCAACTCTATATCAACAGTTGATGGGGAGTCTTATTTACCTGACCTACACTAGGCCAAACATTAGCTATGCTATCAATTATCTCTCATGGTTCATGCAAGATCCTAAGATCAGTCACTAGAAAGCAATAAAGTGAGTATTAAGGTACATCAAAGGAACTATGGATTTTGGCCTAGAGTACAAGAAGAATGATAACTTCTTCTTAATAGGATATTCAAACTCAAATCATGCAGGGAACATTGATGAAAGGAAATCTACTTTAGGATTTGTATTATTTTTGGGATTTTGACCGATATAATGGGGGAGTAAGAAGAAAAATTGTGATTCAAGGTCCTCCATAGAATCATAATATCACATTGTAGGAGGATTTATCTGTGAAGCAATTTAACTCAAATGTATACTTGAAGGATTTGGATTACTATAGGATTAACCAATAATCCTTCATGTAGACAATGAAGGAGTAGTGAAGCTTGTTCACAATCCAGTGTTTCATGAATGCACTAAACACATTAAGGTGCAAGTTCATTTCATTCATGAACATGTTTACAACAATAACATCCAACTCTAATATTGCCTGACAGATCAACAATGTGTCTATGTTTTTACCAAAGCACTTACCTAAGAAAATTTGAGACATTTAGAGAATTTCTCTCCTGTTCACTTGAGATAATGTTGAATTAAGGGGGTGAATGTTAGGGTGATTAATTCACCATTAAATAATAAATGAGTAATATTAAATTAGTCATAGTAAATTGTAATACAGTTATTTAGCATACTTAGTTTTTAAATTAATATGGGTAAAATAAATTTAGTAGATATGTGGTTTGAGAGAATAATCTATTGTTTTTATTATTGTTACTCCCTATAATTTTGGGATCATGATTTTTGTATTGTTATAACCAATGCTCTATTATGAGAATGTTTCTATGTATAAATCAAAAGCTATTGTAATCATTTAGATGATGAAATATAATTAAATGAATTCATATTAATTCCTTCTCTATATTTTCATCCTTCATCTCATCTTGTTGGTCTATAGTAGTTGTATTATCAATTTCAATATTCATGATAAGTAAATCAATAGGGTGGATAATATATGCTATAAAATTTGTAATATGAAAAACAAAAGGAGTCATGCATGCCTTTTAACATCTATTAGTAATAATAGGCATATCAGATTCAATGTTGCAACAATAGGATTGGAAGAAGGATTGAAATTGTTTGTTGGTAACTTTAGCCTTATTAGTGAATTTAGATTTGATATTTATTACCCATTTTCTTACACAATTGATCTCAATAAGACACATTGTCCATGTAGAATAATATGAAAAGAGTAATTTCATTAATTGTGTTAACTAATAATGTTAATTTAACATAGTCATGATTAATGTGTATTATTAAGGAATAAGAAAAAATTAGATCTGAAAATAAAACCCTAAGGTTGAAATCTAAAACCTTAAAAGGATGAAACCCTAGGATTTTTACACTGTTTGATATGTGTATGGGTTCACTAATATGTTTTACCCTAATTTATATTAATGTATAAAATTAATCTAATTAAGATAGAACTTTTAAATGAAATTCATATATTAAGATATGAAATTCAAACACACATTTGAATTTAAAATACTGAAATTGATTCTTCTAATTTGACAAGTGGCATATGATAAATATAGAAAATACAATGGAGATCAAGATACTTAGCCTTTAAGGTTTATTGTCTAATTGTGATAATATTTTGGAAGTGAAAATCAAGTGTAATAATGCCTATGGTTTGTTTAGTTCTAAAGTTATTTCATTGGCTATGTTGGGTCAGTTCAATAGGACTGGGTCAATATTACTGATCAATATTGACCTATTAATCGATAATGAAATTCAAAAATGTAGGGTTCAATGATTATATAGTCACTTAAAAATGTATTTTATTATTTTGTGTTTATGATCCCAAAACTTGATGATTTACGCAACCTCATGAATCAGTCTCATTTATCTTAAAACCCTAGGTGTACTTGTGAGTTTTAAAAACCTATAAAATAAAGGAAAGTGTAATGGGTTAAGTTGAACCCAATCATATCCATCTAATGATTGACCATTTATTACCTATCCAATACTCTGAGGAAGGAATTCAATCCACACATAGTTCTCCCACCTAGTGTGATTTTGCAATGATGCTCCTTCAGTATATGTATGCAATTAATGATGTGGCTTTGATAGGTGATAATGCTCAATTTGAATTGGCTTGGAGTGGTTCAAACATGGATTGTGAATGATCCTAGTGATATGTCTAAAGTTTTTGAAGAATAGGATAGATCTTCTCAATGTGAAAGAGTGCACAGATGCATATTAGATAAGTACCAAAGCCCCTTTTGAATGAGACCTTGATTTGTTTATATATTGATTAATTGGGTAGTTTCTCATGCCATCAACATGCTAGGAAAATGGACTGACTCTAAGGATGGGTTTGATTTTATCAAATAGCCATTACTGATAATGGTGATATTGATAAGGTCAGTTAGCATCAACTGCTGATACTAACCAAATCTGATGAAACCAACCCATGTACATGTATATTGAGCTAAGATTTTGGAGATCTCTATGTAAGATATTTAATAGGTCTAAAATAAACAATGATACCTAAAATAGTGTAGTAACATAATAAAATGGTTGAATCAAAAAATAACATGCAAATGTGAGAGAATGAAATATTAGGACCTTGTTTGAGATCTCAAGTCATGCATGGTAAATATCTATCAAGCTTATCATTGTCAACTATAGAATATTAGATTTTAGTATCTATAGGATCATGGTAGTCACTTTGGGATTTTAAATAGAATTTGAAGTATAATAAGTTAGAGTAGAATAATTTTATCAAATTAAAGGATTAACAACATTTGAAATAATTTGATAAATATTAAAATCAAACATTTTTTAATAAATAGAAGGAACATTAGTGACTGATGTACTTTGAAACACATGAGGAAGAATATGATCATTTTGAGAAACTAGAATAACTTGAGATATAATATGTAAATGTTGAGAAATAGAAATAATATGAGAAGTAGAAACCTGCTAAGAAATTGGAGAATTGAAGAATTATTATCATTTTGATAAATGTAAGGAAAAATATAATCAACATGATGATAAATATAAATTTGATAAATGTTATAATAAATTTGAGAAATGGCTCCATGAGAGGGTAACTTTTGACATTAAACTTCATTTAATACATTTATATGTCTAGGTATTTCATCAAGGTTATCTATGACATATTTATTAATATTCTCAACTCTATTTTGTGTTTCTAAGTAAGCTCTCTCTCTCTCTCTCTCTCTCTCTCTCTCTCTCTCTCTCTCTCTCTCTCTCTCTCTCTCTCTCTCTCTCTCTCTCTCTCTCTCTCTCTCTCTCTCTTTGTGTGTGTGTGTGTGTGGTTTCACACACACACACACACACACACACACACACACACACACACACACACACACACACACACACACACACACACACACACACACACACACACACACACACACACACACACACACACACACACACACATTTATAATAATAACGGTAAAAATAACCCTATTCTAAGTAAAATAGATAAATCAATAAAGGCCAAGGCTATAGCAAACCCACCAACAAAAACCAATAACACTGAACTAACTAACTAACTAACTAACTAACTATATATATATATATATATACATATATATATATATATATATATATATATATATATATATATACATATATATATATATATACATATATATATATACATATATATATACATATATATATATATATATATATATATATATATATATATATATATATATATATATATATATATATATATATATATATATATATATATATATATATGTATATATATATATATATATATATAAGATGAAACCTTCATAAAAAACACAAAGTACATAAGCAACTATCTAGTAAAAAA
>JARHVA010001109.1:3572500-3879849 GCA_037957365.1 Torreya grandis | reverse complement strand
ATTAGTCCACACTAGGTTTTCATGCATATTAGGCCTTAAACTACCAATTATATTTTAACCCTAGAACACACTTGGTAACCTCTTTTATTGATATAAAAACCTCATACACATGAAAAATGACATAATACCAAGATAAAAATATTCTAACCTTGTTCACACAAGTCTTATACTATTCACCTCATCAAGCTACCAAGCTTGTGACTTCATATTAGGTTTATCATGCAAAGACTAAGCCTCAATACCTGACCTACCTACCATTGTAGATGTAATTTCCACCTCATTCACATGTTTAAATAGATTATCATATTCTCTACCACTAATATTCATAACTTCAACTTCATACATGTTTATATCATCATCACCATGCTACTACAATCCACTTTCATGCTTAGGAACTAGGCCATCAAACAGACCTTCAATGTACCATACCACTTTGAGACTTTCTTGCCATTGTAGATTCACTTTGAAAATTACTCTCATGCCAAGAAATTTTATACAATTATCTCAATAATATGTATACTCATTTAAATACTCTCATAATTATTTACAAGGCACTCTAATGGATCACTTCAAATATCATACTAGTAGGCTCAAACAATCATCCACATACCAATGACCATAGCCACCTTCTTGTGCTTCCTTTGACATTAATGATAGTGCACAAGCTCATGACATCAATAATAAATTGTAACACATATAATTCATATGTTATTTTTTTCAGGTCATGAATGTTCTATTCATTCTTTTCATAACCTTGGAAATCAATGAAAGTGATTGAAGTGGCAGATCTAAAATGAGTTGACTAGTTCTAAATTGATTGTGTATATTAAAGACAAGAGATTAGTCTGCAAGACTAATATTTGGCATTTTAATATGCAATATTTGAATTTTATATTGATTTATAGATGTCAAATAATATATATTTAAGGTGTCATAAGTGATAAGAAGTATTCTTTCAAGGATTGAAGTTTAAGTCTTCTTGATTGTGTTTTGAGACCTCTTGGCAACTTTGAGTAAGCTACTTATTGAGATGGGTTTGAGCACTTTTGATTTAAGTTTTGAGGTATAATTAACATAATTATTACCTTGATGTTATAATTCTTATTTATATATTTTTTTTTCTAGGGATATATGCGAAAGTTGTGTTTTTTCATTAATTATTTTAGATAGACTTTATGGGTAATACACAGGGCTAATATGAATAGTGCTAATGATGTGCTCCAAGTAGTGGTTTAAAATAAAATGTGTTATGTAACCTTGATAAGATTATTAGGGATATATTTTAGTGTTTAATGATGTATTATTTCCATATTATGTGTTTATAAGTGTTTCAAATAAGGCAATGTGTAATGTGTTGTAAAACAGACCTAAAAGGATTAGGTCTCCATGAGACTTAAAAGAGAGATCAGGCCTATTTGAGAAAGGGCAGACCTAAAAAGTCTAAAAACAAATTTTATCCATGTATTTTAGGTTTTATAAGATCTATTCCATGGTTGACCTAAAATAATAATAATGTTTCACCAACTAAGGAGGATATGAACAAGAAAAGCCTTGTATATATATTAGGAATTTTTAGACCTAAAAGTGTAAAGAGAGGTTCTAGATGGTAAGAAAAGAATAAAAGGATGATGTGAACTTACATAGGTATTAAAACACATTATATAAATTATATAAATCATTCATATACATCTATATGGTTTCATGAGTGCTTTCATGACATTTTCATGCCATAAAAGGGCTGATTGAGCAAATAAGGTAAAGGACAAATTTACTTATGTGAAGGCATTTTTGAGTGTGATAGAGAAAAAGAAGACCATTATTAGTTATTATATGGAAATAAGATAAATTTGGATAGTTTTAGAGTGGTGATTTAATGGGTTCTTGATCAGTAAGGGGGTTGTAGCCTCCTAACAATTTGGTGCTTGATAAATTTAAGGGTTGGTGTTCCTTGTTGGGTTGGTGCTCAACTAAAATTTATTCATAGTATTATAGGACACGTTATCCAATTTTTGTTTCAATGGGTTTTTTTACCCTTCATGGTTTCCCACATATACTTTGTGTTAATATTTTTCATGGTATTATGGATTGATTCCTATGCTTGCTAAAGATGTACATGCATGTCTAATTATTCTATGACTGGTTAAGTAAGTTTGTATATAAAAGTTTGAATATGGATTCATCCCCCCACTCTTAGTAAATTTTATTCCAAAATTTGGTATTAGATCCTAGTCCTTTGAAGTAGGTCTAAAGGCCTAAATGAAGATCCTAGAAGTAAGAATGGCTAGTCAGCAAGCTCAACGTGGTTTTTTCTACTAGTAAGGCTCCTTTTTTAAATTGATCTAACTATGCCTTTTGGATTATTAGAATGAAGATATATTTTAAATCACAAAGATGTGATATTTGTCAATATATTATGGATGGTTATACTACACCTCCTATTCTACCAACAGATGTAATAGGTAAGAAGGCTAGTGAAAAAACTCCAAGGCAATGAATGTCATTCTTTATGGCCTATCAGAGGTAGAGCTAGTGAAGGTAATGCATTGTGAATCAGCCAAAGATATATGGGATAAATTAAATAAAATATATGAAGGTGACACCAAGGTTAATATACCTAAGTTATAAACTCATAGAAGATAATTTGAAATCTTGAAAATGAATGAAGATGAAACCATTGCATCTTACCTATTGAAGGTTGATGAAGTTGTCAATATCATTAGAGGATTGGGAGAATAAGTCAAAGAATCTAATATTTTTAAAGAAGTGTTTAGATCACTAACTTCTAAGTTTGACTCTAAGGTATCTATAGTAGAAGAGATGCAATATTTGGATAAGCTAGAGATGGATAGGATTCATGTCATCTTGACTACCTATGAGATGAGAACCAATGAAAGAATACCTCCCAAGAAATAAGTAGATTTAAAAGTTGAGAAGTCAAAATCCAATAAGGTAAAGGATGAGGAATGTTTATATGTTGATGATGATCAAGTGATAGCTATGTTTTCAAAGAAGTTGAGATTTGGATCTAGTAAGTATAGAAGCAATTTGTCATTCAAATCATTCAATTATGGTAATATTAGTCACTTTTCATCCAAGTGACCTAACAAGGATAAGTTTGAGCATGATGAAGAACATCATGAAGATGACAATAAGAACTATAAGCTTGATAAAAACAAGAAGGATTTCAGAAAGTATGAAGGTAGAAAAGGAAATTTCAAGAACAAGAAAAGAGTCTACACTAAGGAAGATAATATTTATGATGTGACTCAAGTGAATCTGATAGTGATGATAGTAGTCATGAACCTGAACATGACAACAATGAAATTCTGTGTATGGCCATAGAATTAGACAATGAGGGTTGTTCAAGTGGGAAAGGTAGTATGGTTGATGTGGAATTAGATGAAGAATAAGTTGAAGTAGAACTTGAGGTAGAATTGGTAAGTGTACTAGAGGAATTAAAGTTATAAAGAAAAAAATCACAAACTAAGAGCACTTGTTAAGGACTATTAGAAGTAGATTGGCTTGTTTGAATAAATGATAAGTAATGCTTCTAGGGAGTATGATGAGATCATTAATCAAGTTGAGGCATAGATGGAGGTATTCAATGTGAGATTAACATCTAAAAAGGAAGAGTACATTAGGTATGAAACTAAATTTGAATCCTTAAAACTTGAGTTAAATCAAACATTAATCAAGATGAGGAGCTTTGTAAAGTTTTAGAAGAGCACTGAGGCATTGGATGACATATTGAGTTGTCAAAATTATTCAAGTGACAAAATAGGCCTTAGGTTAAAAGAAGACCAAAAAGAGGTACCTCAAATCAAGGAGAAGATTGTTGAATACAATAAGGTCATAATGAAAAGACCTATCAATCAGACAAATAAAATAAGGTATGATAATTCATTCAATGGTTACTATTTTGTGTGTAATAAATTTTGGCATAGAGCAAGAGAATGTAGAAAACCCTCCAAGAATGAGTATTCATGGGACTATGGAAGGATTCACATCTCACATTAGCCAAAATGTGTGTATAAGGTAGTTTGATATAGTTGTCATGGTATAGGTAACATTGTAATATTATGTCATAATAAGTTTAAAAGGTCATAAACTCAAAATAGGAGGTTTTAAGCCTCTAAAGTGCAAAAGATAAGACAAATGAATGTTTGAAAACCAAAGATAATGAAGATGAGTCATGATCATTGTAAAATCTCATGTCAACTACTTGTTTTGATAGAGCATGATTCAAATGTGAAAATAATTTGAGAATGTCTATTGTTATCCTACATTAATGATCAGATGGATGATGAAGAGATCAAACCTATAATGCAAATCAAGTCTAAAAGTGTATTTAAGGAAATTGAATTAGATGAGAGTATGGAGATATAGGAATATCCTAAAATTTTAATGTTTTAGTTCCCTATAATAAGTAGTGACTCCATTAGCACTTCATGGAGACACAATTTAGGTAGAAGAAGCATGATGTATGCATGGTTTGAGGGGGAGCTATTCAATTTTGTGATTAAGTTTCTTCTATGTTAAAAAGTGAGCTTGTTAACAGAATTCATATGAAAGAGGTATGATTGTATTATTATATTAATTAGGAGTATGTTGTCTTAATGTTTCATATTCTATGTAATGAGATCCTATAGCAATAAATTATGGTTCCATATGGCAGTCTATGTAGGACCCTTTGTCATTAATGTCAAAGGGGGAGAAAAGTCCAAAAAGGAATATTGACCAACTTGGGGAGATGAAAGTGAGAAAATTAAAGAATGTTTTGCCATAAATGAAAAAGGGAGAGTTTATTGATAATTTTTGTCATCAATGTTAAGGATAAGATGAATATCATTAATTTCAAAGTCAAGATTGATGTCATTGATGTCAAGGAGCATCTGGTAAAGATGCATGGTGAGGTGGTATGTGATAAGGAAGTTATGTAACCAGAGATAATTTGAAGGAAACCTATTGTCTCTCTATTGAGAGAGAATTTAAAGGCAACATGATTATTCTTCTGAGGTTTATGTAAAGGTTCATTACAAGGTAAGCATGTTTGTGTACCAGTTCTTAAGTACAAAGTTCTTGAGAAGGCTTATGCATAGAATGCATAGTCTAGTGCTTGAAGGAGCATGGTGAATTAGTGATATGAATGAATAGAGGCATAATAGGATTTTTTAGGACACTAGAGCATGTATATGAAGCATTGGATCACTACAAAGAGCTTTAAGGTGAGTTTACTAAGTTTGAACCTATAAGACTAACATGCAACTAGACTAGTAATAGACTCTACCTAATTTAGTGAGGGGCCATGAAGTGTTATAAATACATATTAAGAATTAAAATCTATGTTATATCATGTGATTGAGCTAGAGAGTGTAAGAATAGTAGATAAAAGGTCTATTTCTAGGCCTAATGTGACCTATAGATCAAAAGCCTGAAGAGTAAAGAGAGAAATGGTGGCCTGATAGGGTGTCAAGATTAGTTTCCAAGGTAAGTATGGACAAATTAGTATTTATTAATGTTTTATATTTTGTTTTAGGTGTGTTTATCAAGTCTGAGGTCAAAATTTGCAAGGAAAGGCATGAAGTGTGGTTTTGAGGTTTCATGTGTGCATAGAATAAAGGGTTCTCAACTCAAGAAAAAAATTCATGTGTTCATTGGAATTTGTAACCTATGAATTATAACCTAATACATTCATGTTATATTGGGAAGGGTCATATATCAAATTTCCAAGTATTTGTTTTTGGTTTAAAGTCCTAAGCTTTATGAATGATCGTTCAGACTGTAAGGTGGTTTAAATCTCTCTACAGCCCTAACTTTGACCCAATATGAAATATATTGATATAAATGTCTAAGAATGTATTTTATGACATATTTTTATGATTTAAACATTTATAAAACTCTCTTAGGTACCTATATGTGGAATTGGTATGTTAGATAAGTGAATGGACCCTATGAGAAAAGCCTTATTTCTCAAAAAATTGCTATATCAGTCATGGTTGACTGAGTCAAAGTTGATAAATGGATGGAGGTTTAAGCTTGATACTTATATATTATGATAATGATTGTTTATAATAAATTTCAAGACTTGATATGTGCTAAATTGGTCATGTAAGTTGGCATATCATTAAAAGGGCCTAGTGAGGTAGATAGTGAGAAAAACCAGGCAAAAGTGGGAATGAGTTAAGGATGCATTATCATGGATTAAGAATAGATCCAAATGCATGGGATTTTTTTTAAGGATATATATAAAATTCTAATTTGTTTTATATTTTTTTAAGTTTAGTGGATATGTTGAGAATGTTGATAATAAGTTGACCTCCAATGTGCAGATAGGACAGAGAATAGGTAAGATTGTGAGATTGGTCTACAAGACCAATGTTGTCACTTGAAAATGGTTTATCTATATATGAGAGTTACATAATGATATCATAGGATCATACACATGTATAAATAGCTCCTAGAATTTTCCACATAGGTTCTGAAAGTCATAATCATCATGACTGGTCTTCAAGGTAGATTCGCAGTTTTGAGTAAGCAAATAGGAGTGTTGAGTTGGAGGCTCTCTAATATTAGATAAAGAATCCAATGAATATTATGTTGTTTTTTTTTATTTCATAAATTTTATATTCATTCTTTTCATAATCTTTGAAATTAATTAAAGTTATTGAAGTGGTAAATCCAAAATGAGTTGATTGGTTCTGATTTGACTATGTATACTAAAGACAAGAGATTGGTCTATAAGACCAATATTTGTCATTTGACCTTTAAATATTTGAATTATATATTAATATAGAGATTTAAAAATATATCTTTAAGTTTTTATGAGTAATAATAATTATTATTTTATGTATTTAAGTTCAAGTCTTCATGATTGTGTTTTGATGCCTCTTAGTAAATCTGAATAAGCTACTTACAGAGAAGGGTTTGAGCACTTTTGCTTTAAGTTTTGAGGTATAATGAACATAAATATGATATTTAGGTTACAATTTGTATATGTGTGTGTGTGTGTGTGTGTGTGTGTGTGTGTGTGTGTGTGTGTGTGTGTGTGTGTGTGTGTGTGTGTGTGTGTGTGTGTGTGTGTGTGTGTGTGTGTGTGTGTGTGTGTGTGTATGTATGTGTGTGTGTGTGTGTATGTATGTATGTATGTATGTATGTATGTATGTATCTATATATATGTGTGTGTGTGTATGTATGTATGTATGTATATACATACATACATACATATATATATATATATATATATATATGTATGTATGTATGTATGTATGTATATATATATATATATATATATAGTGTTTTGATACCTCCTAGTAACTCTGAATAAGCTACTTACAGAGAAGGGTTTGAGCACTTTTGCTTTAAGTTGTGAGGTATAATGAACATAAATATGATATTTATGTTACAATTCTTATATATATATTTTAAGGATATATGGAAAAATTTTGTTTTTGCTTTAATTCTCTTAGATAGACTTTTTGGGTATACACAGGGCCACTATGAATAGTGTTAATGATGTGCTCCAAGTTGTAGTTTAAACTAAAAGGTGTTATGAAACCTAGATAAGACTATTAATTATATATTTTATTTTTTTATGATGTGTTATTTCCATATTATGTGTTTTAAATTGTTTCAAATAAGGCAATGTGTAATGTGTTGTAAAACAGACCTAATAGGATTAGGTCTCCATGAGACTTAAAAGAGAGATAAGGACTAAAAGAAAATTTTATCCATGTCTTTGAGGTTTTATAAGATCCACTCCATTTCCAACCTAAAATAATAAGAATTCTTGGCTGACTAATAAGAATATGAACAAGAAAAGCCTTATATATACTAGGCATTTTAAGGCCTAAAAGTGTGAAGAGAGTTTGTAGATGGTAAGTGAAAAAATGATGATTGTGTGAAGTTACACAGGTATTTAAACACATAATATAAATTATATAAATTATTCATGGACATCTACAAGGTTTCATGAGTGTTTTCATGATAGTTTCAAGACATAAAAGGGCTAATTGAGCAAATAAAGTAAAGGATAGTTTTACTTATGTGAGAGGTAGTTTTGAGTGTCATAGAGGAAAAGAAGACATGTTGTCATAAAATGTTGCACCCTAGGATACTATATGAAGTTCCTAAAATTTATTCCATATTTAATCATCTCTCAAGTTTTTGGGTACTTGTAAGAGAGATGAATCTCTAAGATTGAAAGGGCTAGCTCCCTAGATATGAATTGATGTGCTTATTTTACTAAAACTACCTATTATGGGTGAAAAGGGAGAGAAAGATACATAAATAAAACCTAAACTAGGAGGTGATACACAAACATTTGCTTCCATTTATACACTTGAGATTTTCATAATGAACTAAGACAACCAAACTATCCTCAACACCATTAATGGAGCTCCTTAGCATTAGTGTTTCTCATGAAGGAAAATAACAACTCAAAAAATGAAGGTAAGTGAATGGAAATTTAGATATGACACTACCAAAATCATACACACTTCAAGATTCTATTGTAGTATTATATGCTTCATGAAACCTATTAGGAGAGAAGTCATTTGTAGTAACACATTCAAAGATTACATGAAAACAAGATGAACTCAATCTATACTTGACTTTAAAGATGGATCACTTCAACACATAGTGCAAATGGACTTAGAGTATAACCAAATTTCTTATCATTATCTTAAGTACAAATCAAGGTACAATTTTGGTAGGGATTCCACCATGATAAGAGTTGGAATCCCCTTCAATAGCCAAGATGGCTTACATTTATAGAATTTGGAAGAAGAGAGAGAGAAGATAAGTTGAAGAGGCACAAGGACAAGTGTCTAAAGGTGAAAATTAGTTATAATCCATGTGGATGAGATATAAAAGTAGTTATGAAACTGATTTACACATCATTGTATTCCCAAATAAGCTTATTCTCAAAATGTAACGTAGCAATCTTCTTAATCATTCTTTATTATTCAATTGCCTTCATGATGGACTTCCTTTTGAGCATTCCAAAGCAAGTTAGACAAGTGTCTTATGTGTGATTATGAGAGGGTATTACAAAGAATCCTTCACATGAATTGGGAGTTTTCTTGATCATAATATTCTATTTCAAAACTCAATCATCACTTATTATCAAGATCACTCTCCAATAGGCACTCCTAACACTTGTCACAAGAGTCTTTGCATCCTTCCTAACTGATCCATACCATGGATTTTTTGACACATGTTTGGACACCTCATATTCTTGGCTTCATCAAAATCATCATAAAAAGTAACCAAACTTGAGTGTCCACCTTGTCCAATATGTCATTCTAGATGCCAATTTACATAGGTTGAGTAGAGAGAGATAGTAGAGGCATTTATGAGTATTTATAAGGTCTTAAAATGGCATGGATGGTTTTCTCAAGTCTCAAGCTACTTCCCAAAGTTCTTTTCATCTCATGGTCATCTTTAAGACCTATAAAACATAAGCAAATGTCAAGAAAACCTGATTTTTGCTCCACTTGTATGGATTTCATACAATCTAATTACATGAATTTGACCCTCTTCAAGCTATAAATAACTTCTCTTTTATCCTCAATGTCAAATTCATTCATCTTGATGTACTTTGAGCCTCATTTCTCCAATCAAGTCCTTATGGAGGGTTTGCAAGGGTTTTTGGTCACTTTAAATATTAGCCTTTGTTCATAAAGGTTTAAAGTTGAAATCTTAAAAAAATACCACTAAAGTCACCTCAAGGAAATCCTTTAACTTCTTTTAATGTCTCAAGGTCCCATGCAAATCTTGGTGGAATTTCCAAACACTTAAAGTTGACATTTGAGCTCTATTGTTTGCTTCCTTATAGGGCTCGAGTGATTCCTAAGACAAAAATAGCTTATTAGGGACTTCCTCTAAAAATAAAATTTTTAAAAATATCTATATATACCCTAAGACATCTTCTTAATCATTATAATATCTCCGTTGAAGATAGAAATGAAATAGACCCTTGCTTTGGGACCATGCCTAGACCTTGCCAATAGGTCTGTCTAAATCTTGGAATCAATAATAATTGTAAAATGGATTTCCCTAAATAAAAATGGTTCCAAAACTTCAGTTTCACCTTCATTTATGTGATCCAAATCAATGAGATGTCTCCCTAAGGCCCAAATTGAAAATGACCCTTCATTTGATACTAGGCCTATTCTCTTCTTTACCCTGATGGCTGCAAACCTCCTTGTGTGGAACATCCTACCCAATCTCAGACCATATAATTTATTTTTTCATGTTTTCTTTGGTTTTATAAATATATACAAATCTTCACTTGATCCCTCTTTTCCTTCTGGTCAGCTCATACCACTTTTTCCCAAACTGGTAGTCTTGTGCATGGAAAACCTGCCTATTCTCTAAGACAAAATAGAGAGAATTAAAACCATTAATCTAGGATTTTTTAGTATTTTGGAGTACTTATTAGGTAATTATGACCTATTTTACCAATTTTTTGGTCTTCATTCCTCTATTTGACCCCCCAACACATCAAATTCCCAAGGCATACCTCTTTATGTGCAGGACTATGTAAGGCCTTAAGGTTGACTATGTTTGGGGTCTAATGAGTTTCCTAAAGCTTAGTTTGGGATTTTTAAACATAATAAAACCTATCCTTATTCTTTAAATCTCAATTTATTTGTCCTCTACCCTTTTCCAATGTTAATCTCACCCCTTTTACACCAATGCATCATTCCACCTCACTAGCCTATTTAAGACTGAGATGTCCTATAAAACCTACCTATAGTTCTGAGTTAAAGATTTGTTTGATTATTTTTGTGAATTATCTACATTTTTATTAGGATATAAAACATATTCATTCTTCCCTTACCTATATACCTTTAAAACATGCATCAATCCCATGTTTTGGTCTTTAAAGAGGATACCCCTGCCTTGACTGGGTTGAGACCCTATTATGCCTATATGTGCATATTCCTAGTCCACCTATAGTTTATAAAGGGAAATTTGTATCATGGTATTTAACTTAAGAAGGTTTAGATCATTTTGGTGTAGGTAATAAGGTTTAATTTCCCAAACTCCCATACCTTTTACACACCCTTTGAACATGGACTATGTTTCAAGTTAACCCACAAGTCTAAGACATCTTTTGCCCTACCTGTAGGATTTCATGTGATAATATGGATTCAAAGAGTGTATAAGGCCTTTTTTTCTCCTAGTATCATATAATATTCATTTCACTCACTTTCATGCTCTATTTGAGTTCAAAAAACCCTTTCACTCTTGACTGAGTTCACACCCTCAATACCTCTGACTGTAGGTGTATTTTATCAAGCTTTTAAGTTATATTTAGGATCATTTGGATAATTTTATTTAATTATATGTATTTTCAAGGTTTTATTCATCTCAATATTACTCACACTAGGACCCTAGTTTCTTCTTGGGAATCCTCAACACCATCTCTTTGTGTTAATCATTGAAACATTACCTTCACTGTATACTCTACCCTGTTACAGACAGGGGGTATGCTTAAAAGGAAATTTAATGCAATATAATTATTCTTCATGACCTAAGTGATTATTAATCCCCTTTAAATATTAGGTATATATTCCTTCATGCATATTATAGGTGGTATCCTCCTTCCAAATCTTGTAGACAGCACTGTCTACTTTCAGTGGTTCACTAGCAACCTTTGAGGGTCTCAAAAATAATCTCATTCTTGTCCTTTAAAGCTAAAAATTGTCATAGTATATTTTTTTAGATATTAATAATAGGAAAAAAAAATAGGGGCACTGATAAACCATTTGGTTAGGCTATACACTAATCCAAAAAAACCCAAGGACCTCTTTTTGGTCCATTTATGGACTGAGAGGACAAAACTCAGTCACTTAATGTTTTAAACAAAAATCCCACTTATAGTCCATTATAATATTTATGGAATTAAATCCATGACTCTTTATAATGGTATAACCTCAAACATATATCCCACCATGCATTTCATGACTCACATCTCCATATAACCTCTTGGAGCTCAAGCATAAGATGACTGTAAATACCAAGGCAGTGAACAAGGAAGATATGAACAATCCTAGCTTTGAATGAGTATGATAATTTGAAATTTTAAATGAAAACACCTTTTTAAACGTGAATCCAATCTCAATAACACTTCATGGAACAACTCCCATATTGACAAAACTCAGGTTCTACACCCATGACTGTCAACTTTGTGAAATAGTTACCATTGAGAAAACACTTTAAAGGGAATTTAAAGAGAAGTGTTGGATGATTGAAACATAATGGAGATTACCATATTCCCACCTAATAACACCTCATCAAACTCAGGCATCTCCCTAGATATTTGAAAATAATAAATAGATGCAAACTTCCACCCCTCTTGAATGTAATTCCATAAAAAGTTACCTAGAGTGTAAACAATTGTTTATAAAGGAGGAGGAACCAAATTTCAACTTATTATTATTAAATTTAAGTTAATTTAGATTACTATCCACCCCCAAAATCACTCTTTCCAATTCAACCTGTAGCTTCCATAGTGAGTGCTCAAACTTGCCCTTCCTTGGCTTACCAATGGAAAAAGAAGGAAAACAAGTTACAAATGAAAAATTTTGAATTATTCTTGAAAAATAGGTGTTGAAATGGATTATGGGAGGTGAAGAGTTACTCTTACCACATTTTTAGCTGATGATGGACTTTAGAAGTCCATACAAATGCCCAAAAACTCCTATTTTTTAAGGAAAACTACCATTTCTTGATCATAACTGATTTCTAACTATCCCCTAGCTAATTATGACATGGTTTGGCCTTATCCACGTTCATTATACCTTAACGACATATTTTTTAATTTACATCATCCATCTCTAAATTTAATTAATGAGCTAGAAATGTGGTAAAATGACCCTCTTTGCACAAAAGACCTAGCAAATGGTTAATTTATGATTTGTAAACACATTGAAACCTATCAAATACCATTTTATTATATTTCAAAAATAAATTGAACCTTTGACTAAGTTTTACCATGGTTTAACAATGTTTCCTTTTGTTGACTAGGCTAGTACTAGGAGAATAAACTTTAATAGGGAATAGGGGAAGGGCAAGTGAGACATGTAGGACAATAGATGACCCCATAGGACATGAAACTTTCTATAGAAGTTCAAAATAGTATGGGTTTACCAAAATTTGACTTGTGGTCAAAATTAGTCAATATTCTTGGTGATTCCCAGGGGTGGCATGCTTGTTATACCTAAGACCAGTTGCCTTACACCTCCATTGGGAATGAAGTCATGCATATGGACAATCTAACTAAATTTAAAATACCTTTGACTCAAGGGAAACAAGTTGGTTTAACACACACATAAAATCAAAGACACACACCAAATAAGGAAACACACTTGTGCTTCAAGAGCATTTAGGGAACACAGCAGCAAACTAAAATAAAACCAAACTAAACACACACTATCTTGAAAGAATCTCTCCCTCCTAGATCAAATAGAAATTATGAAACTCTTCCTACCTAATATAATTAAGGGATACATGATACATGTTTCCATTTTAACATTGGCATGGAATCCTTCATCTTTGTCATGGTGTTGTCTAATCTTCTTGGCATAGATTTCAATGCAAATGAAAACTTCAAGCAAATCACCTATAAAGATGAATTCCTTTTGAACTCTAACTGTATAAACTTATTCATAAGACTCCTTGGTTGTTACATGATCCAATGATGCCTCATCAAATCAAGTTTCTTGGTTCCCCATGATGTCTTGAGAATGGGCAAGTGGTTTGTCAACTATAAGTCTTTCAAGCTCATCAAGGAGCTTAGTGTAATCTTCCCAATCTTGATCATCATTTCTCATGGAGAATTCTTTCTCTATTGTCTCATATAATTTGCCTTCACCCTTGAAAATTTATTTTGGCTGTTGTATAAACTCAATCTGCTACAGCCATTCTTCTTTATCATCTCTCACATTAAGGATCACCTCTTTCTCATGAACGTCTTCTTCCAACACCCCATCTTGATCCTTGGTCATATGGTCCAACACAAGTGTATCCCCATCCTTCTTATGAGTATTTGTAGCTTCATTTGAGTCTTTTTTCTCTTGGTTCAAGAAGGGTAACTTATGCTTGATAGTCCCAAGTGGAGTTCTAATAATAAATTCTTCTTCATCATCACTTATGTCATCCTCTTGCTTTGCTACAGACTAAATTTGTTCTTCCTTTGATGCTTCCCTTAAAATAGTTTCTTATTCAATAAGAGATGGGGTGGGAGGGTGGAAAATGGATGAATGGTCTAAATAAATAATGTAAGTTGTAGTGAGAGGCTCATGAATGGATATGGAAGAAAGAGAAAGCTCTTGACATGACTCTTGGATAAAAACAAGATTTTGTTAGGTTGAGGGAACATCACTTTATTCCATATCCACCTCATAACTTTCATCATCTTCTTGGACTTCTCCTTTAACCTCGTTCTTTCCCCAAGGCTTCATATTTTGGTCCCAAGTTGGAAACTTAAAACTAGTAGGCTCTTTTAAGGATTGAATAAGTTCTTCTAGAAGGGGTGGAATGGTGGGAGAGATATATATAGGTTTATGGACTGGGTATGGAGTGTGATGTTTATGGATGGGCATGGAGATGGGTGAAACTTCTTGAATGGGCTCTTGAGAGACAGGTAAGATAGGATGAGCAATAGGAAAGAGATCTTCTTCATAGAATCTTTCATTATCATCCTCATCTTCTTGAGGATATTCATAGTGTTTTGGATATTCTTTTATAGTTGTAACTTAATCTATAACCTCTTGAGTTTCCCATCTCTTTAACCTATCAATCCACCTTTGAAAAGCCTTTCTTTCCATAGACAATCCTTTACTAATGACATATTGATTTTCTTCCTCAACATACCCTGACATGTCTATTAACAATCCAACTAAAAATCTTAACCAATCTATAAGACCACAAAAAGTTTCATCATAACACTTATCTAGCACACTCATGTACTTTTCCAATTCTAGAAACTTTGGCATAACTGCACACACATTTTGAGAATGAGAGGTGTAATAAGCTTGGATAAAAAAATTGGACTATTTAACTTCTTCAAGCAAGGTTTTCAAAAATTCATATTTTGCCTCCCAACTAATGGTGTTACTTAAATCCTCATGAGAAGGCTGAGGTGAATATGGTTCATATGGCTAGTCAACAATATCATACTCATTTAGAAAGGGACTAGGTTGACCATAGGACTACCATGACTCATAGGGAGGACAGTATTCTTGATATAACCATTGAGAAGGATAGAAATGATCATAAAAAGGTTGAAAGAGAGGTGTGTGGTAAGGATTCTCCTTGTAGCCATCCATATCAACTCCATAAGTCACATAAAAAGTTAATAATTAATCAAAATCTTCATCAGTAGATACCTAGGCTGCTTACAACTAGAAATTAATTTAGAGTCACCATTGGTGCTTGCTTGGATGCTTCCAAAAGCTAATAAGAGAGAAGACACACCAATAATCATTCAACTATTCAGACCTTATCCCACTAGGCATGCCAGAACTATTGTCATCAAATTGTGTAACCTAGGATACTCTATGAAGCTCCTATAATTTGATGTAACATTTAATCATCTCTCAAGTTTTTGGGAATTTGTAAGAGAGATGAATCCCTATGACTAAAAGGGTTAGCTCCCTAGATATGACTTGATGTGATTATTCTACTAAAACTATCTATTATGGGTGAAAAGGGAGAGAAAGATACATAAATAAAACCTAAACTAGAAGGTGATATACCAAGAGTTGCTTCTATTTATACACTTGGGATTTTCATAATGAACTAAGACAACCAAACTAGCCTCAACACCATTAATGGAGCTCCCTAGCATTAGTGTTTCTCATGAAGGAAAATAACAACTCAATAAATGAAGGTAAGTGAATGGAAGGTTAGATATGACACTACCAAACTCATACATACTTCAAGAGTCTATTACAGTAGCATACACTTCATGAAACATGTTAAGAGAGAAGTCATTTGTAGTAACACATTCAAGGATTGCATGAAATTAAGATGAACTCAATCTATACTTGATTTTAAAGATGGATCACTTCAACACATAGTGCAAATGGACTTAGAGTATAACAAGCTTATTTCTCATTATCTTAAGTACAAATCAAGGTACAATTTTGGTAGGGCTTCCACCATGCCAAGATTTATAATCCCCTTTAATAGCCAAGATGGCTTACATTTATATAATTTGGAAGAAGAGAGAGAGAAGAGAAGTTGAAGAGGCACAAGGACAAGTGTCTAAAGGTGAAAATTAGTTATAATTCATGTGGATGAGATAGAAAAGGAGTTATGAAATTGATTTCTACATAATTGTACTCCCAAATAAGACTCTTCTCCAAAAGTAGTGTAGCAATCTTCTTAATCATTCTTTCTTGTGAACTTGCCTTCACAATGGACTTCCTTTTGAGCATTCCAAAGAAAGTTAGGACAAGTGTCTTATGTTTGATAAGGAGAGTGTGTTACAAATAATCCTTCACATGAATTGGGAATTTTCTTGATCATCATATTGTCTTTCAAAACTCAATCATCACCCATCATCAAGATCACTCTCTTATAGGCACTCCTAACACTTGGAAACAAGAGTCTTTTCACCCTTCCTAACTGATCTATACCAAGGATTTTTTGACAGATTTTTGGATTCTTCATATTCTTGGCTTCATCATAAACATCAGAAAAAGCCACCAAACTTGAGTTTCTACCTTGTCCACTATGTCATTCTAGATGTCAGTTTAGATAGGATAAATAGATAGAGATAGTAGAGGTATTTATGAGTATTTCTAAGGTCTGAAAATGGAATGGAGGGTTGCCTCAAGTCTCAATCTACTTCCCAAAATGTTTAGCATCTCATGGTCATCTTCAAGACCTGCAAAACATAAAAAAATTCAAGAAAACCTATTTTTTTCTCTACTTGTATGGATTTTTATAATCCAATTACATGACCTTGACCCTCATGGATTTGGAAACAACTTCTATTTTATCATCAAGGTCAAATTCATTCATATGGATGTACTTTGAGCCTCATTTCTCCAATCTAATCCTTATGGAGGGTTTGTAAGGATTTTTTGTCACTTTCAGTATTAGCCTTTGTTTATAAAGGCTACACATTGAAATATTGAAAAAATTCCACTGAATGAACCTCAATGACCTCCTTCAACTTCCTTGAATGGATCAAGGTCCAATGCAAAGCTTGGTAGAAGTTCCAAGCACTTAAAGTTGACATTCCAGCTCCATTTTTTGCTTTTTGAGTGCTTCCTAAGCTAAAAATGGATTCTTAGGGACTTCATATGCAAATAAAAAGTTGAAAAATATCTATATATACCCTAAAACATCCTCTTAATCATTATAATATCTCCCTTGAAGATATAAATGAAATAGACCCCTACTTTAAGATCATGCTTAGACCTTGTCAATAGGTCCGTCTGAATCTTGGACTTAAAAATAACTCTCAAATGGATTTCCATACCTAAAAAAATGGTTTTAACACTTTATTTACACCTTAATTAAGGTGATCCAAATCAATTATATGTCTCCCTAAGTCCCAAATTGTAAATGACCCTTTATTTGAGACTAGGCCTATTTTCTTCCTTACCCTGATGGCTGCAAACCTCCTTACATGGAACATCCTACCTAATTTTAGAAACTCTAAGTTATATTTTCCTATTTTAATAGGTTTTATATAGCTATAAAAATCTTAACTTGAGCTCTTTTTTCCTTTTGGTCACCTACATACCTCTTTTTCCCCAAACTGGTAGTCTCATGCATGGAAAAATTGCCTCTTCTCTAAGATAAAATAGAGAGTATTATCACCATTAATTTAGGATTTTTGAATATTTTTGAGTATTTATTAGGTCATTATGATATCTTATACCAATTTTTAGGTCCTAAATCCTCCATTTTACCCCCCAACTCATCAAATTCCCAAGGCATACCTCTTGAGGTGTAGGACTGTGTAAGGCCTTAAGGCTGACTGTGTTTGGGGTCTAATGAGTTACCTTTAGCTTTGTTTGGGATTTTTAAACACAATAAAACCTATCCTTATTATTTAAATCTAAAATTATTGGTCCTCTACACTTTTATAATGCTAAGCTGACCCCTTTTTCACTAATGCATCATTTCACCTTACTAGCCTATTTAGGACTGAGATATCCTATAAAACATGTCTATAGATCTAAGTTAAAGCTTTGTTTGATGATTTTTGTGCCTTCTCTCCATTTTTATTTATATATAAACCATATTCATTCATTCCCTTACCTATATACTTTAAAATCATTTATCAATCCCATGTTTTAGTTTTTAAAGAGGATACCCATGCCTTGACTGAGTTGAGACCCTATTTATGCCCATCTATGCATATTCCTAGTCCACCTATAGGTTTTCAAGGGAAATTTGGATAATTTTAGTGAAGGTAAGAAGGTTTATATCATGTTGGTGGAGGTAATAATTTTTAATTTCCCAAACTCCCATACCTTTTGCACACCCTTTGAACATGGACTATGTTTCAAGTTAACCCACAGGTCTAAGATATCTTTCGTCTGCCTGTAGGCTTTCATGTGAAAATATGGATTAAAAGAGTATATAAGGCATTTTATTTGTCCTCATAACATAATATCATATTCATTTCACTCTTTTTCATTCTCTATTTGAGTTCAAAAACCACTTTCACTCCTGACTGAGTTCACACCCTCAATACCTCTGACTATAGGTGTATTTTCTCAAGCCTGTAGGTTGTATTTAGGATCATTTAGATCATGGTAGTGAATTTTATGGATTTTTAAGGTTGTATTTATCTCAATATTACTCATACTATTACCCTAGTTTATTCTTGGTAATCCTCAACACTATCTCTTTGTGTTAATCATTGAAACATTACCTTCATTGTATACTTTACCCTGTGTACAGACAAGGGGTAGCCTTAAAAGGTCATTTCATGCAATAGAATTATTATTCATGACATAAGTGCTCAAGACTCATTCTTTATTTTTTTTAATTATTTTCCATTGCAAGATTATTTTTAGATTCCTTCATGCATAGTGTAGGTGGTAGCCTCCTTCCAAATCCTATAGACAACATTGTCTACTTTTAGTGGTTCACTAGCAACCTTTGAGGGTCTCAAAAATAATCTCATTTTTATCTTTTCAAGATAAAAATTGTCATAGTGGATTGTTTATAAATAGGAATAATAGGCCAAATAATTGTGGGCATTGATAAACCATTTGGTTAGGCTTGCACTAATCCAAAAAAATCTAAGGACCTTTATTTGGTCCATTTATGGATTGAGAGGACAAAACTCAGGCACTTAATATTTTGAATGAAAATCCCACTTATCATCCATTCTAGTCTTTATGGAATGAAATCCATGACTCTCAAGAATTATATAACCTCAAACATACATACCACCATGCATTTCATGACTCACACCTCTCTACAACCTCGTGGAGCTCAAGCATAAGATGATTGTAAGTACCAAGGTAGTGAATAGGGAAGATATGGACAATCCTAGATTTTAAGGAGTATGATAATTTGAAATTTTCAATGAAAACACATTTTGAAACATTAATCCAATCATAATAACACTTCATGGAACTACTCCCACATTGACAAAACTCAGGTTTTGCACCCATGATTGCCAACTTTGAGAAATAAGCACCATTGGGAAAACCCTTTCAAGGACATTGAAAGAGAAGTTTTGGATTATTTAACCATCATGGAGAGGACCCTATTCCCACCTGAAAAGACCTCATCAAACTCACACATCTCCTTATATTCCTAAAAATAAGAAATAGATGCAAACTTATACCCCTCTTGAATGCAATTCCATAAAAAGTTGCTTAGAGTGTAAATGATTTTTCATAAAGGAGAAGGCACTAAATTGTAACTTATTTTTATGAAATTGATTTGAATCCAGATTAATATCCACCCCCATAATAACTATTTCCAATTCCACCTTTATCTTCCATAGTGAGTGCTTAAACTTTCCCTTCCTTGGCTTGCCAATGGAAAAAGAAGGAAAACAAGTTGTAGATGAAAATTTTTGCCTTATTATTGAAAAATAGGTATTTAAATGGATGATGGGAGGTGAATATTTACTCTTCCAATGTTTTTAGCTAATGATAGACTTGAGAAGTCTGTACAAGTGCCCAAAAAATCCTTTTTTTGAGGGAAAACTACCATTTATTGATCATAATTGATTTCTAATTTTCCCTTAATTGATTCTGACATGATTTTACCTTATCCCCATTGATAATACTTTGATGACATATTTTTTAACTCCCATCATTTGTACAAGTCAATTAATGAGCTAGAAATGTGGCCAAATGACCCTTTTTGCACATGAGACCTAGAAAATGGTTAATTTATAACTTGTGAAGCCATTAAAACCTATAAAAGACCATTTTTTGGATATTTAAAAAATAAATTGAACCTTTGAATAAGTTTTACCATGGTTGACCAATGTTGGCTTTTGTTGACTAGGCCAATACTAGGAGAATAAGCTTCAACAGGGAATAGGGGAAGGGCAAGTGAGATATGTAAGACAATAGATAACCCCATAGGACATATTAAACTTTCTCTAAAATTTAAAAATAGTAGAGGTTTACCCAAATTTGACTTGGGATCAAATTTGGTCAAAAAAACCATCATCAATTTGAGAGGGAAACAAGAGAAATGTGGATATATTTAGAGTGGTGATTGAGTGGGAACTTGATCATCAAGGGGTTTGTAGCATCTTAACAAGTTGGTGCTTGCTAAATTCAAGTTAGTAATTGATAAATTTAGGGGTTGGTCCTCCTTGTTGGGTTTGTGCTCAACTAAAATTGATTCATAGTATTATAGGAAAAGTTTTCCAAGCTATGTTTCAGTGGGTTCTATTCCCTTTAAGGGTTTCCCACATATACTTTTTTTTTCATATGTTCCATGCTATTTTGGGCTGATGTTTGTGCTTGTTAAATATGTACATGTGTGTCTAATTATTCTATGATTGGTTAAGTTTGTATATAAAAATTTTAAGAGTGATTCACCCCCCTCTTAGCCACTTTTCTTCTAATGTTTGAAGTACATATACTAAGAAGGGGGTAAATAATTTGTCTTAAAATAGTCCTTTAATTTCACTTAACATTCATGAAGCATTCATTCACTTACATACAACAATCAATGCATAAAAAAGCATATATGAAAGTAAAAACATTAGATCATAAGATTGGGAAACCCTTTTGGGGGATAAAACCCACTGATGCACAATTTGGAATATAGTACTATAAGAAATGAATCAAACTTTTAGTGAGGCACCAATCCCATGAGGATCACCAACCCCTCACTAGTCAAGCACCAACTCAACTAGTCCTTTAGCAAGCTCCAACCTAAAAGGAAGATCCAACCCCCTAGGTAACCCAAAACCAATTCAAATAACTTGAATCTTTGATCACCCTTGGATAATTTTTTCTTACTTAATTTAATATGACCTCCTTTTTCTCTTATCACTCTTATATCTCTCTCAAATGGCCTATCAAGCCTTCTCACCCAACTACCCTTTCCTTGGCATAATTAGGTCAAAATAAATTACTCAACACCTATAAAAACATATTTATATCTCAATGTAATATTCAACACACCTCTTTAATTATATTCAATTCATTTACCTATTTTCCAAAACTCTATATCATTTGATTGTATGCTCAATTCTCTAATTTGTCAAATTAGGCCTATTAGGCCTTATCTTTATATTTGACTCCTTATCTTACCCATATTAATCATCCAAGAATCTCACCATAATTTTATCATCATTTAAATATATCAATACACACTTTTCATAATATAAACAACCACCACATAGGTCGGTCATTACCCTTAAGGGCTAAAAACACCATTATGCCTAATAGAGACCTAATGCAATTAGGCCTTCTCTAAGCACACATTTTACTTAGACCTTCTTGGAAAACTTTTAGACTCTAAAAATGGATTAAAAACATAAAAATTTATTCACATATACCTTTTATAATCTCACATTATTCCCCCAACACCATTTAGCTCATTTCACTCCTTAAACCACCCAATTAGGTCTACTCGGCAATAAGCCTTCTTACTGCTAGAAAGTTTGGCTTGAAAATAAAAAACATATACTCAATTTTTCAAAATAAACATAATAAGAAATCACATTTATATAATCTATATGACCTTAGGTTAAACATAATTTTCATTATAATTCATCAAATAGTGTAAACGACCTCTAACTGATCACCTTCATATGCTCACTTAGAACTGCACACAGACCTCAAAAACCCAGTCAAGAACCTTTGAATTTTCACACCTTCATAGGAGTTTCTCATTCAAAAAAATGTGTTAATATTAACATATTATATCTCTATAAAAAATTTATGTGCATTTTATTATTCAACATAATGCAAAAACATTTAGGAATAACATTCTCACTTACACAAAAAATTGCATGTACATCAAAAATACAGTCAAGAAGATCAAGTATTAGAACACCTATGGGAACACTTTTATGATATTATAATGGATTTAAATTAAAATTTATAATTTTTATATAATATTTTAAAATATATAGTATAATTTTTAATATCCATATTGGTCTTACAGACCAATCTCACACCTTCACCCTACACAAACTTCATTGTGTTAGACATATCACTTTGAGAAAAAAATTTAACATGTTTGTGTGAACCAAAAAAACTTATAAAAAATGCGTATATTATTTATTGTTATTTAAAAATTACCTCATGCATTTGGATCCATACCTAATCCCCTATAACCAATCCCTAATCTCATTCTCATTTTTGCCTAGTTTTCTCACTCTCTTACTCATTAGACCTATTTAGTGATAGGTCAAATTCCATGACTATTTTAACACATTTTAGGTCTGAAACATACTCATAAACTTACATGGGAAAAAAATACAAGTATCACACATCATAATCCATCCATCCATTAAAATTCTAAGAAATAAGGGGTTTCCTATAGCTTTTACTCCCTGTCTTGACAAAAAAAATTCACCTTAAGAAACCTTAAAGAGTCATTTACATGTTCAAAAAATTAAACTAGGTCAAAAAACATTCTAATCCATAACCAAAAAGATATTTCCTATTGGGTCATTATGAGGGTTTTAAGAGGGTTTTGACTAGTTTCCCTTCTTAGCAATCATTTATAAAAGATTGTCCCTCAACTCCAAAACCAATACCAAGAAAATAAAGATAGGGAAATTAAAAAATTTCAATGATCTAATTAGTATCTCATACAAATTTTTCACATGGCGATGAGCATAACAAATTCCTTCTGGAGTTTGTAATACCCAATTTTATGCACATAAAAAACCTTATCACCAATTTTCATGATTTCTCCTTTAGTATATGATCTAAAACTTGTTTGACATACTTAAAAAAACCCCTCACACTTTTTTCAATTCTCTTAAGATATATGGCAGATTTTGAAATGAACTTGACCCCTCATTAGGCCACATTAGGTCTCTTTGCCCACTAGGCCTAGAATTTCCAATCATACTAAGACCATGATCACACCTTAAAACTACTTGAAATACTCTCCATACCTCATCCACATGTCAAATAAACTCATACCATGCTCACATGTTGCCAACATTCTTCACACAAGTCTCATATTGCTTAATTCATCATGTTATCAAGCCTATGCCTTCTCAGTAGGTCTTCATGTGAGTAGTAAGCCTCAAGAATTGACCATGAAACTCATCTTAAGGCTTCTTTGCCTCTCACTCATGTTTACATAGATTTTTTAACTCTCTTATTTTTTTATTGACACAAATCACTAAGCTTTACTATGCTTTATGAAGCCACTTTCTCTCAGGACTAGACTAGACTTTTCAAGACACCTAATACACAATAGTAGATTAGCTTATACCATGATCCTAACTTTGACATGCCATCAACCTCAAAATAATTACCAAGTTTCCTTAAAATTATATCTCGGTAGGAGACAAGACATTTCCTTTAAATTTTCTCTTGTCATGAGACTTTTTTGATACATATCATCTCACCATGCATAGCCTCAACTTTGATCTTTATGTAACTGACATTTATCTTGACTTTGACATTAATGAAAATAGTAATGCTTCAAAACCAACAATAGGAACATGCCTCAATAATATCCCACTTTGTCATTGATGGAAAACACTCTAATATGGCATATTATTCTCATCTTTTCAAGTTGGATATTCTTGATACTTGGTCGTTCTCCTAAATAGTAACTTTTTCCCCCTTTGACATTAATGACAAAGGATCATCTTCTTAGAAACTATCTGATCCTTGGACCAACACACCTTTTTCTATTCAAATAAACTTAACATAGATTAGGGTTGAATACCTATTCTTGGAGCATGATTCACTCCCCTTGTCTCAATGAGAATTTTAGACATTTTTAAGATTGTGACTTGGTTTGATCAATTCATCATACAAAAAATTTTGTGACCTATCTCTTTTGATCAATACCTAAAGTAGAGTTTTTATTAAACCTTGAATATTAAAGTCACTAAAATACCAAAAAACTCCCACTATGATGGATCATCTTTCATACTTCTTGCTTACTAGCTGAGTGCCTCCATGAATCCTAATGGAGTCACCTCTACTCTAGGGAACTACAACAACATAAACTCAAGATATTTATATATCTCCATGTCCTTACTAGACTTAACTTCCTTCATGATCCTCGTAGGACTGAATAGTCCTTTTGGCTTTATCTCCTTAATCTTTATTTAAACAACATCCTCACTTGTTCTATTGATCTTGTCTCCATCAATAATTTAAGCTGATAGAGAGAATTCTTAGCACTCTTTTTCATCTTGACTATGCTCTACCATGGTAAATAGTCTACTTAGAATTGCAAATTGTTCATCAACCTTAGCTACCTTAGGTTTCTACTTATTGTGTTACCTTCTTTATTATACTCTAGGGTTCTCAACTTTCTTCTTTAGTCTTGAGAATCCATGCTTACAATACTATACAATATGACTAATATTATAATAATTAAAACACACTATTCCTCTTGATGGAAACACACCATGACCCATACTTCTTGATTGATGACTCTCCTCATAATTCCATTCATATTCATTCTTGGAAGGCCTTCTACAATGTCTTGCTCTATGTCCAAATTAATTACATGAATAATAATAACCATTAAATGGGTTCTCGTACCTTATAAAATTAGGTTTCTTGATAGTATTATCCTTCATTATACTATCACCCTAATTCCTTGATTGATTATTGACCTTCTAGATCACATTAGTGTTCTTCTCTTGGTCTCCATTGAAATTAAGGCCTATTTTATCATTAACAATCTTTTAACTACTCAGAATGTTATCTAGATCATTGGTACTCTTTTAAAACCTCATAAAGGACTTAACCTTAATTGATTCATAATCCAACTCATCTCTTAAGGAATCCACTTTAGTTACATACCTTGTGCATTCTTCTTCTTTGGTCTTTAAACTGACAGTCACAATCTCAAGTTGACTCTCCACCTGTTTGACTATTTCCTATTATTCTTTAGAGTTATTGATTAGTCTAGCTTCAAACAAGTTGATTTGATCCTCATAATATTTGATAAGGGACCTCATCACCCTATTTTTTTCTTTACCATCTTCAATTCTTATAGATTATTCATCAACCTATTCTTTTTCTTTATCATCTTTAGTTCTTCTAGAGTGTTCATCAACTCAACCTCAAAGTCCACCTCATCTCCTTTTTCATTTAAATCACCAATAGCACCTCTAATCCATATAGAGTCTTCTTGATTTGATAAACTTGTTTCTTTAGCCATGAAGACAAATTTGTTGACATTAGGTCCATCACCTTCATAGTCACTCTTAGAATCACTTCTCTCACTCTCATCAGATGAGGTGTAATCTTCCTTGGTGTACAAACTTCTTTTATTTTTGAAAAACCTCTTCTTATCATCATACCTTCTACAAATTTTATTACTCTTATCATAATTTTAGGACCATTTATCATCATTATGACCTTCATCATGTTATTCATCATACTTATCCTTGTGCTTATGAGGGCACTTGTTAGCAAAGTGTCCAATCTTTCCATAATTAAAGCATTTAAAAGGCAATTTGACCTTATATTTACCTCATCCTATCTTCAAATTTATTGCAAACATAACTATAAACTCATCATAATAAATATTAGATTCATAATTATACTTGACTTTCTTACTTTATGTCTTATTCTCTTTTGGCTTATTTTTTGCCTTAAATACAACTTCCTTCTTTACAGGTCCTCCTTCACTTGTCCTCATCTCATAGGTTTTAGGGTGCCATGAAGTCCATCCACCTCTAGTTTGTCTAGATATTGAATCTCTTTGATATTAGATACCTTAGAATCAAATTTTAGAGTTATATATCTCAAAACCTTTTGAACAATATTATACTCTTTCAACTCTTCACTTAGACCTCTTATGATGTTTACCACTTCATCAACACTTAACAAGTAGGATGCAATGGTCTCACTTCATTCATTTTTAGGATTTCAAATTGTCTTATATGGGTTTTCAACTTAGATAATTTGACCTTGGAGTATCCCTCATGAATATTCTTTAACTTGTCCCACATTTCTTTGGTAGACATATAGTGCATCACCTTCCCAATTTTTTCCTCTGATAGACCACATATAATACCATTCATTGCTTTTGAGTTATTGTCACTAACCTTCTTATCTATTATATTTGTAAGAGGAATAGGGGGTGTAGTATATCCATATAAGACTAATTTCCAAGAATAATGACCTTAAGACATCATATATGTCCTCATCCTGACATTCCAAAAATCATAATTGGATCTATTAAATAATGGAGTCTTGCTTGTATAAAAACCACCTTGTGCTTGACTAACCATCTTAGCTTTATTATAATCTACTTTTACATTATTAGACCTCATTTAAATTACCTTCTCTTATACCAAATGTTTTAATTATAGATACTAATGTGGGCGTTGAATAATTTTTCTTAAAAGAGTCCTTCAATTTCACTTAACATTCATGAAGCATTCATTCACTTACATACAATAATCAATGCATACACAAGCATTTATGAAAGTAAACAACATTAGAGCATAATATATATGTGTTAAACCCCATATTTTGGGATAAATTCCACTTATTCACATATTTTAATATAATACTATAATAAATTAATCAAACTTTAGTGAGGCACCAACCCCTCACTAGTCAAACACCAACTCAACTAGTCCTTTGGAAAGCTCCAACCCCTAGGTAACCCAGACAAAATAAGATACCTTGAATATATTCACACTCTTGGAAACCTATTTCTTACTCAATTGAATATGACCTCATTATTTTTCTCTTCTCACTATTTTATCCCTCTCAAATGGCCTATTAGGCCTTCTCACTTAACTAGCCCTTTCCTTGGTAAAATTAGGTCAAATTACCTTGCTAAAAACCTATATAAACATAGTTATAAATTAATGGAATAATAAACATATCTATATAATTATCTTAAATCCCTTTACCTATTTTCCAAAACTCTATATCATTCGCTCATATGCTCAATTCTCTAACTAGTCAAATTAGGCCTATTAGGCCTTATCTTTATACTTGACTCTTGTTGTTACCCATCTTGGTTGGAAAATAAACCTAAAATACTTGTATCATCATTTAAATATATCAATACACATGTTTCATAAGTGAAAAAACCACCACATAGTTTGTTCATTACCCTTAAGGGTTGAAACCACCATTAGGCCTAATAGAGACCTAATGTAATTAGGCCTTCTCTAAGCACACATTTTACTTAGACCTTATTAGAACACTTTGAACTTAAAAAAATGTATGAAACAATTATAAAATTAATCACATATACCACTGATAATCTCACCTTATGTATCCAACATCAGTTGGCTCATTTCACTCCTTGAACCACCTAATTAGGTCTACTCATTGATAAGCCTTCTTACTGCTAAAAGTTTATCTTGCCAATAAAAATCATATACTCAATTTTTTCACATAAAAATAAAATGGGTATGATATACCTGACCTTATTTTCAATATAATTTTCATTATAATTCATCAAATAGGGTAAAATACTTCTAACTAATCACCTTCATATGCTCACTCAGAATTGCATATAGACCTCAAACGCCCAATCAAGGACCTTTAAATTTTCACACCTTAATAGGATTTTATCATACATAAAAATGTGTTAAAATTAAATTATGATACCTATATAAAAAATTTATGTGCATTTTATTTCTTAACACAATGTAAAAACACTCGGGTATAACATTTTCACTCACACACAGAAAATTGCTTGTAACATTAAAAATACAGTCAAGAAAATCAAGTCTTAGAACACCTATGGGAAAAAAATTATGATATTAAAATGGACTTAAATTAGCCTTAAACATCCTTATATAATATTATAAAATATATTATAAGGTTTAAAATTCATATTGGTTTTACAGACCAATCTCACATCTTTACCCTACATAGACTTCACTATATTAGACATACCACTTTGAGAACAACTTTTAGAATATTTGAGTGAATCAAAAAAAATTATAAATCATTGTTATATTATTTATAGTTATTTAACAATGACCTCATGCATTTTTATCCATCCCTAATCCTCTACAACCAATCCCTAATCTCAAACTCATTCTTGCCTAGTTTTCTCATTTTCTTGCTCATTAGGCCTATTTAGCGATAGGTCAACTTCCATTAACATTTTTAACACATTTTTGTTCTTAAAAATGATAAAAAAATTACATGGGAAAAAAATAAAATTCTCACACATCATCCTCCATCCATTTTCATGCTTTGACATGGTTAACCCTACCTGTAACATCAAAATTTTGAGAAACAAGGGGTTTCTTGTAGCTTCTACTCATTTTCATGACAAAATAAACCACATATATAAACATGTAAGAGTATTTTACATTTTAAAAACATCAAAATAGGTCAAAAAAACCATTCTAAGCCATAATTGACAAGATCTTTCCTATCAAGTCATTATGAGGGTTTTAGGAGGGTTTTGACTAGTTTCCCTTCTTAACAATCATTCATAAAGGATTGCAACTCAACTCCAAAACCAATGAAAGGAAAATAAATATATGTATATTCCCTAAATTCCATTATATACTTAATATCTCATGTAAAGGTTGCACATGCCAATGAGCATAAGAAATTCCTTCTCAAGTTTATAATACATAATTATGTGCACACAAAAAACCTTATCACCAATTTTCATGATTTATCCTTTAGTATATAACCTAAAAAAAATTTAACATAATTAAAATAACCCCTTAAAATTATTTCAATGATCTCAAGATCTATATCACCTTGGGAAATGAACTTGACCCCTCATTATGCCATATTAGGTCTCTTTGCAAACTAAGCCTAGAACTGCCAGTCATACTAAGACCTTGAT
This sequence comes from Torreya grandis, assembly GCA_037957365.1. NCBI lineage: Eukaryota > Viridiplantae > Streptophyta > Pinopsida > Cupressales > Taxaceae > Torreya > Torreya grandis. Next base: position 3,850,380 of record JARHVA010001109.1, on the reverse strand, counting down.
CACACCTTGAAAATTATTATACTACTATAAATACCTCATCCACATGTAAAATTAACTCATAAAACTATCACATGTTTCAAAACTTCATCACACAAATCTCATATTGTTCAATTCATCATGTTATCAAGCCTATGCCTTCTCACTAGGTCTTCATGTGAGATTAAGCCTCAAGACTTGACCTTGAAACTCATTCAAAGGACTATTTGCCTCTTTTTCATGTTTAAATATATTTTTTCACTCTCTTATTCCTATACTAAAAAAATCACCAAGCTTTACTATGCTTTATGCAAACACCTTCTCTTAGGACTAGACTAAGCTTCTCAAGACACTTAGTACATAATAGTAGCTTACCTTGTACCATGATCCTGATTTTGACATGACATAAACCTTATATGAATTACCATGTTGCCTTAAAATTATCTCTCAATATATATACAAGAGTTTTTCTTAAAACTTTCTCTTTTTATGAGACTTTTTTGACACATATCATCTCACCATACATAACCTCAGCTCTGATCTAGACATAACTAACATTTATCTTGACTTTGACATCAATAACAACAAAAATGATTAAAACCAATAATATGAATGTACCTAAAAATTAAACACATTTGGATCTCTTTCTACATTTATATGCTTTCCCTCTTATCCTAATGTTGAGGAAGCTCCTATTATTTATTCCTCAATAGTTGGGTCATTTAAAAGAGGATGAGACCTTGGTTTCCTCTTATAATAAATTGTATTATTTTCAAATATGGGGGAGGGGTCTTGAATTACTTATTATGAAACCTTCACACATGTAATCTATTTCATAAATTTAGGAGTCATATGGTATAGGCCCTCTAAATCTAAGGATTTAATACAAATTAGCTCTCCTTAAGCTCCTCCAAGTCCATCTTCAATTGTTATAGGATCCTTCTTGATGACCTTCAATGTATGGGGAGATTATTGAGAAGGTTATCCTTATTATTTAAATGGCTATGTATGCATGTTAATTCATAAAATTGAGGCAACCCATATACTTGGGGGTGAAATCTTAAGTCATGCATCTATAAAAGAGGTATAGGGTTCTCCTTGTATGGTATTTAGATGTTCATCCCTCAATCCTTCCTTTTGTGGCCTTTCCAAAACTTAGGAATCATCTTTGGCATTAAATAACAATAATTCATGATCATAGGGCTCATATTGGTATGGAATACCAAGACCCTTGATATGCTTTTGAATCTTGCCATTGGGATCCCAATCCCTATAAGGCAAGGTGGGAAATGAATAGTAGTTTCTCATTTTTTCCACTTCTCTAAAGTGCTTCTGAATTATGTAGCACATTCAACCTATCATCAAATGATAACCATATAATGTAATCTTATTATTATTTGTCAAATAATTGTCTATGCTCTACCATAATTAATATGTTATCTTTTATTCTACTATCTTATCTAACATGTACGTGGGAAGGTGTAAGGGGTTGACTTTATTGCCAATGACTATAATCATTATGTAATGTGGGTATAACCAATAGTCCCCCTATGGTGCCAATGTTTCTACAATTTACTTGGATTCCTTAGGCAATGGAGATTCATGAATTTCCTATTTTAACTATGGGTACAGATCCTCTATAATGTGAGTGATGTTCTTGATGAATGCGTACATGTGTACAAAGAATAATAATCACAAATGCAATTTTGATGTAGTCTAGATCTTGATCCTATAATGACCTAAAGTTCATACATATCATTCCCATCATAGAAACTAAGAGATATGACATCATATAAAAATAGACACTAACAATCTACTTATCTTGGTGTAAAACCTATTTTCTATCTTGATATTGCTTATCTCCCCCAAGGCAAAGGTCAAGTCTGAAGTCATCATCATATCCAATAATGGAACCCATTCCAATTGAATAAAATAGATGTTTTCAAAACCATACAATCTATTTAGGAGGGACATCATAATGTAAACCCCCATCCTAAACATGGTGATAGGTAAGGGGTCATTATCCTTTGGGATGATATTCTCCCCATGAATTAGCCACTTTCTCAATGTCTTGTTAACTGAATTATTTTCTTCACACCCTACCACCCTATCTGAATCATAAGTGGCATATGTAAATGGAAAAGATAAATACCTTTAGAATGCATCTCCTAAGATGCATTCCATGACAATATTATGTTCTATATTGTGTAATACTTATCCCCCATTACCTTTCTAATGAAAAATATATCTCATAGCATGTCTATACATGGAATCACTTCAATATTGGCCTTGTGAAATGTAGTCCTTGTCATCTGAGAGGATGCATATCTTACACCAATTAATTTTGTGTTGGTTTTATGTTTTAATCCTAAATATTGGCATCTATTACATCAATGGCATCCCACAGAGCTAAATGTTTGGTGTATTGATTATTAAAAATGGTGGAGTTCAATACATTATCCATGTATTCAATGGAATCCTTTATTGAGAATTGGGATGGTAGAAATACTCCTCTAAATTTTATTGATGAAGAGGCCATGTTTAATTGAATGGTATTGGTTTTTAGATTTTGATAGCCTAGCTTTACTAGATTCCCTTTTACAATTCACATGTAGGTCATTAGGGCTTATTTACAAGGAAGCAATTTAGCTTGAATTTCATTTGTGATGAATAAGTATTTGATGGTCTCAAGTGATTGACATAACTTTAGAATTTAATTCTAGTTCATGTACCATTAATTTCAAACATCTATGAATTCTCTTTACTTATGAAATTCAAATTTTAACACTTTGTTTGTCAAGTATAACATGTAGATGTATTTTGACAAGTGTTTTTGATAGTTGGGGATCAGGTTTTGTGTTGGTATCAAACTGACCAATTCTTATGAATCAAAGATTTTGAACACAAATTCCAAATAAAATCCCTGACAACCAAAATCATCCCATAGGCAATACCCACTAATAACCTATCATGAACTTCCTCCTAACAAAATCCCAATGACCAAACTCATCTGCATCGAAGCACAAGTCACAAGTACCAATAAGAAATAGCAAACATTTTTTCTAAAAATAAAAATCTCTAAGATCTAATTGTCAACCACAAATTCTAAATCATAAAATCTTAGATAATTTCCCAAAGGATAAACTCTTGAATGTAAATTCTAAACATAAAAGTTGAAGACCAAATAATGGAGGAAAAAATCTTCCAGGTAAATACAGGACATAAAATTTGAAGACCAAATTTCTAAAGAACTAGGAACTACAAATAGAACTTGTGATCAAAAACTCTAAAGACCAAATACCTAACTAAAAACTTGCTAAAGAACCAATTTTAGAACACTTTTACCGAGGACTGAGTTGAACTAAACAAGAAATATTGAATATTTTTTCCAAACAAAACCTTTAAAGAATTGAAGACTAAATAGTGAAGGCATAAATATAAGATTTGTAAAGAACCAAAACAATGAACAAAATTCCTAAACACTTTGGCTAAATACCAAATTCTGAATACCAAAATGTGTATGTCCCAAAAAAATCTATATATATGCAAAACTTCCAAAAGAGATTAACAAGTTAATCCAAAATGCAAAATGAATTTGCTTGTATTTCCTAGATGATGAATTTTAGATGTAGCATGTAATATTTCTTAGAATCAAGACCTCAAAAAAAAGGCTTAGACTTCTACAAGGCATAATGGGTCTCTATTCCAAAAAATGAAGGGGGTATGTTGAGTACAACATAACCCTTGAAGGTACTACAATACCCTTTAAAGTATCTCTTAGAAGATATCTTGAAAGGCATTGTATTACCTTCAAGGGTACCTTGAAGTTATCTCCTAAGATATACCTTTAAAACATGCATAAGGGTACCCTTGAAAGTTTTACAATGCCCTTCAAGGTGTCTCCTAGGAGATACCTTGAAAGAAAATTCCAATCATGTGCATGTTCAAGGTATCTACTAGGATACCCCTTAAAGATACTACAAGACCCTTCAAGGTATCTCCTTACCTTAAAGGGCCTTGTAGTACCTTCAAGGGTACCCTAATGCATGTTTGAAATGTATCTCCTAAGAAATTATGTTGAGGTAGTACTTCCTCCCAAATTCTAAATTATCTTAACAAGATCCTATTGCATAAATAATCACTGTGATCTATCAACTAGAATTGATATGAGACATTCTTAATTAATAGAACTTAAGTAACTCATAACAAAATGTTTAAAACTTCTATTGCATATATAAAAAACTAAGATACCAGATCAATGACAATAAATGGAAGATACCAACATAAAACACAAACTTGTAGAACAATATGGAAGATACCTAGAAACTCTTAGGTTCACCATAGAGGTTCAAATAACATACAAGATCTCATCATATAAGTAGCTAATGATTTTTCTCAAAACCCCCATTACTCAATATCATTGTTTATACTATAAAAATACATAGTTGAATGTTGATTTAATTAGATATTTTTATCTACTAGGTTATTCCACTCTTATGCATCTTTTAAATGTATCCCCTAAGAGATACCTTCAAATTAAGATGAAACGAGATTGAAGTATGCAATATATGACATTAATTTTTATTATGTTTTTGGATTAACATAAATAGTGTCATTAAAAAAATCTTTTATACTTTACCTTTTTAACATTTTTAGGTTTTAAAATATCTCCATGTTTATGTTACGGTATAAATAAATATTTGTCTCCTACATATAGGTATAAATTAGACTAATTTTATAAATATCCTGATTAACAAATATTCTCATGTATTTTTGAAATGTCTAGGATAAAAAATGATATATCAATATCTTTCCAATGTAGAGACTACCTTTCACTCATAAATAATGGTAAGGTCATTGGTGAAGGAATAACACATAAAATTTTAGTTCTAGATGTTAACTCTTTGGAATCTATAAATCTCACTTCCACATACCACAATGAGGAAATACCAATTGAATGTGTAAGTGTTATTGTGACAAAAAAAATTGATCCAATTCTACCACTTCCATTTCCTAAAGATTTTGTGGATAATTTGAGGGATGTAGTTGAAATTTTTACTATATGGAGCAAAAGAACAATGCAACAAGTCATAGACAAGTTTTATATAGAGGATGACATAGAAGAAAGATAAAATAATTTTAGTTTAGTTATACATATACAACTATTAAAATAAGAAAACCCTGGTTTGGATTCATTGGTTCAATATATTGATGACCCTACCACATTGCATAGCCTAATAAAAAAAATTATTAGGAAAAGGGTACATTTGTTTCACAAATGTACAACTCTTACAAATGATGAAAACATTATTTTTGGTTGTGTTGAATTTGCACAACCAAGAGATATTTTTGGTTGCATTCCTATCCCATTGTTAGAAAATGAATTTGGAATTTACATAAGGAAAATTATAAAACATTATGAGACTTGGATTACAGATATAAATGAAACATCTATCATTATATGGCCTTCCAACAAGATAATGGACATGGAATGTAGAGAAATTAATTTACCATACATGACACCAAAGGAGAAAGAAATTGGAAATTTTTAAGTAGTGGATACTAAAGTCATTCCTCGTATGATATTCCTATACAAAAAGCATCCAAAAAATTAACTTATGCCTACAACTGCTCAAGCTAAAAAATAAATTAGCTAAACACCTCACTCAGTCAAGTGGAGTTTGATGAAAGCATAGATAGTGAGATTATAAAGCGTATGTAGATAAATGTTGTACAAAAAAATGTTTTCATTCAGGACTCTCATTTGAGATGACAAAATCTATAAGGATAAATTTTCTTGATTCCACCATAATATATAGGAGTCAAAATTTATTGTATTCCCTTTCTATTGGTTTATTTAAGAAAAATACAAACAAAATTACCATTGATTTTCAAGGTACTAATATCTATTTGGAACTTGGCTTAAAATATATGGATTTAAGATAAGTATCTTTTTTGACATTCAAAATTATCACAAAAATGGGGAATGAAATGCCTTCCATGTAGGGAAGTTTTGACAAAATCCATGAAAGAATACAATGGAAACTAAAGATTTTTTAGACAAATTGGTGGATGATTTTTCAAATGGTTATCCAAGACTTACATGCTAGGTAATATAGATAGCTCATGATAAAATGTTTGAAATATTACAACATCTTTTACTCAGTAATTTATGAGGTGCCACATCAATGCACAACTAGAAAATATGGAATATGAGCCAATATCCCATCCAAAATTCAATAATCTATGGATAACTAATTTTCATGACCTAACCATTTCCAAGTTTGATGACTTCACTGGGTGAAAAACATGTATCTTGTTAACTCAACAAAATTGCTTTGGGTCCCTCTCTAGAGATCAAGAAGATCGTATCAATCAAGAATTCATGTTGCACTCAAATTAGATACTTTATATAAGATAAATGTATTACACACATAAATGAATGTTAGAGTAATACCCTAAAGAATGACTCAATGTCATTCAAGACAAGGTAGAACATTAAAAAACATTTTTTCTAAGGATAGTAACAAAAAATAAAGTAATTACCAAAAAAATAGTAGAGTTATCAATGGTATGGATTATAACACATGGTCATGGTGCAGGTGGATACGGTCATTTTTTTACCATATGTTCCTAGAGGGTCTAACTTTAATATCATCTCATTAAACAAGCGCTTCAAGGATATGGAAACAACAATGCCATATACTTATGAATCTTTACTATATAAACTTGGATCTTTAAAATATCCATTGTATGATGCACTTTTGTCTAATAATTGCTACCCTAAATACATGAAATACATAGAAGAAGCACAATCAATTGGTGCCTTAAAGAAATTTCCTTCCAAGTTATACCTTTAACTAGACAAATTTTGTGTGGACAATAATAACATGTACTTCCTTCCATCCATCATTCTATTAATAATATATATAACCTTATATAGAACTAAATGTAATTCTATTACATTTACAAATTCACAAAATCATGTTTTATGTACAGGTTTGTGTTGTAATATTTATCTCTCCTTGTCTATAAAGGTATTTTCCTTGATGTCAAGGTTATATTTCTACTTGTAGGACATACCCATGAGGACATCGATGACACATTTGGAAACCCATCTGAATCTATAAAGAGGAAAGATGTATGGAGTGTAGTAGAGATGATGGATAGTTATAGAACATGTGAAAATACAAGAAACTTCATGCTAGATTTGATTAAATAAGTAGTACATTTCAAACATTATGTTAATAGTTACTAGATTAAGGGAAGAAATGAAATATAAGGCTTGATAAAGGGTCAATATTTTATTCAATGCATGGAGGAAGTTCAGCCCATTATGTGTTGAAAAAACTCTATAAGAGATAGAAATTGGTCCCTCCAATTACATTATGGGGAACAAAAGAAAATGGTGAGCTAAATATTCCAAAAGGTAATTTGACAAAAATATTTTTCAAAGATTTAAAAAATAGAGAAATGTCACAAGATTCCATTATTTTAAAATTCTTAGATAGAAGTATAAAAAGAGTGAAAAATAAATTAAATAAACTTATGTATAGAAATTCAATGAAATTAGTTTAACCAAAAATAGTAAGTGGAAGGATCAAGCATATTACTTCCAAAATATCCATGACACAATGAAAGAAGACATGTTCCCTTCTGAAGTTGAATGTACAAGATATTTTTTTCCTAGAACTCACCATGACATACCCCTACATAGATATCTACATAAAATGGTTCATTATAAAACCCTTAAATTTGGAGTGGAATCTACAGATACATATGTTATTGAAAGAAGCAAAAGAACAAAATTTTCATTTGATCCAAATCAAGATGTGAAAAACAAAGATATGTTATTTATCAGACCTAATGATTCTATAGGATTAAACTACACAATATGGGTTGATAGATCTGAAATCAATATTGAGATACTACAAACAAAAGGAGATATAAAATGAAGGGTCAAAATAGCTTGGTTCATCCCAATTTATGTAGGAAAAAAAGATGCAAAAAAATTAGAAATTTATTTATGTTGTTTGGATAAGAAATGGAAGCCAAGCCCAACTAAGACCTCTTTACATTCCATTCTTATAAATAGTATTATCTATGCTTTTAAACCAAATAAAAACTGGAGAGGTAAAATTCTTGTTCTCACTAATTTTTTGAAAGACATTATAGTAGGCTATTTGAATGCATCATCACACTAGGCACTTTTTAAAATAGTAATAAAGGATTAGGAGCTATGAATTATGTTTCCTTAATTATGGAATGAGAAATATGAATGGTTTTTTTTTCAAAATTTAGTCCTTTTTTTGGGAATGTAAAATATTTTATTAGATTCACTTAGGAGATGCCTTATTATTTTATTGATTTATTTACTTTTTGAGAGTTTTTATAGTGGCACTTCATATTTTAGGTCTTTGAAAATACACTTCATAATTTGTGTTTTAATTTTCTACTAAAAAAAATTATAATTTGGCAACTGTGCATCTGAAAAGGTCTTTGACTTTCGACTGTTAAAATGAGTACTTTTTATTTTGAGTAATTTAAAATGGTCTTCTACTTTTGTGTATTCTAAATAGTAAGTTTGCATTTCATGAATCATGAAAAGGTCTTAAACTTTTTACTTTTTTAAATTACACTTCGCATTTTACATCCTTCAAAATGGTCTTCAAAAATGGTATTTGAAATTTGCACATTACAGTTTAATCTTCAGCATTTGTGCATTGTAAAATATACTTTAGCATTCCTATGTCTGTGAAATGGTCTTTAAGATTTATGCCTCATAATGTCCCACTTCAGCATTTGTGTCCCAACTTTTTTCCACTTTGTTGTTAAGGTTTTGGAAAAAGATCTTTAGGTTTTCCACATTGGCATTATGCATATCAGAAATCAAAATTGGGCATTTGGAATTTGTGCATCAAGATTTATTCTTTGGTATTTATGTATCAACAAATGGTCTTCAGCTTTTAAGTTTTTCAAATTACACTTTGTAGTTTAAGTCTCACAAAATGGTATTCAATAACTTATCACTCATAAATCTTGTCTAACATAAGATCAAAGTGCAAATGACCAAGAGCCTAAGATCATGCCATGTGTCATAATCTAAATGACTCAACTGTGTGTAAGGATGAATAGTCAAAATAAAGGTCTTGAATAACATGAGAATTTGAGATTACAACATGCACCATAATCTTCATAAGTCAAAATTCTGGGAGACTATATAAACATGTAGGAGGTTCCCAACAACCTAAACACCCATGATCATGCCACTTATCATAATTTCAGAGACTCTCTCACAAATTCCATAGTCAACATGGGTGAACTAGTTTTTGAGTGATTGACACATGGCCTATGCACAATATGAGATAACTTTAATGATCATAGGGACATGAATTTAAAATTAAAAAATAGTTCATGATCCAATCAAATTCTAACAAATGGCATCATAGTCATCCAAGATGACCTAACCACATATCATCTGAGTACTTAATTTATGTACGAATTATTTTTCCTTATGAAATAAACTACCCAGGCTTATTATTTGTATAGTTTGTGAACCATTTTTAATGACCGCATTAATTCAATTAAAGATAGAAAGACCACGAGCCTATTAATTTGTGATATGTCTATTTTTCACACTTAGATAGATGTGATTTATTTGTAATAAGTCCAACTAATTATTGATAAGTCCAACTAATTCTTGATAAAGCCCAATTTATTTTTGATAGTTTTTAAAAATTGGACCACTAATTATTTTTTATATTTTTAAATAATTTGGACTTATTATAAATATATTAGATATATGTGATTTATTTGTAATATGTCTAACTAGATCTTGATACAGTCCAATTTATTTATGATAGTTTTCAAAAATTTGTTTACTAAATGTTCTTGATTTTTTTAAATAACATGGACTTATTACAAATGCATTAGATAGATGTGATTTATTTGTAATAAGTCTAAATAATTATTGATAAGTCTAATTAATTCTTGATAAAGTCCAATATATTTTTTATATTTTTAAAAAATTGGACTACTCATTATTTCTAATCATTTAAAATAATTTGGACTTATTACAAATACATTAGATATGTGTGATTTCTTTGTAATAAGTCCAACTAAATCTTGATACAGTCTAATTTATTTCTGATAGTTTTCAAAAATTTAGACTATTGATAAGTCTGTATTATCTAAAATAGTCCCTTTAGTACTATTTTTTCCATTTTCCAATTATCTATAAATGGATCTAACAAAATATTAGGACATTTAACCTCTCATATATCAAATATGGATAATTTAGTATGTTATGCAATCATCAATCAAATAGTTATGAGACTGAAACAATTATTTTTAGTCATGTGTGAATAAAATGATTTTTTAAATTTATGATGAGGATTAAATTAATAATATAAACTCCATAACTATCATTAGATATTTTATACTTTGCATTTCATAAAATATCATTTTATTAAATGAAGCCTTTAAACATATTAACATAATTAAACCTCTAATCAAATAAATCATACAAGCATGTTAGCATGAAATTTCCCCTCTTATTTAAATAATTTTAACAAATGAAAAACAAAATATTCTCTCTTAATAAGCATGATATTCTTACTAAATTCAAAAAACTAACCATGTTAATGCAATGATCATCTTAAAAATAAAGGACCAAATATCCTCTTTTATTAAAAATAATATTATTAATAACATTAAATTAAACATGGTTTATTATTATAAGTTTATAATATTAGTAAATTCCACAAGGAAATAAAATTAAATGAGAAATTATACACAACTCAACAAGGACAAAAATTAGAGGAAGTTGAATTCTATTCAATCTGGTTTAGGTTTGAACAACTTATATTATAAAAATAACTTATATACCTCATGAAAGTATTAATTTAAGAAAATATGATGAATACATAATAAAATTATTAGTTAAATAATTTAAATATGACATATAGTATTCTCAATAATTGGTATAGCTTCTTATATTGTATAACACTTTATCATCTATTTATAGGTATGTAAGAACAAAAATTGCTTATAATCTTTAATGATGTTCAATAGATGATCAGTAATGGAGTTTAGGAAAACTAATAGTAGATTGGGGTTGTACAAGTATCAATGGACCTAGAGGATCCCATTTATTCTTCATGATTAATTCACACAAGGACCCATCTACACTCCATTTAACCACTAGAAGGATTCTCAAATGTATGACAAATGGAATTTAATTTGGCACTTGATTCTAGAATTTTGTGTGTTTATATAAAAAATCATAGAATAATTGAAGGTTTCCAAAATTTACTCCAAATGGTCATTTTGAATCTAAAATTAGCTAAATATTGGATTCAAAAGCTTTATTTTGAGATCCTATCAACTCTAGTGTCTTCCTTCCCTATTTGCTAATACTTACTTATTTGTATTCAATTCAAATCAACTTTGAGGAATGTACTCTAATACATAATGGTTATATTTTCATTGAATAATATAAAATATGATAATATGAGGATTGATGCTAATTAAATAACATAATAAAGTTCAAAGTATTATGTCTCTAACTTTTCCATCTAAGTGATATATCAAAAAAATTGAAGATGGTGTCCATGTGCTTCATATTGATCCTTCCACAAGAACAAGGCAATGATCAAAATATATGGTTTGGGTAAGTGTAATTCAAGGAAATTCTAAAACAAAACTCAATAATTGTATAATGTTTCACATAAAAATTCATAAGGTGAATTCACACACACATGCACATATCATACATTATAATGTATAGTGAGATAATTTCTTAATAATTTCATTTTTGTTATCTTTTTATCCATTATTCATGCTTTATTGTAATTTATTTTCTTTGTGTATGTGCCATATTTATGATATTATAGATATACCCAGACATAGTAAGTTTCCATTTATAAATTTAATATGTAATACAACAATAGAACTATATAAGTATTTATATAAAAGTAAAATTCATGGCCAATCAATATTCTATTTTTTTCAATTTAAATCATTCGCAAGGATTTATCAAACTCTATTTTCAAAGAGACTGCTATTTCCTAGGAATCAATAGAAGGGGTGCAACAATTTAATGTTTATTATATGGAATCTTATAAATGGAATGGATGGTTCTATCCACCATTTCTAGTAATATACTTATAAAGACTAGCTAGAATGAGAACAGTGTAATGTCAACTAATGAAACCATTTCTAATTTATTACTCTTGGTGGATAAACTATATAGAGGCTAGATTTGTTGTAGATTTTTTTGTGCCCTAACACACACCCTATTTTCTAAAATCAAATAAAAACCCACTATAGTTTCAATATCTTTATTAAAGGTCTTATAAGCCTTAAACATCCATTATATTGGTTTTAATATGCACAAGTCTAAGGTTTTCCTTGATATCTACATTTACAAAAGTTTGAATCATGAAAATCAAAGCTTGGGCATTGATTTTGATCTATTTTAAACCTTGGGTTTTCATAATTCTTTTTGAAATTTGACTTTATTGTTTTTATTTAGAAAGGTGTTCTATAATGGGAGAGGGGGAAGGAGAGAGTCTGATGTTTTACTCATGTAAGAAAAAATGGCAGACCTCTTTTTTAAATTCAATTTAATATAAATATAAAAATTGATAATAATGAACATAATATAAATAAAAATTTGATAATACCTGACACAATAATTAAATAAATAGATATGACCTTTGAAACATTATAAATACAAATCAAACCAATCAACAAATCAAAAATCAAACACATAAAATCATAGCAATGAAGATAACAAATTAAAAATATAGAAGATAGTGATAAAAAAACACATAAATTTAAAAAAAAAAGGTAAATCTATTCTATCTAGTTTTTATTTCTTTGTTGCAATGGATTATAATGTATACCAAATAAACACTCTTTAAATAAATAAACATCCTTCCAATATTTAAATTTTATGATTATCAAAAATTTCTTTACATAATTTTTAACCAAAAACCTCTTTTCCCTATAAATTTATTCACAATATTTACATCGGATGTGGACCAGGTAAATGCACCACCACAAATAAGTCTCTACTAAGAACACCATATATAAACCAATAAACACTACATAAAAATACAAATAATGATAGAAAAATGGCATGAACTCCATGCTCATTTTTCGAATCACCATTTTCTATAACAAAATTAGAGAGATTAAAATATTATGTACTTAATAAAGTAAATAGAATAAAAAAAATTATGAAAATGTTGAAAGGTTATATAAATAGATTAAAGGAGATAAAACTATTGGCAAGTGGAGAGAAGAATAATTCCAGAAGATGTTAAAATTTGCAGTGATACTAAAGATGAGGATAATCAACCTATTCAACAAAACATAGTGGAACATGAGTGGGAAATTATATCTAGGCTATTACATGGCCAAGTTATGGAAGTTAGTGAGATATATATGTTGGGAAGAAAAGATATTTATAGACAATCATTATGGAATAATGAATATAGAGGTAAAGAATACACAAATAAAGTGATCAAATTCATAAGCACCATAAAAGATAATGGATTTATTAGAGATGATAATATAACACCAGAGATGAATTATGAAACTTTGGGTTCCAAAAAAAAGATATGGTTATGACACATTTCATGGAGGTTAAAATACTTCACCCTTAGGAATGATAGTCCAAGGAATAGCAGGAACAATAAAATCATCTGTGATAGGTTCCATTTGTTGATCTCTTCAAGATTCAACATTCCCAAATCAATCTCCACTTTTAATACTTACACCAACTAGAATTGCAACATTAAATATTGGTGCCTCAACTATCCATGCACAACTTTGAATCCTAATTGTGGATGAAAAAGACTTATAATTTTCCAAGAGGATATCCACCACATAAAATACATATTGATTTATGAAATGAATCTCTTTGGAAAAAATTTGCTACAAAATTCTAGAGGATATCCACCACATAAAGGTTTTATCAGCTACTCATAAATATAAGAGATACAAATATGAAAATAGATGACTAAAATTTATTGATTACTATAACACATGTTGGAATAGATAAAGCCACCGATGAAGAGTTTGATAATTATATTCATTTTTTTTCCATAAATGATAATGTGTAAAACCAAAATAAAAGAAAATTATATTCATTGAAAATATCGATTGCATGTAGCATTACAACCAAAGTAGGAAGTGTCAATGTACCAATGGGAGGTCCAAATGATGAAATTTATGTGGATTTATAGATTTATATCAATGCAAGGGTCATGTTAACTTAAAATATTTAGATATAATTAGGTCTTGTAAATGGATCTCTAGGGTATAGCAGAAGTATAATCTACAAACATGGGAGTTCCCCACCATAACCACTAACATATGTTATGGTCGAGTTTGATAATTACTTGAGAATACCATTTAAAGATAAAAATCCATATATAATTCCAATTGCACCAATACAAATGTGATGCACAATGAAACTACCCTTATGGTTGGCTTGGGCATTAAAAATACACAAAGCATAAGGTTTAACCCTTTGAAAATCCATAATTGATATAGGTCAAAGGGAAAGAACATGATTAAATTTTTTGGCTATATATTGTGTTGAGGTATGATTCTTGTTTTTTTCTTTGAATCATTATTATTTTAATTGATGTCAAATTTAAGATAAATGTCAATTTTATCAAGGTCAGAGTTGAGGTCATGCATGGTAGGATGATATGTGTCAAAGAAGTCTCATGACAAGAGAAAATTTGAAGGCAACCTCTTGTCTCTTTGATGAGAGATAATTTGAATTCAAACTAATAATTACCCTAAGGTTGTTGGCATGTCAAAAATAGGATCATGGTACAAGGTAAGCTATTATTATGTACTAGGTGTCTTGAGAAGCCTAGTCTAAAGGCTAAGAAGAGGTGTTTACATAAAAAACATAGTAAAACTTGATTATTTATGTCAAATACATGCATGAGAGAGTATACAAAACTATGTAAACATGATCAATAGGCAAATAATCCTTCAAATAAGTTTTAAGGTCAAGTCTTGAGGCTTGGGCCTCACATGGAGACCTAGTAAGAAGGCATAAGCTTGGTAGCATGATGAGGTGAGGAGTATGAGACTTGGTATTTGATGGATGAAATTGTGTGAGAATTTTATGATTAAATTTGATATTTTTATGAGTTATTATGAGTAGTGCAAGAATTTTCAAGGCTTAGTCATGATCTAAGCATGACTGGAAGTATAAGACCTATTGTATGAACTGACCTATAGTGGCCTAATGAGTGATCAAGATCATATCTAAAGGTGCCATATCTATTGATATAATTTAAATAGGTATTATAGGTTATGTTAATTTTTTTTACAAAGTTTGAGATCATTTCTTGAAGAAAAAAGCATGAAAACTGGTGATAAGGTCCTTTGTGTGCACCGAATGGGGTGTTACAAACCCGAGAAGAAATTTATTATGCTTTTTGGCACATGAAACCTTTGAATGAGATCATAATAAATTAATTAAATTTTTTTAAGTTCCCTATATTTATTTCCTATCATTGTTTTTGGATTTTAGTGGAAATTCTTTATGAAAGATTGTTAAAAAGGGAAATCAGTCAAAACCCTCCTAAAACCCTCATAATGACCTGATAGGAAATATATTGTTGGTTATGGATTAAAATGGTTTTTTACATTTTTTTATTTTTTTAAAATTTAAATTAATCTTTCAATTTTCTCCAAGTGGTTTTAGTTTGTCTTGATAGTGAGTAAAAGCTATAGGAAACCCCTTGTTTCTAAGAATTTTGATGTAGTAGGCAGGGTTGACCAGGTCAAAGCATGAAAATGGATGGAGGATGACGTGTAAGACTTTTATTTTATTCCCATGAAATTTTATGATCAGGTTTTAGACATAAAATTTATTAAACCGGTCATATAAGATGACTTATCACTAAACAGACCTAATAGGCAAGAAAGTGAGAAAACTAGGCAAGAATGGGAATGAGATTAGAGATTGGTTATAGAGGACTAGGGATGGATCCAAATGAATTATTTAATTATTAAATACATATTAATCATATCCCATTTGTTTATAATTTTTTATGATTCTCATACATAAGAAAAAATTTGTCATCAAAATGGTTTGTCTAACACAGTGAAGTCTGTGTAGAGTGAAGTTATGAGATTGGTTTGTAAGACCAATATTTATATATAAACATGAAATTTATATTTTAAAACATTATATAATTATTTTTAATTTTAATTTAAACCCATTTTCATATCTCAAAATTTTTTACATAGGTGTTGTAAGGCTTAGTTTCCATGACTATGTTTTTGGTACTACAGGGAGTTTTCTGTGTGTGAGTGAAAATGATGTTACTGAGTTATTTTACACTAATTTTAAGGATAAAATTCACATTAAATAATTATATATGTATCATGGTTTAATTTTAACACGTATTTATGCATTATATACTCCTATTAAGGTATGTAAAGTCAAAGGCTTTTGACTAGGTTCTTAAGGCCTGTGTGCAGTTCTGAGTAAGCTTATGAAGTTAATCAGTTTGGGGTCTTTTGCCCTAATTAATGAATTATAATTAAAATTATGTTTAAAATTATTTCATGTATATTATATCCATATGTTTTTTTATTTTGTTTTTTTATGTGGTAAATTTGGTTTGATGCATCATATTTGTTAGATAGACTCTTTGGTAATAAGAAGGCCTATTTGCGAGTAGACCTAATTGGGTGGTTCAAGGAGTGACAAGAGACGAATGGTGTTTGGTACATAAGGTGAGATTATCATGGGTATATTAAAGTTACATTTGAAGTTTTTCATCTATTTTTGGAGGCTCAAAGTGTTCTAAGGAGGTCTAAGTGAAACATGTGCTTAGAGAAGGCCTAATTGCATTAGGTCTCTATTAGGCCTAATGATGGTTTTAGCCCTTAAAGGTAATGACTGACCTATGTAGTGATTCTTTCACTTGTGAAATATGTGTATTTATATATTTTAAAATTTATCCATGTGTATTAAATTTATTTTTTACCAAGATGGGTATGATCAAGAGTCCAGTATAAAGATAAGGCCTAATATGCATATTTTAACTAGTTAAAGAATTGAGCAAGTAAGCAAAGGATATAGAGTTTTGAAGAATAGTTAAAGGTATTCAATATCATAATATATGTGATTAATATTCCATTAATATCTAAATATGTGTTTATATGTTTTGATCAAGGTCATTTAACCTAATTCTACTAAGGAAGGGGTTAGTTAAGCAAGAAGGCCTAATAGGTTATTTGAGAAAGAAAGAAGTGTGAGAATAATAAAATAAGGTCATATTAAATTTATTGAGAAATAGGTGTCCAATGGTTATTATATATTTATTTTGTCTTATTTTGTTTTTGGTTACCTTGGGCGTTGGATATTGCTTGCAAGTTGAAGCTTGTTAAAGGACTAGTTGAGTTGATGCTTGACTAGTGAGGGGTTAGTGTTACTTATGGGGTTTGTGTCTCACTAAAAGTTTTATTAATTTCTTATAGGATAGTATTCAAATTGGTGTTTCAGTATTTTTATTCCCCTATATTTTTTCCCATATATATCTCATGTTCTTATGGTGTTCTCTTTCATAGATGATTTTGTATACATTGATTGATTTAAGTGAATGAATGCTTCATAAATGTTAAGTGAAATTGGAGGACTATTTTAAGACAATTGATTCACCCCCACCCCTAAGAATATTTTTAATTCTGAAATTTTGTATTATATAAGGCCCTTAAAAATATGTCTTACAACCTAAAGGAGATTCTAAGCAAGTAAAGATGGCTAGTCAAACACAAGGTGGTTTCTCTACAAGTAAAGATTTGTTATTTAATAAATCCATTATGATTTTTAGAGTATCAAGATGAAGACATATCTTATGCCTAAATTTAATTATGTTTGTAAATCATTATTGGATGGATATAATACACCCCTTATTCCTCTTATAGATGCAATAGATAAGAAGGGTAGTGGTAATAACTCAAAAGCAATGAATGGTATTATGTGTGGCCTATCAGAGGTAGAACTTGTGAAAGTGATGCATTATATTTCTACCAAAGAGATGTGGTAAAATTTGAATACCTTTCATGAGGGAGACTCCAAAGTCAAATTGGCCAAATTTAAGACCCCTAGAAGATAATTTAAAATCCTAAAAATGAATGAAGATGAGACCATTGCAACCTACTTGATAAAATTTGAAGTGGTCAACATCATAAGAGGTCTAGATGAAGAGTTGAAAGACTCTAGTATTGTTTAGAATTTATTGAGGTATCTAACTCCCAAATTTGATTCTAAGGTATTTTCTATTGAAAAAATGCAAGATCTAGACAAGATAGAAATGGATGGACTTCATGGCACCTTAATAGCCTATGAGATCAGGACAAGTGAAAGAAGACCTACAAAGAATGAAGTTACATTAAAGGTAGACAAGAATCCAAAAGAAAATAAGATAAAAGGTAATAAATTTAAAAATAATGGTAAATCTCATATTTATGAAGATGATTTGATAGATATTTTTGCAAGAAAGTTGAAGACAGACTTAGGTATATATAAGGGCAAGTTGACTTTTAAATGTTTCAATTATGGAGAGATTTTATACTTTGATAATAAGTGCCCTCATAATCATAAGGATAAGAATGTTTAAGATCATGATGATATTCATTATGATAATAAAAGGTCCTATAGGTTTGATAAGAGCAAGAAAATCTTTAGAAGGTAAGATGATAAGAAGTTCTTCAAAAACAAAAGAAGTTTCTACACCAAGGAAGATTACAACTCATCTAAAGAGAGTGAGAGAAGTGATTTTGAGAGTGACCATGAATATTATGGCCCTAATATCAATGAATTTCTCTTCATGTATGAATAAGCAAGTTTTTTAAGTCAATAATAATCCATATGGATTGGAGGTGTTGTTTATGATTCAGATGAAGAAGGAGATGAGGTGGACTTTGATGAGGTTGAGTTAATGAATACTATAGAAGAACTAAATATGGTAAATAATAATAATAGGGTGATGAGGTATTCTATAAAATATTTTGAGGATAAAATAAAAAAAATTTGAAGCTAGACTTAGAAACAATTCCAAGGAACAAGAGGAAATAGTCAAATTAAATGGAGAGTCAACTTGAAATTGTGACTGTAGGACTAGAGGCCAAAGAATATGAATGTGAAAGGTATGTAGTTGAAGTGAATTCATTTAAATCTAAATTTAAACAAGCATAAAATATGGTCAAGTCCTTTTTGAGGTTTTAAAAGAGTACAAATGATCTAGATAACATTCTGAGTAGTCAAAAGATGGCTAATGAAAAAATAGGCCTTGGTTTTAATGGATACCAAAAGAAGAACACTAATGTGATTAAAAGGGTTAATGATCAACCAAAGAATGAGGTAGTTGATATAATTATGGATAATACTATCATGAAACATAATAACATAAGGTATGCTAATCCTTTCAATGCCTATTGTTATTCATATAACCAATTTTATCATAGAGCAAGGCATTATAGAAGGCCCTCCAAGCATGAATATGCATGGAACTATGAGGAAAGACATTAGTAAAGAGGTATGGATCATGATGTGTTTTCATCAATAGGAATAATTTATTTCAATTATCATAAGGTTGGTCATATTGAAAAATATTGTAAGAATAATTTCTAAAGACAAAACAAGTAATTTTAGGCTCCTAAAGTACAATAGTAAATGGAAACCCAAGGTAGCTAAAGCTGATGATTAGTCTAAAATTCTAAGTGGACTATTTGCCATGGTAAAACATAGTCAAGATGTAAATGAGTGCCAATAATTCTCCCTATCAGCTCAGATTATGGATGAAGAAGTCAAGTCAAATAGATCAAGTCAGAATAGTGTTCGAATAGAGATTATAGAAGTCAAGTCAAAATAACTATTCAAACCTAAGAGGATCATGAATAAATTTCAATCTAGCAAGGACATGGAGATATATGAATCTCCTAATTTCATGTTGTTCTAGTTTACTAGAGAAGAGGTTACTTGTTTAGGCTTAATGGATACACTCATCTAGTAAGCAATAAACATGAAGGATGCTCGGTCATAGAGGAAGTTTTATGGTCTTTTGTAACTTTAAAATTCAAGGTTTAGACAATATTTTGATGTAGGTGTGATCACAAAATATAGGTCACAAAATTTTGTATGATGACTTGATCAAACCAAGCCATAGTTTTGAAAATGTCTTAAATTCTCATGGAGACAAGGGGAAAAAATCATGATCCAAGTGTAGGTATGTAAACCTGATCTATGTTAAGCTATTTTAAAAATAAAATTTGTATTATTTTAGGTTTAAGGATTAGATAATTTTCCAATAACATGGTCTTTTATCATTAATGTCAAAGGGGGAGAAAGTTCATGTTTGGAAGAAAGACCAAGTATCAAAAAAGATTTAGCTTGAGGTAATAAGAATGATCTGCTATATAAGAATGGTTTCCATCAATTAAAAAAGGGGATATTATTTAGGTATTATTCCTATTATTGTCTTTAAATCATTTTTGTTTTCATTAATGTCAAATTCAATTAAAAATTTAGTTTTGTCAAGGTCAAACTTGAGGTTATGCATGGTGAGATGATATGTGTCAAATAAGTCTCATGACAAGAGGAAATTTAAAGGTCACATATTGTATCTTTTATGAGAGATAATTTGAAGGAAACTTATTAATTTCCATAATATTTTTGGTATGTCAAAAATAAGATCATAGTACAAGGTAAGCTACGATTATGTACTAGGTGTCTTGAAAAGCCCAGTCTAAACCTAAAAAGAGGTGTTTGCATAAAAATCAGAGTACATCTTGATGATTTATGTTATTACATACATGATATAGTATAAAAAATTATTTAAACATGATCAAGATGTAAATAATCCTTCAGATGAGTTTCAAGGTCAAGTCTTGAGGCTTAGGCCTCACATGGAGACCTAATAAGAAGGTATAGCCCTGGTAGCATGATGAGGTGAGGAGTATGAGACTTGGGAGTTGATGTATTTAATTATGTGAGCATGGTATTAGTTAATTTTATATGTGTATGAGGTATTATTATCATTGCAATAAGTTTCAAGGCTTAATCATGATCTCAGCATGACTAGCAGTATAAGACCTAGTGTATAAAATGACCAATAATGGCCTAATGAGGGGCCAAGATCATCTCCAAAGGTGATATAGATATTTATAGAATTTATATAGGTATTATATGTTATTTTAAATTTTTTTACAAAGTTTTAGATCATTATTTGAATAAGAAAGCATGAAAGCTGGTGATAAGGTCCTTTGTGTGCATAAAATGGGGTGTTGCAAACCCAAGAACAAATTTATTGTTCTCATCGATAGGTGAAACATTTGCATGATATCTTGATAAATTCATGGAAGTTTGGTGAAGTCCCTATATTTATTTTCTTGGCATTGGTTTTGGATTTGAGGGGTAATCCTTTATGAATGATTGCTAAGAAGGGAAACCAATTAAAACCCTCCTAAAATCTTCATAATGACTTGATAGGAAAGATCTTGGTGGTTATGGATTGAAATGATTTTTTTAACCTAGTTTTATTTTTTTAATTTAATTTACTCTTCTAAATTTCTCCAAGCAGTTTTGGTTTGCTTTGACAGTGAGTAAAAGCTACAGGAAACTCTTTGTTTCCAAGAATTTTGATGTAGAAGGTAAGGTTGACCATGTCAATGCATGAAAATGGATGGAAGATGATGTGTAATAATTTTATTTTATTTTAATTAAATTTTAAAATCAGTTTTAAGACCTAAAATGTGCTAAACCGGTCATAGAAGATGGCCTATCACTAAATAGGCCTAATAGGCAAGATAGTGAGAAAACTAGGCACAAATGAGAATGAGATTAGGGATTAGTTTCATAGGAATATGAATGGATAAAAATACATGGGGTAATTAATAAATATTTATTTCTCATATACAATTATTTTATAAGTGTTTCTTATTCTCATACACAAGCAAATAGTTGTCATCAAAATGGTTTATCTAGCACAGTGAAGTCTGTGTAGAGTGAAGTTTTGAGATTGGTTTGTAAGAATAATATTGATATATAAAAATGAAATATATATTTTAAAATATTATTTATGCATTATAAATTTTATTTAAACTAACTTTATTATCAAAAAATTGTTTACATATGTGTTCAAAGGCTTAGTTTCCATGACTATGTTTTTGGTACTATAGGCAGTTTTATGTGTGTGAGTGAAAATGATGTTACTGAGTCATTTTGAACTAAGTTTAAGGATAAACTTATTATATGTCTCATAAGTTTATTTTAACACATTTTTATTCATTATATTCTCCTATTAAATTATTAAAATTCAAATGCTTTTGACTAGGATTTTAAGGCATGTATGCAGTTCTGAGTAAGCTTATGAAGTTGATCGATTTGGGGTCTTTTGCCCTGTTTGATGAATTATAATTAAAATCATGTTTAACCTTAGGTAATTTATATTATATACATGTTTTTTTTTTTTTTTATGTGTCAAATTTTTTTTTATGCATCATATTTTCTAGATAGACTTTTGGTAGTAAGAAGGCCTATTTGTGAGTAAACCTAATTGGGTGGTTCAAAGAGTGAAAAGATCCAAATGATATTGGGGACATAAGTTGAGATTATCATAGGTATATTAAATTTAAATTTAAATTTTTTCATCCATTTTTTCATTCTCAAAGTGTTCTAATGAGGTATAAGTGAAACGTGTGCTTAGATATGGCTTGATTGCATTAGGTCTCTATTAAACCTAATGGTGGTTTTGGCCCTTAAGGGTAATGACCGACCTATGTAATGATTATTTAACTTGATAAATGTGTTTATTTATATATTTAAAATGTTATAAAATTTTATTAATTTAATTTTATAACCAATATGGGTATGATCAAGAGTCAAGTATAAAGACAAGGCCTAATATGCCTATTTGACTAGTTAGAGAATTAAGCAAGTGAAGGATATAGATTTTTGATGCATAGGTAAAGGGATTGAATATAATAATATATGTGTGATAAATATTCCATTAATATATAATTGTGTGTCTACATGTGTTTATCAAGGTCATTTTACCTAATTCTGCCAAGGAAATGGTTAGTTGAGTGAGAAGGCCTAATAGGTTGTTTGAGAAAGAAATAACTGTGAAAATAAAAAAAAAGGAGTTCATATTAAGTTGAGTGAGAAAAATGTGTCCAAGGTTGATCATATATTTTAGTTATTTTATTTTTTTAGTTTTTAAATATGGTTTTATATCCTCCTTATAGGTTGAAGCTTGCTAAAGGACTAATGGATTTGGTACTTGACTAGTCAGGGGTTGGTGCTCCTTATGGGGTTGGTGCCTCACTAAAAAATTTATCCATTAATTATATGAAATTATTAAAAAAAATTATTTAATGGGTTTTATTTTCATATAGTTTTTCCCACATATATCTTATGTTGTTTGCTTTTATAGATGCTTGTGTATGCATTGATTGATGTATGTAAGTGAATGAATGTTTCATGAATGTTAAGTGAAATTGAAGGAATGTTTTAAGATAAATGATTCAACCCCATACTTATTATCTATAATTATAAGATTTTGTATAATATCAGGTCCTTTTAAGGAGTTATTACAACCTAAAAGATATTTTAAGCAAGCAAAGATGGCTAGTCAAGCACAAGGTGATTTCTCTATAAACAAAGCTTCATTGTTTAATGAATCCAATTATGGTTTTTGGAGTGTAATAATGAGTAAATATATAATTTATTAAGGTCATGATGTTTTTAAATCATTATTTTATGGATAATTACACACCTTATTCCTCTTATAGATGTAGTAGGCAAGATGGCTATATAAACAAAGCTTTATTGTTTAATGGATCTAATTATGGTTTTTGGAGTGTTATAATGAGGAAATATATAATGTATTAAGGTCATGATGTTTTTAAATCATTATTTTATGGATATAATACACCCCTTATTCTTTCTATAGATGTATTAGGCAAGAATGCTAGTGATAATAACTCAAAATCAATGAATGGTATTATGTGTGGCCTATCAAAGGCAAAACTTGTAAAATTGATGCATTGTATGTCTACCAAAGATATGTGGGATAAGTTGAATACCATTCATTATGGATAATATAAGGTAAAATTATCCAAATTTTATACACAATAAGACAATTTGAAAGCCTAAAAATGAAACAATATGAGTCCATTGAAACCTACTTGCTAAGGGTTGATGAAGTGGTTAACATCATAAGAGGTCTAGGTGAAGAGTTGAAAGTATATACTATTGTTCAAAATTTATTGAGGTCTATAACTCTAAAATTTTATTCTAAGGTATCTACTATTGAATAAATTTAAGATCTAAACAAGCTATAAATAGATGGACTTCATGGCACCTTAATAGCCTATGAGATGAGGATAAGTGAAGGAAGACCTGTAAAGAAGGAAGCTACATTCAAGGTAGAAAAGAAGCCAAAATATAAGAAGGCACAAGGTAATAAATTAAAATATAATGATGAATCTAATATTTATTATGATGAGTTTATATCTATGTTTTTAGTAAAATTAAAGACAGTATCAGGTAGATATAAGGGCAAGTTGCCTTTAAAATGTTTCAATTGTAAAGAGATTAGATAGTTTGATAAGTGCCCTCATAAGTATAAGGATAATAATGGTGAAGAGGATTATGATGATCATGATGATGATAAAAGGTCATATAGGTCTAATAATATTAAGAAAATCTTTAGAAGGTATGATGATAAGAAGTTCTTCAAAAATAAAAGAAATTTCTACACCAAGGAAGATTGCAGCTCATTTAATGAGAGTGAGAGAAGTGATTCTAAGAGTTGCCATGAATATGATGGCCCTAATGTCAATTAATTTCTCATTATGGATGAATAATCAAGCTACTCAAATCAATAAGAGTCTATATGGATTGGAGGTTTTGTTGGTGATTTAGATGAAGAATGAGACGAGGTGGACTTTGATGTTGAGTTAATGAATACTCTAAAAGAACTGAAGATGGTAAATAAGAATAATACGGTGATGATGTCTCTTATAAAATATTATGAGGATAAAATCAATTTTTTTGAATAAACACTAAGTAATGACTCTAAAGAATAAGAGGAAAAAGTCAAATAGGTGGCAAGTCAACTTGAAATTATGACTGCAAGACTAGAGGCCAAAGAAGATGAATGTGTAAAGTATGTATCTAAAGTAAATTCCTTGAAATTTTAATTAAAACAAGCATCAAATAAGGTTAATTCTTTTTTGAGGTTTGGAAAGAGTACCAATGACCTAGATAACATTCTGAGTAGTCAAAAGACTATTAATGACAAAATAGGCTTTAGTTTCAATGGATACCAAAAGAAGAACACTAATGTGATCAAAAGAGTCAATGATCAACCAAAGAATGAGGGTGATGATATAATGAAGGCTAATACTATCATGAAACCTAATACCATAAGGTATGATAATTATTTTAATGGCTATTTTTATTCATGTAACCAATTTGGTCATAGAGTAAGGCATTATAAAGGCCCTCCAAGAATGAATATACATGGAAATATGAGTAAATTCACCAATCAAGAGGTATGCATTATGATGTGTTTTCATCAAGAGGAATAATATGTTTCAATTTTCATAAGGTTGGTCATATTGAAAAATACTGTAAGCATGATTTTTCAAGATAAAAAAAGTAATTTGAGGCTCTTAGAGTACAAGAAATAAGAAAAGATAGTAAATGGAAACCCAAGGTAGCTATAGATGATGACAAATCTACAATTCCAAGTGGAATATTTTCCATGGTGAAATCTATTCAAGATGTAAAGGAGTGCCAAGAATTTTCCTTGTCAACTCAGATTATGGATGAAGTCAAGTTAAATAGATCAATTCAAAATGGTTTTCAAACTGAGATTTTATAAGTCAAGTCCAAAAAACTATTCAAACCTAAGAGGATCATAAAGAAATTTTAGTCTAGAAGGAAGATGGATATCTAGGAATCTATTGAGTTTATGTTGTTCTAGTTCACTAGAGCTGAGGTGACTCCATTAGGCTTCATGGAGGCACTCAGCTAGTAAGGAAGAATCATGAAGGATGATCATTCATAGTGCAGTTTATGGTCTTTGGTAACTTTTAAATTCAAGGTTCAGATAAGAGTATGTTTTAGGTATCATCACAAGAGATAGATCACAAAGATTTTTCATGGTGACTTGATCAAACCAAGTCACAGTTTTGAAAATGTCTTAAATTCTCATGGAGACAAGGGGATATAATCATGTTCCAAGTGTAGGTATGTAATCTTGACCTGTGTTAAGTTATTTAAAAATAAAAGGTGTATTGGTTCAGGTCCAAGGATTAGATAATTTTTCAATAATATGGTCCTTTGTCATTAATGTCAAAGGGGGAGAAATTTCATGTTTGGTAGAAAGACCAAGTATCAAAGAAGATTCAACTTGAGGTAATAAGAATTATCTTTTATGTTAGAATGTTTTCCATCAATGACAAGGGGGATATTATTGATTTATGATTATTTTTACTATCTTTGAAGCATTTTTGTTGTCATTGATGTCAAATTCAAGATAGATGTCAGTTTTGTCAAGGTCAGAGTTAAGGTCATGCATGGTGAGATGATATGTGTCAAATAAGTCTCATCACAAGAGAAAATTTGAAGGCAACCTCTTGTCTCTTTGATGAGAGAGAATCTAAAGTCAACTTGGTAATTTCCTTGGGGTTATTTTCATGTCAAATTTAGTATCATAGTACAAGGTACGCTACTATTGTGTACTAGGTGTCTTGAAAAGACTAGTCTAAACCTAAGAAGAGGTGTTTGCACAAAAAACATAGTAAATATTGATGATTTATGTCATTACATGAGTCAGATAGTATAAAAACTATATGAACATTATCAAGAGGCAAATAATCCTTTAAATGAGTTTCAAGGTCAAGTCTTAAAGCTTGGGGCTCATATGGAGACCTAGTAAGAAGGCATAGGCCTGGTAGCATGATGAGGTGAGGAGTATGAGACTTGGGAGTTGATGGATGGAAGTATGTGAGAATTTTATGAGTGAATTTTATATGTTAATTATTTATTATGAGTATTTTAATAATTTTTAAGTCTTAATCATGATCTAAGGTAATACAAGGCCTAATGTACAAAGTGACCTATAATGGCCTAATGATGGGTCAATATCATCTACAAAGGTACCAAATCTCTTGAAATAATTGATATAATTATGATAGGTTATTTTAAATGTGTTTATAAAGTATTATATCATTACTTGAAGAATAAATCATGACAATTAGTGATAAGGTCCTCTATGTGTATAGAATGGGGTGTTGCAAACCCAATAAGAAATTTATTATTTATTGGCACATTAAAAAATTTCATGAGATCTTTATCACTTGACGTAAGTTTTTTAATGTAATTATATTGATTTTCCTAGCATTTATTTTGGATTTGAGTGGTAATCCTTTATGAATGATTGTTAAGAAGGGAAACTAGTCAAAACCCTCATAAAACCCTCATAATGACCTGATAGGAAAGATATTGTTAGTTATAGATAATAATGGTTTGTTTGACCTATTTTTATGTTTTTAACATGTAAAATACTCTTCCATGTTTCTCCAATTTTATTTTCCTTGACAATGAGTAAGAGCTATAGGAAACCCCTTGTTTCTAAGAATTTTGATGTAGCAGACAGAGTTATCCAGGTCAAAGCATGAAAATTATTAGAGGATGATGTGTAAGACTTTTAGTTTTTTCTAATTAAATTTTATGATCAAGTTTAAAACCTAAAATTTTCTAAATCGGTCATAGAAGATGACCTATCACTAAACATGCCTAATCAGCAAGAGAGTGAGAAAACTAGGCAATAATGACAATGAGATTAGGGATTGGTTGTAGAGGAATAAGGATGGATAAAAATGCATGGGGTTATTATTAAATACATATTCCTCATATGAACATTTTTATAATTGTTTATTATGCTCATACATAATAAAAAAATTGTCATCAAAATGCTCTTTCTAACACAATGAAGTTTGTGTAGAGTGAGGTTGTGAGATTGGTCTGTAAGACCAATATTGATATATAACCATGAAATATATATTTTAAAATATGATATAAGTATTATTAATTTTCATAAAAACCAATTTTAATATCACAAAAGTGTTTACATGGGTGTTTTAAGGCTTAGTTTCCATGACTATGTTAATGGTATTATAGGTTGTTTTTTGTGTGTGAGTGAAAATGATGTTACTAAGTCATTTTACACTAAGCTAAAGGATATAATGAAAATTAAAGTATTATATATGTATTTTTTGATGTAGTGGATTTCACCCTTGATAGGAGGATGATCTCCTATCTTCCACGCATCACAATGGAAACTCCTCTCTTGCCTGTGGGTTTGGCAAAACTAAGAGGAGAGTCTCGCTAACTCCCTTTGATGCATCCCTGAGGTCTTAGATTTCTTACTAAAAAAATGAATAAAAGCGAGGGGTTAAAAAGGGAGAAGGATGACTGAAAATAGAACCTAAACTTAAACAGTGATGCACCAAAAATGGTTGATATACTTAGCTTGAACATACACTTTATACCAAGAACAAGCTGACATACACTTCATTTGATACAAGAAATTCTTCTACATCAATGAGCTAGGGGTCCATGGAGATACAGGGAGGAAGAACTACCAGAGGCATTTTAAGACACACTTTGTCAGCCTATTCACATGCACCTATACTCCTCTAGGGACACTTCTATCTAACCTACAAAAGAAGAGCTCATAATACACTAGACATGTTGGAATCATTCTATGAAAGCATAAAAGAAAATGACTTAACACAAGACAAAGCCATAGACATATACGAAAGTGAAAACTCAAAATGGAGGTAAAAATGTTATCTTGATTCAAGGTAAAATCTGGCAGAGCTCTACCTTACAAGCTGAGATATCTCTTCTCAAAACAATAAGTTTACAATATATAGCAGAAGAAAGAGGCCTTTTGGCACCCTTTTACAAGTGGCCTATGTGTGTTCCAAGCATTGGGAAGAGGAAGCCGCCTGATAGATAATGTTGTGTTAGCTCCTAGTTTGACTTTAGGAATTTAAGATATATTAAATGTCATATGTGAAATTATGGGCCGTGTCATTTGTCTACAAACAAGACCACTCCTTTAAGGCATTCACACGATTTGTCTGCTCATCAATGCAAAGTGAAGAAAAATGGGTTGCATCATTAACTATTTGTGCCCCTTGATGATCACTTGGCAATACTATGTCAACCACTAGAGTAACTCCTTGAGTCGACACCTTCCCTTGCCACTTGGACTATTTTGTCCATTTCTGCACTTCACTCTTTTGCCTCTTCCTGGCTTTGTCTTTTCTAGCTCTTTCATCCTTCAGGGTTATCTTCTACTAGTTCTTTGGTTCTTTGGGCTCCCTTCTCAATGGTTTCTTCCTTTTGGATTTAATCCTTTTAATTCCTTTGAGCTCACACCTTTCATTTAAAAATCAATGGCTATTTCCTTGTCATAAATTTGACATTCACGTGCCCATCACCATTTAGTCGATTCCTTCGGCCTTTTATTTGTTTGGGTCTCTATCATTGAACCTTATGGTTGAACTTGAACCATTTTTTGGAGTTCAACAGTTCAATGGTTCAACACTTTGTGTTCTATAAGGAGTCACGTCCATTCAATTCCCTTATGGATTTAATGTATCATTGAACCTACTGGTAGAACCAACCACTTGAACCAATCACTTGAACCAGTCACTTGAACCAATTGCTTGAACTAGTCACTTGAACCAATTGCTTGAACCAACCACTTGAACTAATTGCTTGAACCAATTGCTTAAACCAATAATGGTTTAACAATTCAACAGTTCAACGGTTCAATATTTCCAAGTTCATAGTGATTGATCCAAGCGATTGAACCAAGCGTTTAAACCAATTACTTAAACCAACCACTTGAACCAATTGCTTGAACCAATCACTTGAACCAATTGCTTGAACCAATCACTTGAACCAATTGTTTGAACCAACCACTTGAACCAATTGATTAAATCAACTGCTTGAACCAACTGCTTGAACCAACTAATTGAACCAAGTGATGGTTTAAAGTTTAAGTTCAAAGCTCATGTTGTGGAACTAGTTCATCCTTTTATTGAAAAGACTTGTGCAAACTAGAAATTAAACTAGCTTAGAATAGCAGGGGAAGAAGGAGACCGATTTTGCTCTATAGGGCCAAAATGGTTGACAAAATGGTGATTCCTAGGGGAAGCATGCCTGCTATGCTTAGAAACCAATAGCCTCAAAGTCCATTAGGCACAGAGTCAAGATGCAGCTTTGAAAGAGTCAGTAATAGCCTTATGATATCCAAGAATCAATCATGAATCTTTTACCCCAAACACAAAGGAAAACAAACAAGGCTAAAAACACTACCAGTGCAAATAGCACTTAGGGAAAAATAGGGAAAGAAAAAATTGAAAGCAACTATTATGTATAGCTAACCTGGTATATTTGCCTCCCTCCTAGATCAAATGGAAAACTTCTTAAGTCTCCTTCATAGAAATAAAACTTATGGTGCCAAATAAGTGGTTGAATGGAATGGAGACTTGGTGATCTACTCCTCTTGCTTGCCACCTCGATTGGCTTGCATATGAGTGGATCAGAGTCAAACATGCTCCCAACATATATGTACTCTTCTTACTCTTGGAATCTTGTCAAATGTTGGCTCTTCATGTTGGCATGCTTTACCAAGAAATCCATGGCTACTAGCTTGTCACCATAAGCCCTTTGATATGCATAGTCCCCTTGACATACATTATGGTTTGACTTGTTCCCTTCTGATTTATTGAAGACCCTGTCAAACTCACCTTCTTCTCCTTCATGGATTTATTGAAGAAGGGTGACTATTGTGATGTCTAAAATGAGATCACAGACTGATTGCTCATCCCATAGTACATCACCTTCTTGTTCAAGGCTCTCTTCTTCAAAGCTATTCTCAAGATATACAGGCTTCTCCTTTTTTTGTTCAAAGACTAGAGTCTTTAGCTGTTCAATGACATCCTCCTGATCCTCCTCCAACTTGGGTTCCATGATATGGTCATATTTCTCATTAAAGCAACAAGGAATTTCATCAAACAAGCGAGGAGAGATCCCACCATGCTTACGTTCCTCTTCATATTACTAGAACATCCACATGTATGAATGACCTATGTCTTCTCCATTATTGATGATGTCTTCAAAAGGAGCATCCATGATGATTTCTTCCTCATTGACATCCATGAGAGCTTCTTGACCAGCTGTAAATTGGGTCCTTTCTTCTTCACTTGTCTCTTTCAAAACAAGTTCCTCCTTTAAACTTAAGTGGAAGTGGAGGTAATCCTTGAGCTAGAATCGAATGATTCTTCTCCTTCCATTTAGCCAGTACTTCATCTATATCATATGTGGCTTGATATCTCTCTTGGAGGGGTGTAGATGGGGTCTGTTCAAATGTAGGATCTTCTACTTGATCTGAACCGTCCATCACACTTTGGTTGAGGAACCTCATTCTGGATTCCAACTCTGTAATTTTCCTAGCTATATTTTCTTGGAAGAGCTTTTTTTGGAGGTCACAAGCATCATCATGATGAGTAGGAGCAGCTTTGTCTTCTTCAAGGTCCTAAGCTAGTTCAGGATAGACACTCCTCCAACTTGGAAACTAGACATCATGTTGAGAGACTTGAGGATTGGTAAAAGGGGTGTCTTTTGGTGTAGGCTACTCTCTAAGGTCTCAAACCTCCATCTCTCCTTCACTAAGAAATCTCTCCTTTGCTTATAATTCCTCAATTTGCTTAGCTATATTTTCTTGAAATAGTCTTTCTTAGAGCTCATAGGAATCATCATGGAAATGGGGAGTGTATGAAGGCTGCCATGGAGTACAAGAAGCTTCTTGAGGAAGAGTGGGGGGGACTTGAAAAGGACTAGCCTCATTTTTTACCTCACACTCTTGGACAATGTCTTTTTCCTCCTTCCTATTCCATGACTCAACTACTTTACTCCAGCTCATGATATTAAGACTGGACATCTCCTTTTAGGGTGATGGGGTTGTAATGCGAGAGGGTAGTGAGGGTTTGGATTCCACTTCCCTTGCTACCAACAGAGACTGCTACATTTGAAGATTTGCTAATTCAATCTACTTATCAATATTAGCCTTAAAAATAATATTTATTATTTCATAACTCTTCTCAACATGATTAGGGAAAAGATTTGATAAGCTTGACTTGGCTTATGAACAGGGGTTGCGTATGACTGATATGAAACTTGGGGTAGTGAGTATGCAGGTTAATAGACTTGGTAAGGCTACCTCTCATGAATACTCATCCTCCCTTTCAAAGATGCAATCAAACCACTCACATCTAGCATCTCATTTTTAAGCCTTTGCCAATTGGCTCTTTTAATGGGAGTCCATTCACTCTTAATTAGATCTAGTGCACTTCTTACTTGATGGATGACATGGTTAGGGATTTCCTGGCCACATCCCCTTCTAGTGTCAAACTCTACTACATAATTTTTGTATTCCAATAGTGCTTTTTTGAAGGTGGAAAGGATCTGATTAGAAAAGAGATTATGTTGAGTAAGAGAAGTGACACATTGAGAAGACTGGGCATAAGACTAATATAGCTCATGACAGGGCTGAGACTAGTCATATTGGAATTACAAAGGATCAACACAAGGTTGGTAAGGATCATATCCAAGCTAGCCAAGGACTTGTTCAAACTAAGAAAGAGGCAAAGCCTAAAATGTTTTGCCAACTTGCAAAGGGCAAAACTCATAACCATACTCATCCTTGTTGCTTGAGGTGATTTCATGAACAATCTGAGCTTGATCAAAACTATATGAAGGAACACAAGACCCATGGTTCTAAGCAATGGAATTATACATACCAAAATATGATTTCTTGATGGCACCAAGACTGCTTAACCAATTGATTCAACTCAGAGTCACCACTGGTGTTGATGAAAAAGCCACCAAAGACTGGTTGGTTAAAGAACACACCAAAATTGTTCAAATTTTTGGACAAAACTTGTCCCACAATCGCTTGATTAAAGGTCAAATGCTGGATTAATGGTTTGTTCTACTATAACAAGACCAGCACCAATCCTAGAACTTTTTTGAGTGTTAAAACATGGTCCCACTAGGCATGCCATAAACTATTGGCATAGTGGATTTCACCCTTGATAGGAGGATGATCTCTTATCTTCCATGCATCACAATGGAAACTCCTCTCTTGCTTGTGGGTCTGGCAAAACTGAGAGGAGAGTCTCTAGATAAGGGCTAGCTCCCTTTAATGCATCTCTGAGGTCCTGGATTTCCTACTACTAAAAATGAATAAAAGGGGGGTTGAAAAGGGAGAAGGATGACTAAAAATAAAGCCTAAACTTAAATGGTGATGCACCAAAAATGGTTGATCTACTTAGCTTGATCATACACTTTCCACCAAGAACAAGCTGACATACACTTCATTTGATACAAGAAATTCTTTTGCATCAGTGAGCTAGGGGTCCATGGAGATACAGGGAGGAAGAACTACCAGAGGCATTTTAAGACACACTTTGGCAGCCTATTCACATGTGCCTATACTCCTCTAGGGACACTTCTAGCTAACTTGCAAAAGAAGAGCTCACAATACACTAGACATGCTAGAATCATTCTATGAAAGCATAAAGGAAAATAACTTAACACAGGACAAAGCCATAGACATATACGAAAGTGCAAACTCAAAATGGAGGTAAAAATGTTGTCTTGATTCAAGGTAAAATTTGGCAGAGCTCTGCCTTACAAGCTGAGAGATCTCTTCTCAAAATGAGAAGTTTACAATATATAGCAAAAGAAAGAGGCCTTTTGGTACCCTTTTACAAGTGGCCTATGTGCATTCCAAGCATTGGGAAG
This sequence comes from Torreya grandis, assembly GCA_037957365.1. Classification (NCBI taxonomy): domain Eukaryota; kingdom Viridiplantae; phylum Streptophyta; class Pinopsida; order Cupressales; family Taxaceae; genus Torreya; species Torreya grandis. Next base: position 3,816,452 of record JARHVA010001109.1, on the reverse strand, counting down.
AGGAAGCCACTTGATAGATAATGTTGTGTTGGTTCCTATTTTGACTTTAGGCATTTAAGATATATTAAATGTCATATGTGAAATTATGGGCTGCACCGTTTGTCTGTAAACAAGACCGCTCCTTCAAGGCATTCACATAGTTTGTCTGCTCATCAATGCAAAGTGAAGAAAAATGGGTTGCACCGTTCACTATTTGCACCCCTTGATGATCACTTGGAAATAGTCTGTCAACCACTAGAGTAACTCCTTGAGTTGACACCTTCCTTTGCCACTTGGACTGTTTTGTCCATTTCTACACTTGGCTCTTTTGCTTCTTCTTGGCTTTGTCTTTTCTAGCTTATTCATCCTTCGGGGCTATCTTATGCTAATTCTTTGGCTCTTTCAGCTCCCTTCTCAGTGGTTTCTTCCTTTTGGCTTTAAGCCTTTGAATTCCTTCAAGCTCATGCCTTTCATTTAAAAATCAATGGCTATTTCTTTATCGTAAAGTTGACATTCGCGCACCCATCACCATTTGTTCGATTCCTTCAGCCTTTTCTTTGTTTGGGTCTCTATCATTGAACCTTCTAGTTGAACTTGAACCATTTTTTGGAGTTCAATGGTTCAATGGTTTAATGTTTCAACACTTTGTGTTCTGCAAGGAGTCACGTCCATTTAATTCCCTTATGGATTTAATGTATCATTAAAACTATTGGTAGAACCAATCACTTAAACCAGTCACTTGAACCAATTACTTAAACTAGTCACTTGAACCAATTGCTTAAACCAACCACTTGAACCAACCACTTGAACTAATCACTTGAACCAATAATGGTTTAATAGTTCAACGGTTCAATGGTTCAATATTTCCAAGTTCAAATCGATTGAACCAAGCGATCGAACCAAGCATTTAAACCAACTACTTGAACCAATCACTTGAACCAATTGCTTGAACCAATCTCTTGAACTAATTGCTTGAACCAATTACTTAAACTAACTGCTTGAACCTACCAATTGAACCAAGTGTTTGAACTGTTAGGATTGTGGAGCTAAAAGCTTCACTGATGCAGATACTGAGGAGGTTGCAGGAGAGTTGCTGAGTGCCAGAGACACCGGTGTCGGTCAGGCCAACTGACGTCGGCAGGAAAGGGCAGGAAAGACAACTGGCGTCGGTCAGATATCGGCCGGCGTCGGCGACCCCCAGGCGGACAGGGACCGGCGTCGGTCGCCTGTGTAGTTCGACTGCGAGCTATCTATGGACAGTTAGCTAACGAACCAAGTGTTTGCATGAAGAGATCTAATTTTAGACTGAGAGCTGCGGATCTAATTATTGTAATTAGATGTCTAATTATTGTTTGGATGAGATCTATATAATAGACTCATGGTTGTATTGGAAAAGTGTGTTAGGGAGTAAGAGAGCATAATTATAAGCTCCTTCTGTGTGTGAGGTAGAGCAATGGTGCGTTCCTCCTAGTGCCACAGTACCAGGCTTGTTGGTGTTGGATTGGAGAGCCAGCTGGGTTCTTCAGGAGTGTAGGATCTTGGTCACAGTTGCATGGCCTATATAGGAGATCTACATGGTAAGTAAGATCGTTGATCTGCAGGTGTATGTGTATGCAAGGTCGAGGTTCACAGGTGAATAGAACCATTGTTTGATTTGCAGGTGTGCAAGGTCATACAGACAGCAACACAACAGGGAGCAGTATCAGGCAGGATCTACTTGGAGTACAGGTGTGTACTCGGATAGAACAAGAGGAAGGCAAGGAAGTTCCTTCCATAAGTATGGTCTGTTGAAGTGCAGGTTATTGCAGGTTCATGGGAGATCTACTTGAAGTACCTTGAGTACTTGTGGAGCACGTGGAGTGCTTGTGGAGTGCGTGGAGCACTTGTGTTATGCGTGGAGCATGGGAGGTGAACACCAACTCTGTATTTGAGTTGGGTGTTGGGACCGGTGAGAGGGAGAGCTTTGGGGAGAAGAATTACTGTTCACTTGAGGTGTGGGAAACCTCTGTAAGGTGGTGGAGAAGATGTGGCATATTCTCTATTGTATTCTTTTCTGTATAAAGTGTTAATACAAGTTGTGTATTGTCTCTCATATGCTGTGTTATTCTGAATTCTAGTTACTTGGTGAATCTGGTTATTTCCGCATATTAAGTTGTTTGAAGTTTGGTAATCAATTGTATGTTTCCGGTTTCGCATCCTGACAAGTGGGATCAGAGCATGTTTGTTGTTCTAGATTCCTGTCAAGTGGTATCAGAGCCTTGGTTGTAGGTTCTTAGCTCGATACCAACAAGTGGTATCAGAGCTAAGGTTGCAGGAAGCAGGTTGTGTTTTGATTACAGGGCACTCTCAGGGTTTTCTGATTGAGTGGGAGTAGAGCAACGGCAGATCAAAGTAAGCTAAGAATGGAGGAGTTGAAAAGCACAGATGATTACTCACAGTCTGATGGAAAGAAAGAGCAGGTAAAAGAATATTGTTGGTTGGTAACAGATCAGCATGAAGAAACTGAAGATACAGATGTTGCAGGTGTTATTGCACAGGATGTGTTTGCAGGTTTCTTGGATAAAGTTGAATCTTGGACAAAAGATTCGGTTGCCTCTTTCCATGCAGCCCCAAATAGAGGAGCTGGTAAGCCTTGCCAAAGAATTGGCAAAGGGGAAGTGAAGCTGAAATTGCAGGCGGCCAACACACAGGTGTTGATGAAGGTCATGCAGGTCCCAGGTTTGGAGATATGGCTAATTTCTTCAGAAAGATTGGGTGATGAGAGATGCACAAGAACTCTCACAGCGGTAGCACTTGAATTAGCTGGTGGTAAGAAAACAGGTATACTTTATCTACTTGTTTATATTACTGATTCTTCTTCTGTTGCGGAGACGTGGCTTCGTAGGCTTGGTCACATGAGCAGGAAGGAGATGCATGTTCTTAAGCGGAAGACAGATATATTTGACAGACTTAAGAACTGGAAAGCCTTGGTGTTCTTGGAGGAGATGGCGGACAGAGTTCAGTGGATGAGGCTGGATACATCTGAGCAAGGCAGTTTGGACATGGAGATTGATCCAAAGGAGCTCGCGGGTAAAAAGTCATCACTCACAGGCGAACACAGACACCGATGTCAGTCAGGAGGAACCGGCGTCGAACAGACAGGTGCCGATGTCGGTCATGTGCAGACCGAAGCTGGCGATGTCGGGCAGGGTAAGACCGACGTCGGTCATGGGACCGACGTCGGCAGTATGTAAGACCGATGTCGGTCAGGAGGACCGACGTCGGCAGCAGGGACACCAGCGCAGGCAGGTTGGTAGTCAGGTACAGACGCATGGAACCGACGTCGGTCAGATGCAGACTGTGGAGTGACCGAGGTCGGTCACTGTAACGAATTTTGGGTGGACAGCAAGCTGTCAAGGAGTCTCAAACACCCATACGGAGGACTGAAGGCGTAAGTAGGCCCTCAAATTCGTTGTTCCTCTTCTTCATACTTGTTGCTGATTATATAGCAGGAAGGATCCAGGAAACAGGTGTGAGCTTGGCAGGGATATGATGCAGAACCAGACGGGTGTCTTGGTAGGTTTGCCAGCTGGAAGAAAGCACAGAGACGAATGGATGCCTTAGTAGAAGAATAGAGAGAACGGATACGTGAGACGGAAGACCAGGCATACGGTCTTGAGGAGCTGCAGGACAGTGGTACCAGGTTTGACAGGTGGAGGACGAAGCATGGCTTCAGTCAGTGTCAAGTAACTACTGTGGTTTGTCTTACCAGGTGGACGATGAGTCGCGACATCATTTGGTTGCTGTATGTGGATAGTATGCTAGCTAGCGGGGGTGTACATACAGGGTTTTGCTGAGCTAAGGGTAAGATTAGTTCAGTGGCATGTCATGAGGAGTTTGGAGCAGCGGAATTCTTTGACATGGGAGGCATGGAGATCACAGGGTGATTTTGTCTCGAGTGGGAGCTGATGTGAATCAGGTGTTGGCGAGGTTCGGGATGCAGAACCGGAGCACACTAAGGGCTGGACAGGTACAGTGTCTGAAATCACATGAGGTCTGGTATAGACCTGAATATTCCCATGCAGTGGGAGCTGTCAGAGTTAGGAGCCAATTCAGGGAAGTGGGTTCTCAGGTTTTCTGAGAGGGACCGGCAGCAGGTGTTGCTATGCAGGGTCAGGACTTCACTACAGGTGTTGTAGGTTCGGATGTGGTAGGGTACTCGGATGACAGGAGGTACATCACAGGTTGTGTGGTGTGTTGTCTTCAGGTGGGAGCTTGAAGAGGGATACAAACCAGGAAACAGATTAGACGGAGTACAGGTACAGGTACAGTGCAGCTATTTATCTCCAAGTGGGAGATTGTTAGGATTGTGGAGCTAAAAGCTTCACTGATGCAGATACTGAGGAGGTTGCAGGAGAGTTGCTGAGTGCCAGAGACACCGGCGTCGGTCAGGCCAACCAATGTCGGCAGGAAAGGGCAGGAAAGACAACTGGCGTCGGTCAGATATCGGCCGGCATCGGCGACCCCCAGGCGGATAGGGACCAGCGTCGGTCGCCTGTGTAGTTCGACTGCGAGCTATCTACGGACAGTTAGCTAACGAACCAAGTGTTTGCATGAAGAGATCTAATTTTAGACTGAGAGCTGCGGATCTAATTATTGTAATTAGATGTCTAATTATTGTTTGGATGAGATCTATATAATAGACTCATGGTTGTATTGGAAAAGTGTGCTAGGGAGTAAGAGAGCATAATTATAAGCTCCTTCTGTGTGTGAGGTAGAGCAATGGTGCATTCCTCCTAGTGCCACAGTACCAGGCTTGTTGGTGTTGGATTGGAGAGCCAGCTGGGTTCTTCAGGAGTGTAGGATCTTGGTCACAGTTGCATGGCCTATATAGGAGATCTACATGGTAAGTAAGATCGTTGATCTACAGGTGTATGTGTATGCAAGGTCGAGGTTCACAGGTGAATAGAACCATTGTTTGATTTGCAGGTGTGCAAGGTCATACAGATAGCAACACAACAGGGAGCAGTATCAGGCAGGATCTACTTGGAGTACAGGTGTGTACTCAGATAGAACAAGAGGAAGGCAAGGAAGTTCCTTCCATAAGTATGGTCTATTGAAGTGCAGGTTATTGCAGGTTCATGGGAGATCTACTTGAAGTACCTTGAGTACTTGTGGAGCACGTGGAGTGCTTGTGGAGTGCGTGGAGCACTTGTGTTATGCGTGGAGCATGGGAGGTGAACACCAACTCTGTATTTGAGTTGGGTGTTGGGACCGGTGAGAGGGAGAGCTTTGGGGAGAAGAATTACTGTTCACTTGAGGTGTGGGAAACCTCTGTAAGGTGGTGGAGAAGATGTGGCATATTCTCTATTGTATTCTTTTCTGTATAAAGTGTTAATACAAGTTGTGTATTGTCTCTCATATGCTGTGTTATTCTGAATTCTAGTTACTTGGTGAATCTGGTTATTTCCGCATATTAAGTTGTTTGAAGTTTGGTAATCAATTGTATGTTTCCGGTTTCGCATCCTGACAAGTGGGATCAGAGCATGTTTGTTGTTCTAGATTCCTGTCAAGAACCAAGCAATGGTTCAAAGTTTAAGTTCAAAGCTCATGTTGTTGAACTAGTTCATCATTTTGCTGAAGAGACTTGTGCAAACCAAAAATTAAACTGGCTCAAAATAGTAGGGGAAGAAGGAGACTAATTTTGCCTTGCATGGCCAAAATGATCAACAAAATGGTGATTCCTAGGGGAAGCATGCCTGTTATGCTTAGAAACCAGTAGCCTCAAAGTCCATTGGGCATGGAATTAAGATGTAGCTTTGAAAGAGTTAGCAATAGCCTTGTGATATCCAAGAATCAATCATGAAGTTTTTATCCCAAACACAAAGTAAAACACACAAGGTTAAAAAGACTACTTGTGCAAATAGCACTTAGGGAAAAATAGGGAAAGAAAAAATTGAAAGCAACTATTATGTACAGCTAACCCGATATATTTGCCTCCCTCCTGGATTAAAGGGAAAACTTCTTAAGTTTCCTTCATGGTAAGGAAACTTATGGTGCTAAACAAGTGGTTGAAAGGAATGGAGACTTGGTGATCTGCTCCTCTTGCTTGCCACCTCGATTGGCTTGCATCTGAGTGGATCAAAGTCAAACATGCTCCCAACATATATGTACTCTTCTTATTCTTTGAATCTTGTTTAATTTTGGCTCTTCGTGCTGGCATGTTTTACCAAGAAATCTGTGGCTACTAGCTTGTCACCATAAGCCCTTTGATATGCATAGTCCCCTTGACATGCATTATGGTTTGACTCATTCCCTTCTGCTTTATTGAAGACCCTATCAAACTCACCTTCTTCTCCTTCATGGATTTCTTGAAGAAGGGTGACTATTGTGATGTCTAAAATGAGATCACAGACTGATTGCTCATCCCACAGTACATCACCTTCTTATTCAAGGCTCTATTCTTTAAGTTGTTCTCAAGATAGACAAGATTCTCCTTTTCCTATTTGAAAACTAGAGTCTTCAATTGTTCAAAGACATCCTCCTGATCCTCCTCCAACTCAGGTTCCATGGTATGGTCATATTTCTCATCAAAGCAATAAGGAAGTTCATCAAACAAGGGAGGAGAGAGCTCACCATGCTTACGTTCCTCTTCATATTACTAGAACATCCACATGTATGCATGACTTGTGTCTTCTCCATTGTTGATGATGTCTTCAAAAGAAGCATCCATTATGATTTCTTCCTCATTGACATCCATGAGAGCTTCTTGATCAGCTACAAATTGGGTCCTTTCTTCTTCACTTGTCTCTTTCAAAACAGGTTCCTCCTTTAAACTTAGGTGGAAGTAGAGGTAATCCTTGAGCTAAAATCAAATGATTCTCCTCCTTCCATGTGGCCAGTACTTCATCTATATCATATGTGGTTTGATAGCTCTCTTGGAAGGGTGTAGATGGGGTGTTTTCAAATGTAGGATCTTCTGCTTGATCTAAACCATCCATCACACTTTGGCTGAGGAACCTCATTCTAGATTCCAACTCTACAGTTTTCCAAGCTATATTTTCTTAGAAGAGCCTTTCTTGGAGGTCACAAGCATCATCATGATGAGTAAGAGTAGCTTTGTCATTTTCAAGGTCCTGAGCCAATTCATGATAGGCACTCCTCCAACTTGGAAATTGGACATCATGTTGAGAGACTTAAGGATTGTTATAAGGGGTGTCTTTTGGCATAGGCTCCTCTCTAAGGTCTAAAACCTCCATCTCTCCTTCACTAAGCAATCTCACATTTGCTTCTAATTCCTCAATTTGCTTAGCTAGACTTTCTTGAAAAAGTCTTTCTTGGAGCTCATAGGAATCATCATGGAAATGGGGAGTGTATGAAGGCTACCATGGAGCACAAGAATCTTCTTGAGGAAGGGTGGGGGGGACTTGAAGAAGACTAGCCTCATTTTATACCTCACACTCTTGGATAATGTCTTTCTCCTCCTTGTTGTTCCATGACTCAACTACTTTACTCTAGCTCATGATATTAGGACTGGACATGTCCTTTTGGGGTGATGGGTTTGTAATGTGAGAGGGTAGTGAGGGTTTGGATTCCACTTCCCTTACTGCCAACATAGACTGCTACATTTGAATATTTGCTAATTCAATTTGCTTATCAAGATTAGCCTTAAAAACAAGATTTAATGTTTCAAAACTCTCCTCAACATTATTGGGGAAAAGACTTTGATAGGCTTGACTTAGCTTATGAGCAAGGGTTGCATATGACTGATATGAAACTTGGGGTAGTGGGTATGTAGGTTGATAGACTTGGTAAGGCTACCTCTCATGAATACTCATCCTCCCTTCCAAAGATGCAATCAAACCACTCACATCCAGCATCTCATTTGTAAGCCTTTGCTAATTGGCTCTTTCAATGGGAGTCCATTCACTCTTAACTATATCTAGTGCATTTCTTACTTGATGGATGACATGGTTAGGGATTTCTTGGCCACATCCCATTCTAGTGTCAAGATCTACTACATACTTTTTGTATTCCAACAGTGCTTGTTTGAAGGTGGAAAGGGGCTGATTAGCAAAGAGATTAGGTTGAGTAGGAGAAGTGACACATTGAGAAGACTGGGCATAAGACTGATATAGCTCATGACAAGGCTGAGACTAGTCATATTAGACCTACAAAGGATCAACACAAGGTTGGTAAGGATCATAGCCAGGCTAGCCAAGGACTTACTCAAATTGAGGAGGAAGAGGCAAAGCCTAAAATGTTTTTCCAACCTACAAAGGGAAAAATTGATAACCATACACATCCTTATTGCTTAAGGTGATTTCATGAACAATCTGAGCTTGATCAAAACTATATGAAGGAACACAAGACCCATGGTTCTGAGCAATGGAATTATACATACCAAAATATGATTTCTTAGTGGCACCAAGACTGCTTAACCAGCTGATTCAACTCAGAGTCACCATTGGTGTTGATGAAAAAGCCTCCATATGTTAGTTGGTTGAAGAACACACCAAAATTCTTTAAATTTTTGGATAAAATTTGTCCCCCAATCACTTTATTAAAGGTTAGATGCTGGATTAATGGTTTGTTCTACTGTAACAGGACCAGCACCAATCGTAAAATTTTCTTGAGTGTTAAAACATGGTCCCACCAGGGGTGCCAAAAACTATTAACATAGTGGATTACACCCTTGATAGGAGGATGATCTCCTATCTTTCATGCATCATAATGGAAACTCGTCTCTTACCTATGGGTCTGGCAAAACTAAGAGGAGAGTCTCTAGATAAGGGCTAGCTCCCTTTGATGCATCTTTGAGGTCTAGGATTTCCTACTGCTAAAAATGAATAAAAGGGGGGGTTGAAAAGGGAGAAGGATGACTAAAAATAGAACCTAAACTTAAATGGTGATGCACCAAAAATGGTTGATCTACTTAGCTTAAACATACACTTTCCACCAAGAACAAGCTGACATACACTTCATTTGATATGAGAAATTCTTCTGCATCAGTGAGCTAGGGGTCCATGGAGATACAGGGAGGAAGAACTACTAGAGGCATTTTAAGACACACTTTGGCAGCCTATTCACATGTGCCTATACTCCTCTAGGGACACTTCTAGCTAACCTATAAAAAAAGAGCTCACAATACACTAGACATGCTAGAATCATTCTGTGAAAGCATAAAAGAAAATGACTTAACACAGGACAAAGCCATGGACATATACGAAAGTGAAAACTCAAAATGGAGGTAAAAATGTTGTCTTGATTCAAGGTAAAATCCAGTAGAGCTCTGCCTTACAATCTGAGAAATATCTTCTCAAAATGAGAAGTTTTTAATATATAGCAGAGGAAAGAGGCCTTTTGGCACCCTTTTACAAGTGGCCTATGTGCATTCCAAGCATTGGGAAGAGGAAGCTGCTCGATAGATAATGTTGTGTCAGCTCCTATTTTGACTTTAGGTGTTTAAGATATATTAAACATCATATGTGAAATTATGAGCCACACCATTTATCTACAAACAAGACCGCTCCTTCAAGGCATTCACGTGGTTGTATACTCAGCAATGCAAAGTGAAGCAAAATGGGTCGCATCATTCACTATTTGCACCCCTTGATGATCACTTGGCAATATTGTGTCAACCACTGGAGTAACTCCTTAATTCAACACCTTCCTTTGTCACTTGGACTATTTTGTCCATTTTTTCACTTGGCTCTTTTGCCTCTTCCTGGCTTTGTCTTTTCTGGATCCTTCATCCTTCAGGGCTATCTTCTGCTAATTTTTTGGCTCTTTGGGCTCCCTTCTCGACAATTTCTTCCTTTTGGCTTTAATCCTTTGAACTCCTTCAAGCTCACACCTTTCATTTAAAAATAAATGGCTATTTCCTTGCCATAAAGTTGATGTTCAGGTGCCCATCACCATTTGGTCGATTCCTTCAGCCTTTTCTTTGTTCGGGTCTCTGTCGTTGAACCTTCTGGTTAAACTTGAACCATTTTTTAGAGTTCAATAGTTTAATGGTTCAACACTTTGTGTTCTGCAAAGAGTCACATCCATTTTGTCAGGATCTAGAGCAAACACAGCTCTGATACCAATTGTCAGGATCCCTACTCCTTAAGAGTACACTTGATTACCTTTGTATAAGCAACTAAACACAAAATTTAACCAAAAGTAAAATGTAACTAGAATTTAGAAATAGCATAGAATATGAGAGAATACAATCTTGTATTAACACTCTTCCAGAAGGAAATGCAATGAAGAAATCACACTCTTCCCACACCTCTTGGGTGTACCAATAATTCTCCCTCAAGAGTTCTCTCTCTCAATTACAAACAAAATCAACTCAAACACAGAGTTGGTTCAACCAGTAAGTGACAATCAACTCAACTGGTGTTGCCTACTTCTAGTACCAATCAGTACACCACATACTCCAAGTAGATCTCTCTGATCTTGCTCTTTGTTGTGTTGCAGATATCCTTTGACCTTGCTATCCCACAGATCTCCTTTGACCTTGCACACACACACACACACCTATAGATCACCTGACCTTACTTACCATGTAGATCTTTTACCTGATCTTGCATAACCTGCAGATCAACCTAGTTTTGCACACCTGTAAACCTAGATCTTACACTCAGGAAGAACCCTTGTCCTTGCCTTTCCAAGTCCTTATGATTCTCCAAATTACAATATAACCCCATGGGTCTCTTAAATAGATCCCATACAAACAATAATTAGAGTTCCTAATTACAATAATTAGAAATGTAGACTCAAGACTAAAATTAGTCTTTACATGCAAACTGACTGTCCGTCTAAAATTAGACTAGTTCTAGAATGCACAGATGATCGACGTCAGTCACTGTCTATCTAGAGATGACCGACATTGGCCAATCCATGACCGATGTTAGCATCTTCCTGTCTACCCCTGACCAACATCGATTGGCTTGACCGACGTCGATTACTGTGACACTCAGCAACCTCCTCCATGTTTGCATCAGTGAAGCTTTTAGCTCCATAACCTAACACATTTAATTCCCTTATGGATTTAATGTATCATTGAACATACTAGTAGAACCAACCACTTGAACCAATTGCTTGAACCAGTCACTTGAACCAACCGCTTGAACTAATCACTTGAACAAACTATTTGAACCAATCGCTTGAACCAATAATGGTTCAATAGTTTAACAGTTCAATATTTCCAAGTTTAAAGAGATTGAACCAATCATTTGAACTAATTGCTTAAACCAACCACCTAAACTAATTGCTTGAACCAATCACTTGAACCAATCGCTTGAACCAATTACTTGAACTAACCACTTGAACCAATTACTTGAACCAACCACTTGAACCAACTGCTTAACCAACTGATTGAACCAAGTGATGGTTCAAAGTTTAAGTTCAAAGCTCATGTTGTTGAACTGGTTCATCCTTTTGCTAAAGAGACTTGTGCAAACCAAAAATTAAACTGGCTCAGAATAGCAGGGGAAGAAGGAGACTAATTTTGCCCTGTAGGGCCAAAATGGTCAATAGTATTATAGGTTAATTTTAACACATATTTATTCATTATATATTCCTATTAAGATATGAAAATTCAAAGGCTTTTGATTGGTTTCTTAAGGCCTTGTGCAGTTCTGAGTAAGCTTATGAAGGTGATCAGTTCAGGGTCTTTTGCCCTATTTGATGAATTATAATGAACATGATATATAATATTATTTCATTGATATTATATCCATTTTTTTAGGTAATTTGTCAAATTTACTTGTATTCATCAGATTTATTAGGCATACTTTTTGGCAGTACGAAGGTCTTTTTATGGGTAGACCTAATTGGGTGGTTCAAAGAGTGAAAAGAGACAAATGGTGTTGGGGACATAATATGAGATTATAATGGGTATAGTCAAGTGAAATTTTAAGTTTTTCATCCATTTTTTTAGGATCAAAGTTTTCCAAGGAGTTTTACTTGTTAAACGTGTGCTTAGAGAAGGTCTAATTGCATTAGGTCTCTATTAAGCCTAATGGTGGTTTTGGCCCTTAAGGGTAATGACCGATCTATGTAGTGATCTTTTAACTTGTGAAAACTATGTATTGATATATTTAACATGTGATACAAGTTTATTAATTTTATTTTCTAACCAATATGGGTATGATTAAGAGTCAAGTATAAAGATGAGGCCTAATCGGCCTATTTTGACTAGTTAGAGAATTGAGCAAGCAAAGGATATAGAGTTTTTAAGAATAGGTAAAGGGATTGAATATAATAAAATATTTGTGATTAATATGAAATGAATATATAACTATGTCTATAATTTTTTATCAAGGTCATTTGACCTAATTCTTCTAAGGAAAGGGCTAATTGAGCGAGAAGGCCTAATAGGTTGTTTAAGAAAGAAAGAAGTGTGAGAAGAATAAAATAAGGAGGTCATATTCAGTTGAGTGAAAAAAAAGTGTCCAAAGGTGATCATATATTTAAGGTATCTAAGTTTTTTCTTTGGTACTTAGGGGTTTGGATCCTCCTTGTAGGTTGAAGCTTGCTAAAAGACTAGTTGAGTTGGTGTTAGACTAGTGAGGGGTTGGTGTCCCTTGTGGGATTGGTGCCTCACTAAAAGTTTTATCCATTGCTTATAGGATAGTATTCCAAGTGGTGTTTTATTTTTTTTTATTGCCCAAGAGGGTTTCCTAGATATATCTCATGTTCTTATGTTGTTTATTTTTATAGATGCTTGTGTATGCATTGATTGATGTATGTAAGTGAATAAATGTTAAGTGAAATTGGAGGACTATTTTAAGATAACTGACTCACCCCCCCTTAGTATATGTACTTAAAACATCCCATGTAAAGTCCTTGTAATGACTAAAAGTATTACTTCCATTTACATATGACCTAGTGTCCCCAAAAATTTCACACTTAGAATTTTTGTGTTACCCTTATTGAAATTTTTGTTTTTTATATTATGTGAGTTAGTTATCCTTGTCAAAATTTAGTTCCTTGAATAATAATTAGACTTTAGTAATTTTCATTATAATTTATTTCATTAACAATTGCTTCAAATTACTCCAAAAGGTTAAAAAAAATTGCTTGGGTCATCATCATAAAACCCATTTGTCCACCTTTCCAAGAGATTCAAAAAAAACTAAGTGTTTGGATTCATTGCTAGGAAAACTAGGGTTCTCTAAATTTATTTACTATTCAAAGGTGAAGTAATTTGTCATCACAACCCTGAGTTACACCATCCAGTTTAAATTAGAATTGCTGACTTTACTTCTCAAAAAAGCTAAGTAAATTAGTTTCATAAACCCACAAAGCACTATTAGAACAACCTGGGGTTTCAAAGTTAATTCACTTGATTAAAGTCATAAGTAAAATAAATTAAGGTTAACAATTCTAAAGTTTTCACAAGTTTAAACAAAATCAAGATTTTTGAGGTACTTGAATTTGAAGATCAAATTAAGCAAAGTAGTTCTTAAAAACTGACAATCATTAAATTGCTTACGTGGCTTTCCTCACATGTGTCACTTAGTTATCATTAATGCATGGGTTAATATAAAAATTAAAAAATTATACCTCATTTTTCACTTGGATTTCAAGTTTCCTAACCTAGTTATTTCCCCTACCAATCTCGAACGATACGGTTTGAGCTTTTAAAGTGATTTTGGAGCAAATTCCTCACAACCCTTTTGCAGTCGAGGTATTTAGATTATTTCCCCTTTATTTTCATTATCCTATTTTGGGTGTTTATCTCATTTTTCCTTTTATAAGTTTCCATTCACTATTTTAAAGGTTTTTCTATCATTTATCATTTTACTTGTTATTAAAAGTTATTTTTACATGCATAGTGTTGATTAAAACCTTGTAAAATTCTTTAGAAATTCTTTGCATAATCTTAAGGAAATCCCAAAGGATAGAATCTTTTCTATAAAAAATCCTACAAGTTGACCTAGATCATCTACTCAGACTCCTCATGACTTGTTACTTACTCATGTAGACATCTAATTCCTAACACCATTTGTGTTGAAATTGTTAGTCTTACTCAAATTACACTAAAATGCACATTTTAGGTCAAAATACATAAAATGCCCTAAATGGCTCAAACTTGTCACTTATAAGTGCCAATTTAGGTAAAATTATCCCTAAATAAAGCAATGCATTTTATGGGCCAGCTAACTTTGATCAGATCATTTCAAGTCAAAATGATAATTTTGTTATTTAGTGCTCTGGATCACTCATTTCTTCTAATTCATTAGTACATGTTACGTACCTTTGTTATTTGGTGTTGGTAATATCCTAAATGGGAATACAGCTCCAAATTATCTAACATCGCCTTCTAGTTCTCTCCATTCACATTATGACCTAGTAATATGACTTTCTGACCATTCTGATTAATCAAGGGCCAATTTTCAAATAATTGCACAAATGTTGATTAACCTTGTTTAAGGCTAATTAATCTAAATCAAGAGATTAAGTGGATTTTCCATGAGAGTTGTTGAATATTTCTTTTTGAAAATTGATTTCTATTAACTACATCATCAGGTGACATCATTTCTTGGGAAGATATCCCTAGGCCATAAATGTCACAAATATCATGATTATGGATCACCTATGCCTCCCACACCTCTTTAATTCCCCTTCTTCCAAGGTCATGATGAAGATAATTATAGATTTAATTCCAAATATTCGGATTATCCATGGCCACACATCTCAATCTTGAGATGGATGGTCATGGTTGATCCTAACCAATCTCAAAAATTTATAAATAGAGAGGCCATGGACATGAATTTTAAGCTTGATTTATGCAAAGTTATTATGTAGAATTGTCTTCAAAGTCCTTTGTAACAGACCATTAAAATTAGTTATAAGCTTCATTGATAGGCTAGTTTAGTGATTTGGAATCATGAGCCTAGGTTTTATGTAGTGTTCTTCAGACATTAGAGGAGTTTTCCACCATTGTTGACAAAGATAAGGATGCTTGATCAAAGGAAAACATGCTTTTGAGCCACATGGGTATGGTGAATCCATTTGGGAAGGTAATATGATGTTTTCTTTCTTTCATTTGTTTCTTGTTATGTTTTGTAATTCTCATAGGAATAGATAGGCTTAGTTAGTTAGTCCTCTACATTTTTCATTATTTATGGACTAATGCTTGACTAACTTGATTTTCAACCCTCTCTACATTTTGGCGCGCCTAGTGGGACACATCTCACCCCTGAAGAAGATCATTTTTCAACTTTAAAATATTCATTTGGACCTTTAAAACTCTTGAAAATTGAGTTTTTACCTTTATTTTACCATTTTTGTTTACCATGGTTTGACACAATAATTAAAATCATTTAGTAAAACTAACATCGGTTGTATACCTATTATCAGTCACCTTGGTATAACTAATGTCAGTTGAATAACCGACATCAGTTAGAAAATGTCACCATCATTGGTTATATAAACTGACATTGGTCGCTATGTTTTTCTTAAAATATAAACCTGATAGCTCTTTTTCTAAAGTTTATTGTTTCAAACCCAAAAGATCTTCTACGCTAAAGGACATGCTGACATTTTTGATGCAAGACCAAGCTTGAAATTTTCTTTAAAAAAACATAATTTAAATCACCTTTTGCATGTTTAAAAATCAATTAGGAACTTTGTTTTGGTGTTTAATGAAAAATTTAGATGCGTAGATGAATGTTTTCAAAGTTCACAATCTTAAGACCAAGAGGTCAAATGAGCACCACTAAATCTTTCATTTGGGCTTAAAATTGAACACACTTGTCAATATTTATTTACAATAGTTTTTTAATTAGATTTTGTTTATCAAAAATAGGAATGTTGTGTGTATACTCTTCCATTTGTCCCCTTTAAGGAACCCTTGGAATCAAAAGCACCATTCCTATTACAAATAGCCTAGTCTAATGCTTAGAAAGAATTTCATCTAAAGCACTTCCCAAAAACTCATCAAAGTTTGGGTGACCTTATAAATGACCCTAAAGTCTTTCTATTTCATGCTTTCTTTATTTTTATGCAAACTTGGCTTGTGAGGGGGATGTCATTACCTCCTATAGTTCTTTAGGGAAGCTTTGACCCAGGGTTTCATCTCCCAGCATTGACTTCATTTGGCTCCTAGTTGGAGTTACACATGAGATGTATCTGCATCTAGACATCATACTACACTAAGAGAATAGTAGGATGTAGTAGTTGTAAAAAGGAGTAGACCTTTTTATAACTAGCCAATGCCATGGTCACCCAATTTTTTTGCTTGTCTTTTGCATCATTTGACATGAAATTCATTGTGTAATTGATTCCCCTAGAATGATCAAAACCTTGCTAGTTTAGTAGACCCCACTTTGCCATACTTTGTTAGTTTAGACTTAAGACATTTGTTTTTTGTCATTAGCTTACTTGGTCTTGATTTGTGTCTAAAATTGCTTGTTAACCCAATGAAATTAACCAAAACACATTGTCCCCAATTTTCTTGAGCAAGGGAGGCATTACGCTGTCCAATTGGAAAATTCACCTTTTCCTTGTTCAATTTATTATCAAAAGATTTGTCTCATATCATCCACTTTGGTGCAATCATGTTTCCCAATTGATTCTAGATCTTTCATCCAATTTGTTCAAATCCTTCATTTATAATCCACATTCAAAATTGAGCTTTCCTAAGTTCTAAGGGTTGGTGTGTCAAAGTGAGTTCACCATTTACACACTAAGCTTATTCTAACTTGGGTTCAATTTTCCATTTGGATTGAATTTCACTTATTAAGAGTCAAAATCACATTATCATCTTGGTGGACTCAAGTCATTTTACGTATCACTCATGCTTTGAGTCTTATAATATATTTTATCCTACTAGAACATGTGGTGGCGTTGTGCTGCCTATTTGATCCTAGATTTATACTTAGTGATTCATGTATGCTTTTACATCTTGAGTTTTTTAGTCCATTTTATCTTCTTCTTAATCTGGATATCCTTCCTCTAAACTTCTAGGGTCAACTTTTCAAGGTTGAAACTAGCTTTTATAGTATGGGTGTATCACAAAGATCTAGGCTTTGGTGTACTAGTTTTCACCTTGGGTATTTGAGTTACCTTACCCTCTTCCAATCTATATGATTTCAACTTTACCAAAAGTTGAGTAAACTCATGAACCAAATCTTCTAAATTATGTGTGGTTTCAAACCACCCTCCCTTATAGTCTCACTAGCACTTTGGTTATTTGTTTAAAAGAGAGCCAAAGCATCCTTTGTTTGGTTGCCAAACATTGTTCCAAAGTTAGTCAAACACATAGAATGTCTCTTTTAGACATGACTCAAAGGTTCACTCATAGTGGGGCCTCTTATGGCCTTAGTTATCAAGATGAGCAATTTTATGATGTTTAAGATAACCCCATTATTTTTTATGATATCCCTACAATAGTAGAATCTAAAGATGATTACAATGAATATCAAACCCAAGAAGATCAAGATGAATCCCTTGTTAGATTGATAGAATCAAATGCTAGACTACCTTCAGACTTTCCTATAAAATAATTGCATACCTTAGTTAGAGAAGGAGAACAACAATGGTAAGAGTAAGCTTTTACATAATTAGACATGCCTTCTTCCTCTAACAAAGGAAAGGAAATACAAACAAAGTCAAAACCCACAAATTTGGATCTTCTATCTAAGATCAAGATAATAAGTCAATGATATACAGACCAACTTGTCACAAAATTAACTAACTCCCTAGTTGCCACTTTAATTCACAATAATGCTTCAAAAAAACAAGAAATTTTGGTTAAAAGTATGCAATAAATATTGGATGAGAACATTACCATAGTGGATCAAGGTAATCTAAATGAATAGTTAAAATCACAAGAGACCTTACAAAGTGTTCCATTTGACACAGAATATACATTATTCAATCATCAAGAACCTCTTGTCACGTTATAAACTCAAAAACCTAAACATTCAGTTTGAATTGAGGAAATCCCTCAAGACAATTTGGCTAGTTCTTTTCAACCAACCCAAAAATTCGTAAATAAACATAGAAATTTCCAAAATCAATAAAGTACAAAACAACCAAATTTAGGGAATGTTTTACAATTTGAGAATCAATGGCATGTGTTCTCAACTCAAGGAGAAAATAAGAACCAAGTCACGGATCAAAAAGTATACACTCCCTATAGATCTACACAAAACCAGGGCACATTCCACCCCAATAGCAACAAAATTAGGGGCACATTCCACCCCAACAGCAAAGAAACTAGGGGCACATTCCACCCCAACAATAATAAAACCAGGGGCACATTCCACCCCAACAGTAATGAAACTAGGGGCACATTCCACCCCAATAGCAACAAAACTAGGGGCACATTCCACCCCAACAGTAACAAAACTAGGGGTACATTCCACCCCAAGAACATCTTATTCAATCTATAAATGCACCAAACATGCAAGAATAGAATTCTATAAAATAAATTATTCAAATATTGGAGACAAATAATAGAGTCAAAAAGTACAAATTTGATGAGATATGCCCATATCCATTTGATTTATCTATTCTCTAAAACCCCAACTCACCTCATTTTGAGGCACCCAAAATTGAAAATTACAAAGGAAAAGGAGATCCACATGAGCACATATAGGTATTCTTCATTTTATGTCAAGAGGTTGCTTATAGTAGTGAGTACTTACTATGACTATTTATGTGAAATTTAGCAAGATAAGCTCTTTATTGGCTACTTAAACTACCCAAGGGATCAGTTATGGATTGGAATGACTTACCAAAAAAGTTTGTTGACCATTTCTCATAAAATATACAACATGAATTAACCATTGTTGACTTATGCAAAGAAAATCAGCATGATGGTGAAATTTTTGTTGCATATCTACAAAGGTGGAGAGCATTGGTAGGTTGCTTTCAACATAACTTGCTAGACAAATAGTTGGTTGATACCTTTGCATAGAATTTGCATCCTAAAGTTGTGCATAATCTACAGTTAGCTTGTGCTAATTCATTTGATGAAATTAATGATAAAGGAGTACAGATTAAGAAGTCTCTTATTACTAAGGGCCTTATTAATATTTTTGCATAAAGTTAAGTGTCTAATCAAACTAAATCACCAGCTTAAATAATTATGTAGGATAAACCTAAAGGCTTTAACAAAAATAAGAACATGGTTGGAAATAAGGTGATTGAAACAAGGCATGTAAAAATGGTATAAGCTATGCCTCCTCCAAATATGAAATTAAGTCTCCCAAATCCACTACCTATTTTGTAGAGACAACCTCCACGAAAGACATTTCATAACAATTTTAGAGTCTTTAGAAAGTTAGGAAAATCAATTGAAATAGTGTTAAAAAATATCATTATAACTAATTTAATTATATGACCAGTATCAAGGCCATTTCCTCAAGATCAACCAAAACCAAATTGGTACAAAGAGAATGAATGATGTAATTTTCATCCTGTTTTTGGTCACAGTGCATATCATTACGTTCAATTGCAACATATTATTGAGGACTTTATTAAAAGTGGTGAACTAAAAATTAATTTAGCCCCTAATTAGGACATAAATTAGGATATGGGAATCTATAAATACTCCTTTCCTTGACATGATCCACCACCACAAAAAAATAATAAAAATGGTCACAATCAAGGACAGAGGCAGAATCAGAACCAACAATAAGGTCTAAATCATAATGTGCATAATTGATATCATAATACCCACACAAATACTATGGTTTATAACAACACACATTATGACTATAATAATACTATGGGATGCATTTCTTCAACCCATATTGCCACTATTACTATAAAACCATGTGGCCAATCTCATGTTCCTCACAAAACGAGACCCATCAGTATATGTTCAGCACCCTCTCCCCCTAATAATATCATGTTAGGTTCACATCATCATATTGTTACTCTATTTATATAGGTTACTAATTCTAAACTATAACACCTTTATTCTAATTATAAAGGCTCCTCACTAACCCAAAATTATAGTGATATAATTAGATGCCCATGAGTCACCATCCAAGGCCCTTTGCCTTCCCCTTCTAATTATAATAACTCTGCCACCTCTGGGTTGTGCAGTCACAACTAAACACCCCTCGAGTTACCATCTAGGGCCCTTCACCCACTTCTTCCATAAAACCCAATGAGAACATTATGTCAATAGTTTCAAAGTGAAATGCTATCCCAACAAAGACTAAATTAGTTCAAACCATAATTCAAAAGCCTTATAGTCTAGTGGATCAATTAGATAAAACCCCTACACAAATTTCCATATTATAACTCTTGCAGACATCTAATGTCCATAGAACCATCTTTAAAAAAAAATTCAAGATTCTATCGTGCCTAATGATATAAACCTTGATCAGTTCTAGAACTTAGTTGGACACTTGTCTTCATTTCAATGAATCACATTTTGTCAAAAAGACATATCCACCCTCAACCCAAACCGTAATAACCCACTATACATTGAGATAATCATTATCAATCACAAGATCAAGTGGGTTATTATAGATAATGATTTAGGGATAAACATCATATCTCTTAAATTGGTATAATGATTGGGCTACATGGATAAAGACATTCATCAAAAAACTATTACAATCAAGGCTTACGACAACATGGAGGAGTCATCTGGTATAATTTGGTTGTCAGTCATGGTTGGGTCTATTTCTCATCACACATTATTCCATATTATTTATATTGAGCTTCCTTATAACATACTTCTTGGTCATCCTTGGATTTATAAAGTACAAGTAATTCCATATACCCTTCACCAATGCCTTAAGTTTCCTCATGATGGGATTGAGTTTGTTGTTCCCACTTATCAGCAGTCGTATCAATACTACAATTATCTTGAAGCAGATTTTTATAATTATAACTATTTCCTAGGGACTAAATTCATTAAAAATAAGAACAAAGTCATCATTTATTATCTATCTCTATCTAATCATATAGACCCTGGTGATCTAGCCTCCACTTCAATAGATCCATTTCCTATAGCTCTAGCCAAGAAGGTTGTTATTAAAGATGTGGACATTTTCATCTACCATCTGAAGGAAGTCCTCCATATTTCAAAATTACCAAAATCCCATAAAACATTTGATAAGCCTAAAATCTCCTAGACTCCTAATAGAACCGATTAGATTTGGAAACCAAAGAAGCAACAACCAAAACCTCCTATGGTTTTTTAACCTACAATTACACCAAATAAATATCAACATGTTTTTATCAAGGGAGATTGGTTGTGTTTTAAATTCCTTACTAATTATTTTTAGAATCTAAAGTATCCTTTCCCTAACTAGATAATGGATCATCTTGACTATATAGGGAAAGGCCTTGGCCCACAGGTGTAAGGAATTTTAGAACCCTTATCAGCTGGAGTTATTAATTAGAATCATGGTCTTGGATTAAAACCACCCAAGGATGACCTCATGACATTTGATAGTGACTCTTCTGAAGTGACTAGTAACGAGACTCCTAGTAATGACACAACTTCCCATTATGACCTTTTTAATGGGCTTGTTGACTCAAATTTTTTTGAATCAAATGCCATTTTAACCATAACACATATTGGAGCTTCCCATCCTGAACCACAAACCCATCCTAGTGGTGCTTCCCTTATTTAAGTAGGACATTATATCTTTACCATTAATGTTTCCCATATTAAATCAAACCCTCACTATAACATATGCCTTTTCCATCCTGAACTCATAGATTGGGATCAACAAAATTTAGTCATATGCCTCGATGAGTTTCAAAATGAAGAATCAATTTTAGAATACATGGGCCTATGAGATGCATTTCCCATTGGTGATCATAAGTAGAGTTTTGATTTTTCATTGGATCCTTCTACCTACTTTGGAGAGCAAGAAAACTTTATTGGTCATAATAAAGAACAAACATCAAGATATTTAGGAAAAAACCTCTTTGAGGTACATGTCAATCAAGGAAAAAGTAAAAAAAAAGATAAGCCTTTGAGTGAACCTATTTTAGGCACTCCTAGGCAATAAAGTTTGCTCATCCCCTTAGGATGTAGAAATCCCATCCAGCCCAAGTTCCATAGCTAGTAAAAGCATCTCTTCAGAACAACATCAAATATTTGAGCATCTTACTCTTGAGTTTTTAGAAGTTTTTGCCAATTGGCATTTACCTAAGAAGGCAGATTTTGATTCTTCATATCATCTAGATATTTGGGAGGAACAACAAGAAGATATAGTAGAGGAAAATGATCATGACCATACATTACCTACAATTCTAGAATATGGATCCACACTTCTTATGGAGCACACAACAAAAGTGAGTTTGGGAACCCATGAGGATCCCAAAATGGTTTATCTTGGAGCTTCCCTTACTAAAGTAGAATGTGAACATATTATATCGATTCTTAAGGATTATATAGACATCTTTGTATGGTCATACTCCAACATGTTAGGCTTAGACCTAGATTTAGTGGTGCATCATCTTGTTGTTCACCTTGATTATAAACCAGTCAAGCAAAAGTTGAAAAAGATTCATCCACACATCACCCTTTTGGTTAAGGCCAAGTTGGAAAAGTTGTTAGGAGCCAATTTTATTAGAACACTAAATAACTCTAAATGGGTTTATAACATATTACCAATGAATAAAAATACCCCAAGCATATGTGTTTATACTAATTTTTGTGATATCAATAAAGCATGCCCCAAAGATGATTTTCTTCTGCCTAACATCGACATGATCATCGAATCAACTGTTGGGTATGAGATGTTATCCTTAATGGATGGATTTTTTTAATAATCATATCAAGATATCTCCTGAAGATAAGCATAAGACCATGTTCACCACTCTATGGGGGAAATTCTATTACCAAGTCATGCCATTTGGTTTGAAGAATGCTGGAGCCAAAAATTATTGTGAAATGACTATCATTTTCCATGACATTGTTGAGGACTATGTTGATGATATACTAGCAAAATCAAGAATAAGAGCTGGACACCCTGACATTCTACAAATAATATTTTAGAGCCTTCATGAATATAAAGTCTACTTGAATCCTAATAAATATGTCTTTAGAGTCACATCAAGAAAAATTTTAGGGTTCATTATATCACATTGAGAGATCAAATTTGACCCTACAAATGTCAATGATATTATAGAAATGCCCCCACCAAATAATCTTGAATTACAAGGTCTATAAGGAAAGATCCAATCTATATGTAGGTTCATTTCTCAATTGGCAAATAATTGCCACCCATTTACCCATCTCTTAAATAAAGGGGTAACATTTTAGTGGGATGAAGATTGTCAGATAGCATTTGCAAATCTTAAAACATATTTGGCTAATCCACTAGTCTTATGACCTCCAATACAAGGAAGGCCATTGCTTCTTTATATATCAACCACAAAACATACACTGGGGGAACTTTTGGCTCATTATGATGATCATGGTAAGTAACACATTGTTTATTATTTAATCTACACATTGGTAGCCTATAAACATAATTATATGCCTATTGAGAAGGCATGTTTAGTTATGGTGTTCGCCACTCAAAAATTACAACATTATATACTAAATAACAAAACTATTGTTATCACCAAGGTAGATCCTCTCAAGTTCCTCTTATCTAAAGCAACTCTTCAAGGATGCATGGCTAAATGCATTATGCTCCTTAGTGAGTTTGATATTGAGTACCAAAATCAAAAGGCAATCAAAAGACAAGTTCTTGCTGACCAACTTGTAGAAGCTCCTATTACGGCCACTCAACCTCTCAACTTTTACCTTCTAGATGATTCTATCATGATGATAAAATAAACATCACAAGAACCTAAATAGTGGATGCTCTATTTTGATAGATCATTCACATCTTGAGGGTTTGGAGATGGCATATTGTTGATCATGCCATAGGGGGATTTGATCCCCAAAGTCTTCCATATATAATTTTAGTGTACAAACAATATGGTTGAATATGAGGCATTGGTTTTAGGGCTCTATCTTGCCATAGAGTGGGATATTCAAAGCTTAAATGTTTATCGAGATTCATAACTAATCATAAATCAGATAATTGACTAGTATCAAACAAGAGATGATAAGCTTGTTCCTTACAAGCAAATTGTTGATAACCTTAAAACACATTTTCAATCTCTATAGTTTGAGCAAATTATATGAGTCAACAATAGATCTATCAATGCCATGACAATAATTGGTTCCATGATTCAAATGCATGATAGTGCTAAAGAGTATCATCCCTAATTGAAAATATTATTTATCTAGCACATATTCTATCAGATTTAGAGAGGATATGCATCATTATTGATCCTAATCTCTCACCTGAGCTACCATTGTAGCAAGATTTTTATAACTATTTCCATAGTCATGTATTTCTTGCCAACCTTTCCAAAAACCAACAAAAACTATTCCTTCGTCACTTAACACATTGTATCATCCTTGGAAACACACTTTATCATAAAGGCTATAATGGAATGCTTCTTCATTATTTATCTTTGAGAGAATCCAAGCTGGCACTAAAGGAGGTTCATGAAGGAATGTGTGGGGCCCATACCAATGGTGTAGTCCTAGCAAAGAAACTTCTTAGAATAGGCTATTATTGGCCCAAAATGGAGATAGATGCATTTAATTATGTAAATAAGTGTGTTCCTTGTTAGCAACATGGAAACTTGATACATGCACCTTCCTTACCATTGCATTCAATTACAACACCATGGCCATTCTCAACATGGGGTCTCAATTTCATTGGGAAAATTAATCTAACATCTTTAAATGGCCATAAGCACATTTTAACTATAACTAAATACTTTATCAAGTGGATTGAGGCCATTCCTCTCACTTATGTTATCAAGAAACAAATCGCCAAATTCATTCATTACCATATCATCTGTCGATATGGCATACCAGCTCATATTATATCCAATATTGGTGGATCCTTTGTGAACCACGATGTGAAATATCTTTATGAAAATTTCAAGATTAAACATAAGAAATCCACTCCATATAACCCACAAGGTAATGGACAAGTTGAGGCATCAAATAAAACTATTATAGCCATCTTAAAGAAGATTGTCAATGATGTTGGCCATAATTGGCACTTGCAACTCTTTCCTACCTTTTGGGATTATAAAACCAAGCATTGCACCCCCACTAGAGCTACTCCATACTCCCTTATTTTTGGCACTAAAGCTATCATCCCGATCAAGATTGAGATCCCATCATTAATAATATCACTGGAGCACATTGAAGATAATGAAGACTATAGAACCTCATGACTATATGAACTAGAGCTTCTTGATGGTAAGCATTTGGCCACCCTAGAAAATTTGTACGCCTACCAAAATAGATTGCAAAGAATCTACAATAAATGCATTCTCCATCAAGAATTTTAGATTGGTGACTTAGTTTTGAAAGGGAACCAAAAGAATAAGAATGTTGAACCCAAAAAGAAAGGTAAGTTTCAACTTAATTGGTTAGGACCATATATTATCATAGAAAACTATGGATCAAGATCATTCCAATCAGCTAAACCTAATGGTGAAGAAATTTTAGATCCCATAAAGATCATACACCTTAAGATATTCTATGAATGAATAGCTTTGAACCATTGTTTATAAGACCCCTGACTTGGGGGCAACTTGTGTTATCATAATTTTATCCCACCCTTTTATCTCACCTTGAACACATTTTATACTACCCTGGCCCACTTTTCATGATTCCTAATAGTAAAAGCTTTGAATCCTTGGCACTTTTAACACATTTTTCATCCCATTCTAGATTTCTCTATTTGAGAAGCATATTCCTTGTTATGTCTAAGGCATGTTATAAGCTTGAACACTTTTTATCCCTTGACCAATTATGATCTTGATTATGTCTCATAAACATTATGAATATCCTCATCAAGAGTTCTACGCAAGAGTTTAACCAAGACAGTATTATACAAATTTTGACAAATGAATAGAAACATCTTCTCCATTCTAGACTATTCTACACTGTTATAAATAAAGAACCTCACTCTTGTTGATTTATGAGCATGAGTCGTTACAGCTAGCTTAGCTTTGCTATTGGAACCTCTACTCTTAAGACATGCATATCCTCATCTAGATGGTCCCACTTTGTGCATATTTTATCCCAAAAACACTAAAAACACTAGAAATACTTTAAAAATACCAAAAACATTAGAACATTATCCACAAAAGAATAAAAACATTGTCTCATGCTTCTATACATTTGTACATTCCCATTCCACCATGCTATGTTCTTACCATTTTGAAAGCACAAAAACACTAGTTAATTTCATCTTATCCCATGCACTTTCCCTTTTGCAACATCATTCTTTCGCATCTCATCAGCTTCTTATTTTCAAGACCATTCTCATTTGTTTGTCGTATCTTCCATTTCTTATATAAAATTAATCATGCTGGTTTGATCATCATTTTTCTTCTATCTTATTTCCTAGGAAAAATACATTTGACTTGAAGTTCATGTTGGAACATGCATCCATGGAACTATCTAGGCAGCATCCACTTGTCTTATACATCTAGAGTCAGCTCAACCAACTTCCTTTTCTTCTCTTCCCCCATTTCTTCTATCATTGTTCCTCTTTAATTAGGGAATAATTGTCATTGTTCTTTGTTATGATGTGGTAGAAAGTAACACATCTACGGCACATGCATGAACATTTGTCTTTAAACCACACTAACTTGGTTTTTTTGTGTGTTTATTTTTGTTTTCTTGGTGTTTTGTTTTGCTTTTGCACCTCTCCTTTTATTTCTTCTCCTTTTCTCTTTTTTATTACCTCTTGTCTCATTCTTGGTCTTGTGTTTCCTTGTTTGTTTTTGCTTTTCTCTTTTGTGTTTTAGAAAATCTTGATGATTCACATGGAAATTTATTTTTTATATCTTGAGCATATGTTATTACATTGTTCTTGGACCATTTTTTTATTTGATTATTTTTGGTGTCTTCTTTTTCTGTTTGATTTTGATTTACTCTTTTGTGTTCAAGAATGCCTTGATGGTCCACATGGATCTTGATTATTCATATCTTGGTCTCATGTCATTAAGATGTTCTTGACTTTTGGTTTTAAACATTTTTGTCCCCACTTAGGATCATTTCTTGATTTTGAGATAGGTTCATTTATGTTTATCTATTTTCTTTGTCTTTTGCTTTTTTGTTTAAATGTAAATCATTATAACTCTGGTTTTGGTCATTATTTTACCATTATCCTTAGTTATAGGTATTCACATTTGAATTGGCTCAGTGCAATTGGAATCTTATGTCATTTTAAGTTATTAATACTTATGATGCCTAATTTATTTTGATATAACAATCACTTTATGCTTAGGTCTCACATCTTAACATCAACATCAACTCTGATGAATGATTCTCAAGAACACTTTACAAAACCTACGCTCATGATATGGAATTAGGATTCTAGGTAGCATACATTTTAGGCTTCTTTCTCTATGCTAAGACGTGCATCTCTTTGCATACATTATAATTCTAATAAATTCTTGGTCATTTTTCATCATTCCTCATTTCATTCTCTCCCAAACTTGGGTGAACTACATTGGCCTGAAGTTCATGTTGAAACATGAGTCCATGGAACTATGTAGGCAGTGCTCAATTTCTATTAAGGTTAGCTCAGCTATCTCCATTCTTATTTTCATCTCTCTCATCACTTTGTGCATGCTCATATGCTTGGTTTTTTATGGCTTTCTAATCCATTACACCATCATATGTATGTTTGTGCCTGCTAACTTTAACCTATCTTTTCAGTTATATCTTTGAGCTATTTTGCTTTCCAATTGCCCATGCTAGGGAACAACATCTGAATAACATCTAAATCAAATTAGATCTATAGGGGAAAAATCATTATTTATTCTTTATCAATGATAAAAAAATTCTTTATTGGAGCAAAACTATTTTATCATATTCAAATTTGCTCTAGTAGAGTACTTCTTATTATATTTTCGTTAGAGACCCCATTCTAGTGGTGATTCCCTTCCTAAAGCAGAACATTATCTCTTTTCCTCTAATTCTAAGCTCTCCACACTAATTCCCATTATGGTAATATTTTAGTGTGTAACTTGTCTCAAGATCGATCAATGTCATAAGTGCATAGCTTGTACTCTCAAATTGGGTACGTTTATAGTATGTCCCTTACATTTATGTATTATATCTTTCCCATTCCCCTTATCTCTAGGGCCTATTATACCTCTAATTATATTTTTATCATTGATGGTAATCATGTTTGCAAGAATTAACTCATCTGGATGTGATCTATTCCATGGGTTAATCTCTCACTTTCTCTCTCTTTTTGAGAGTTCATCCTTTTCTTCCACCCTAGTATGTCATCTTGAGGGGGCATCATGGGTCTATTCCAATTTCTTCTTGACAACTCTTTTCTTTGAAAATACATTGATTCACCTGAATATCTTGCTATGCCTTCTCAAATAAGGGCCAAATGTAGCCATCTAATTCCTAACACCATTTTTGTTGAAATTATCAATCTTACTCAAATTGCACTCAAATACACATTTTAGGTCAAAATCCATAAAATGCCCTAAATGGTTCAAACTTATCACTTAAAAGTGTCAGTTTAGGTCAAAGTATCCCTAAATAGGGCAATGCGTTTTATGGGCCAGCTAACTTTGATCAGATCATTTTGAGTCAAAATGACAATTTCACCATTTAGTGCTCTAGATCACTTTTTTCTTCTAATTCATTAGTAAACATCACTTACCTTTGTTATTTGGTGTTGGTAATATCCTAAATGGGAATACAACTCTAATGCATCTAACATCATCTTCTAATTCCTCTCTAGTCAAATTATGACCCAGTAATATGACTTTCTGACTATTTTGATTAATTGAGGACCAATTTTCAAATAATTGCATAAATGTTGATTAACCTTGTTTAAAGATAATTAATCTAAATCAATAGCTTAAGTGGATTTTCTATGAGAGTTGTTGAATATTTCTTTTTTAAAATTGATTCCTATTAACTACATCATCAGGTGACATCATTTCTTGGGAAGACATCCCTAGGCCATAAATATCAAGATTATGGGTCACCCATACCTCCCATGCCTCTTCAATGCCCCTTCTTCCAAGATCATGATGAAGATAATTATGGATGTAATTCTAAATATTAGGATTATCCATGGCCATACATCTCAATCTTGAGATGGATGGTCATGGTTGATCTTGACCAATCTCAAAAATATATAAATAAAGAGGCCATGGACATGAATTTTAAGCTTGATTTATGAAAAGTTATTATGTAGAATTGTATCCACAATCCTTTGCAATAGACCATTAAAATTAGTTACAAGCTTTATTGATAGGCTAGTTTAGTGATGTGGAATCATGAGCCTAGGTTTTATGGGGTGTTCTTGAGACACTAGAGGAGTTTTCCACCATTATTGACAAAGACAACAATGCTTGATCAAGGGAGAACATGATTTTGAGCCACATGGGTATGGTGAATCCATTTGGGAAGGTAATATGATGTTTTTTTTTTCATTTTTTTCTTATTAATCTTTGTAATTCCCATAGGAATAAATAGGCTTAGTTAGTTAGTCCTTTATGCATTTTTTATTATTTATGGACAAATGCTTAAATAACTTGCTTTGTAATCCTCTCTATAACTCAGAGTCCTGAACCTGAGCAACTGGTCTTAAGAAACCCAAAGTCCTCAAGGGGCATTGCTTGCTTGGATTTTGAATAATTGATTCCTTACTTGGAGTTCTGACTATCTCTTATTTCTACTTCATCAGGTTTCCAACCCAAGTAACTTGCCCAAAGAAACCCATAATTGTAAATGCTTACCACTTATTCAAAGTTTCCAACCCTGAACACTTGAGAAATACCCAGACCTTCTTAGAATTATGACACCTAGTTACTTAAAATGAGTTTCCCAGAGTTTTCAAGGTTTATTACTGCTAGAAGTTCCTAATACTTAAAGTTTGCTTAGGATTTTTACTTGAGACAATAACTTAACTCAATTGTTCAACCTTTTCTAAAATTATCATGAATAATCATTGAGTTTTCAAGAGCATTTACCAAGTCTTTGCAGTGTTAGTCACAATAAATGTCAAGAGTAGAAGAAGAAACAACTCTGATTGAAGAAATTTTTGAGCTTGTACTTGAAAAAGTTATGGGGCCAAGTAGGAAAGGGAAGACTAAAGCAAAGAGAGTTGAGAATTGAAAAGAAGCAAAGATGAAGTATAAATATAAGGGATATCCTATTGAATCCTGTATTACATCCAAATTATCAAAATTCAATGAAATTTACATGGGACATGTTTCTATAAATGAGTTATTTGAAATATCTAAAACGATATTTAAAACACCAATCATGAAAGTAATGACTAATAGTGGAATCATATACGTTTTAGCTTTCCAAAACTCTTCACAACTTCCTAAATTTGTCCTAGAATGTGATAAGTATTATGATTCTCTCACTAGGATAGCAAAAGACACTATAGGAAATGTGGTGGTTAGATTAGATGTTTAGTATTGTGACTATTATTCGAAGATCCCAACAATACCTAAAGTTATTGATGTATCAGTAAAAAAATATAAAAATCAATGGGAGAATAAAATAGTAGATTGCATCAAGATAATGAATACTACTTATCTAAAAAAACCAAAACAGCCCTCAAGGTTTACAAAGTAAATAGTGAGGTCTGACTTGATCCAAGAAGTTTATGACATAACTCAGTTATTGTGTAGAATCAATGAATAAAAAATTGCTAAGAACATCTCCACCTGGATGTATGCTTACATAAGGGCTATTGATGTTAATAAGAGTTTTGTTATGAAAGAATGGTCAAGAATGATAAGTGACAACATTGATCAGGAGTTGAGTAATGTATTGAAAACTCTTGAAATCAAAATGACTTCATATTTAGTATATGTTGCAACATATAATGGAGCCTCTTCTAGGCTAACTACAAAATGGATGTTGGCGACATAGCCCATCTATGAATCTTACCCTCAATTGACTCTTTTTGAATAATTAAGCACTATAAAATGGTAAATTGTGCATTATTTTATGAAATCATTTGTAAATTGAATATTTCTTTCAAGGCCAAGAGAGTATATGATGCAACTTGGGAAGCAGTTTCCCATTTTTGATGTATTTTTATTCAATTCTTGAATTTTACATATATCAAAGTTGGTGGTTTCACAAGGACACTAGTAAAGTTGCCAAGGTACCCTAGTGATAAATGGATTCTAATGGAGTTATGTAGGTATCTGGTAGAGTTACATGATATTCAATCAAAAGTACATCATTATTTAGTTGGTTTTCCTATTTTTATTGTCCACTATCATTGTGCAAGTATTTATAAGGTCAAAAATGTACAAACCAAGATGTATTACAATTACAATCAATCACATTTTGAAGCTAGAACAAATTTTGATTTCAGAGGCATAGCACAAAACATAGTTTCTCTTGAATATATGCATATCCCTATACTTAAATACTTCTAAATTTATTGCAGAGATGAATTTGAAGTGAGAAGAAGAGATAATAATAGGATGACTATTGAAAAATTCATTCTTTTGATTTGGTTATGATTTTTAAGACATAGAATACAATGGACAAGTAATTCATGATTCTTATCATGCAATGGGAGGAGATAATGTTCCACTCCTAGAAATTGAGTACAAGAAAAATCAAGTAAAGACTATTATTGAGATAATTTCATTGGTTCTCTCTATGACTTTAACATGGCTTCTTAGTAAGGGATACTACATGAAGAAGCCAATAATGATATAAATTAGCCAAGTAAGTCATAAGAGGAAAGCAATACAAAAAGAAAGTAGTAATATCCCAAGAAAAAGTTAAAATTAAAGAATAATGTTGATATACATATTATCTAGTGAAATAAAAGGATCCAATTCATCCAGTTTCCCTTGTATCCTCTTTGGTCTCTTTCACAGACACTACTCCTTTTACTACTTTTACCACTCCTATTTTTACCACACCTACCACACTTCATCTTCATTACCAGTGAGGAACATATAGCTAGTAGTGAAAAATGTAGATTCATCCACACTCATGCCATCTCTGAAGTCTTTTTGCTTCAAACCTCCTAAAAAACCTATTCAGAAGGAGACTGATGTTCCTCCTCCTCCACCCCCATCTTCTCCACCTACTACTCCTCCTCCACCTCCTTTTGATGATCAGCCCACCATTCCCCATGTTCATACCCAAAAAGAGTCAAATTAGGTAACTATTAGAGAAATGATCTCATCTCAAGAGGTATCATAACAAAAATTAATAGTTGAACTTGAAATCAAAACCATAAGGTAGAGAAAGAGAAAGAGGCAAAAAAAGAGAAAAAGGTAGAGAAAGAGAAATATGAATAAATAATTTCCAATATTGTTCAAGATATTTTAGATGCAGATGAAGTTCCTTCTCAAGAGATAGTGGTGAATGATAATTATCATCAAATGGTAATACATTTAGCCACTTCCAATGGTATAAAAAAAATTTCATGGTTGGCATTACAAATAGATAATGAGTCAAAATAAGAAATCAACTTGGAGGAAATAGACATACAACTTCAAAAAAGTCTTGATCATAAAGGTAGAAATCCCAAGAGTGCCAAAGTGACTTAAAATATGATAATTGATCCTTTAGGTTAGAAATTTTTAGAAATATCAGTCCCTCAATAGGGTAAGCATAAAGATGAAATCACTGAAAAAGACATAGCAATTACAAAGTTATCCCTTGGAGAAGCCACTACAGAAGGCCTAAAATAGGACATGTAAACCTTCATCAATACTCTTTTTCAGAATCTTGATGAATAGAAGGCTAATAAAGCTAATTTAAAAGAACAAATTTCTAAGTTGTGTGAAATAATTATCAAAGTGGCAAGATCTACTCCTCAATAATCATTACTTTTAGGAGATATGATTGATAAAAAAATAATAAATAAGGTACAGGAAAATGGTGACAAGGCTAAAGTATTTGATGAATAGATAGATAAAATGATACAAACTTCACAAAAATGGTTTCCTAAGGTTCCAGCACTTCAGCTAATATTGAGAATAAATTAGCATAGCTAAAAATGGTGATGAAGGAGATTGAAAGTGAAAATGGAATAAATAAATTTCAACAAAAAATCCTTCAATGAATAAATGACTTGAGTGCAAAGATTTTGATTGAAGAAAATATTATTTTAAAGGGATCAATAAATAAATCAAAGTAAGAACATATCATATCTTTTTGCATGCACATTTTTGGAGCAATGCTTGAAGAAATGAAGACTCTAGAGGAAGATGCTCGTAACATAAAATTACATCTGGAGGATTGAATCTTATACCTCATGAATGTTTAGTCTAAATAAATGTGAAGGATACATGATAAATTAAATTATCAATTCAATCAATTAATTGAAAAGGCCATGACTCCATTCACATAAAAATCAATAAAGGAGTTAATAAAAATTTAACAAGTCAAGAGGCTGGAACGTAAGATTGATAAGGAGAAAGGTTATTAAAAGAATCTAGAAAGGGAGATGTTAAGATTGGAAATAGAAAGGCAATCAATCACCAAGTCAGATGACATAGCCATTCAGTTCATGATGTCTCAACACATTAAGTACAGGGAAAAGTGCAGAATAGAGGTTCATTTCTTAGAATGATTTCTATTGTTTCTCTTCTCAACTTCTTCTATTTTCTTTAGAAATGTATTTGAAGTAATTTTGTTTTAAGTAATTACTTTTTAAGTAATGTCACTTAGAGGAGTTATTTGTAAAATTAATTTTTCTTAAAATGTAAGACTCAAGTAACTTGACTAGATGTCATTACTTGAATTCATTTTGTTAAAAAAATTACTTAAATGAGCTCTATATAGCATGCAAAGAGGTTTTATTTTATCAAATCAATGAAACCAAGAGGAGCTACATGTCACCAGTCATTACATACCATACAAGAGAAATTATAGGAGGATGTCTCACAATGGTTTTCATAATTTAACATAGCACATTGGAATTCAAGGATTTGTCTCCTAATTATTTTTTATATCTAAAATAGTTTAATTATGGGTGAAGTCCTGCATGCCAAGGGGGGGTGGTAATTTTTGAAAAGCAATTGTAACTATGATACAAAAAAATTTAAACAATTTGAAACTTTTTGTTTAGATTTCTCTATGTTTTTTGTATGAACTTTGTTCAAAGTGAATAGGAAGAAAGTTGATTTTTGTGGAACTTTACATCTAAAGAGATCTTTTGGTGTATTTTTGAAGATTAAAATGGTAAACTTTATGTTATCCTAAATTTGAACATGAATTCTAGTTTTTCTTAATCATTTTCTTAAATAATTATCATATCTTATATGTTTATCTACTTTGTACGGATACAATAAGCTCTATAAAACTATTTGTTTTGAAGTACAATTTCTTTCTTTCTCACATATTATAGCCCTTTCATTCTCTATTTCCTAGAAATTCTTTGCATAATTTTTGAATCAGCTACTTACTATAAAATCACTCTGTTATATTGCATGAACTTTGTGATTAAAGTAATACCTAAAAATAATATAACTTGTGTATATCCTATGAATAATTTGTAGAAATTGTAAAAACTAGAAGTGTGAATAGTTAGAGTAGATAAACATAAATGTACAGAACTTCACTGTTAAATGAAGGGGATTTAATCCCATGACTACCTAGGTAATTTTGATAGCCTACAAAATATCTAGCCAACATGACCACTATGAAAAGCTAAAAAAAGAAGAAAACTTTCCAAACAGAAAGTTGAGGAAGAGATTGAAACTCTTAGAGGAAAAATAATTTCATGTAATTATGAAAAAAATCATGTACTTATTCATTATTTGATATTGTATGTGATGTGTATAGTACATTTTGATGAGTACTAAATAAATATTTATATTAAGAACTTTAAATTATGTAAATTAAAGTTTTGGGTTATTTAATGTAATGTGTATCACAATTTTGTATGATTTAATGTAATATATAATATACATTTTAAGTTTCATGAAAAACTCCAAATTATATGTTAGATAAATACACAAAATGCATAGTTGCTACTAGCATACCTATCTTAGATAAATCTATGTAAAAGACACTGAGAGATATCATTATCAAGGTGCCTATTCCACTTATGTCACAAATCCAATATAAGATAGGCACCTCAAGAATGATATCTCTTGATGTATTTTAAATATATTTATCTAAGATAGGTATGTTATTCTATGGACTAATAAAACTAATGTGTCATGTCCTAGTGTTCTTATGATTTATTGCATGTTAGCAGGACTATTGAAAAGGACTTATAAATTATTCACATCTAGACCAAACCTTTATTACTTAATATTAGGAAAAGTGGAAAGATTATGTTATCTAGATCCCTTCAACCTTTATAAAAGATTCTAATTATTCCAAAGATTCAGCTTCAAAATATTGACAATCAAGAAAAGCTCCATAATTTATCGAGAGTTGTGTCACTATAATAAATCCACAAGGTAGAACTATGTCTAACTATGACAAATTTCACTTCAAATAAAATTCTAAGTCTTCAAAGTCTCCAAACCCAAATAACATGCCATGTGGCATAATTTTATGAACTTAGAACTATGTGAGTTCAAATAAATGTTATTCATATAATGCTCCCAAGGTTCCATAGTTTTGATATTTTGATAAGTGGAAGAATTCGATTAACCTAAAACCTATAAGGATAAAATCAAGTCTAATGGCCCTGAGGCCCCACATTCTAATCGTATCAAGGTTTAAATATTTAAGAGGTTGAATTTGACACCATTTTTTTAACCTATAACTTTAAAGGAGAAATACTAAGTTAATAACTTAATGGTTTCATGGCTTTAATGCCTTGAGTCTCTATAGTGATAAGATCACACCATGTGGAAATATTTTTTCAAATTGGAGCCTTCCCATGTATTTACATAATTCAAAGGTTCATATAGTCAAGGCCTCAAGCTTATAACTTATACAATCCTAGGACTACTTCACATGGCTCAATTTTGTTAACTCATATCCATTGATCATATAAAGTAAGATCATAAATCTAAAGACCTAGTCAAATGATAAGCAAAAAAGTGTCATGATCTAAGAGATGCATGGCCAAATTATGAACAAATGAGTTTCATATGAAAGAAAAATTTTGTGAGAGAGAAATTAACACATCTTAAATGTAGCGATTAGAAATACAAAGTTAATGAAAAGTTATCATATGGCGAACATAAACCCATGAAAGCTGACTGGCACATTTAAATTTAAAACAAATTGAAATAAAATGTTGATATTCCTATTGAAATCACATGAATTATGCATTCAAGGCACACACTTCGGATAATATATAAAAAAATATAAGCAAAATAATGTCACTTTGCCATTGATATAAGAGTGAACATTACAATTTTGAGCTCTCAAGTGACCAAACGCCATAAGTTTTCCTAGTGAATTTACACAAAGCATTTAAAAATTTTGTGAAGAGATTTCATAGCTTATATTACTAAAATTATTTCTCTAAAATCACCACGCATACAGGCTCCTTATATATAATCCATTATTAGACACACTAATTATAGTGATATAATATTCAACAAGAGTGCCCTAGAGTTTAAGTTCCCATACTATTCAGCCCTTTAGAATGCAATCAAATTTGTAGCATCATACTCCTCACAATATCAAGTATATTAATAGGATAATAAATACATATATGGCCTAATAACAATCAAGATCATGGGACTACATCAAGCAGTGACTAAAATGGAGGTAATACCTTGTGTCAATTTTCTGAGATTTGTTTTTAAATGGTACTTATTTTAGAGACTATTTGCACCTTAGAAAAGGAAATTATTTAATTTCATACATTTTTTTAAGGGTATTTGAGAGATACCTCAATATCCCAATGCCTAATTTCACCTATAATAAATTATCAGCCAATGTATGACTTGAGCACAACACTGTAGATGTAAAATTAAAACAATGGCTAGTGAAAGGTTAAAGATTGAACCCAAAGTGGGCCATTTCTTCCAAAATAATCATGAAATTCAAGACTGATATCATAATATCCATGGTCATTTTTAAAATACTATATGGTTTTGATAGCATTGCTTATGTACAATTTGAACGGGTCCCATTGTTGGACATCCTCCTCACTTCTGAAAAAATTGTGGCTTTAAGAGAGATAATCTGTGTCAAACTAAAGTACCAAATGTATAAACATGAAAAAAGGCTAGATGATGAAATTTTTTATATGATATCATATCTATTATATGTAGTCCTTAGGATGGTCTACAAGGCCCATAAAGATTTGTGGTAGTCATCAACAGAATATATTGGTAATAGAATTTGTGAGGACTATTATTTTATGTTTGTCTATAAATACAAGAATAAAATCACAAGGATTAATGAGGAAATATATCATTTATCAAGTCATTCATGGCACTCATATGCTTATAATATCTATGAATTTGAGAAAAAATATATTAAAAATAGAATATTACTAATACTATCTAGATTTTACCATAATCTAAATTACAAGAATAAGAACACCTTATATTTTTTACCATGCCACATTCTAGACAAGATTTTAGAGCAAGAAGTGGCACACCAACTATACAAAAATATAGATGAATAACTTGGCCTTAGACATCATGCCTATTACTATAAAACCCCTTTAAACATCAGGAAACTTCAATTTGTGGTGAGATCACACTTCAACTAGGTAAGTAAAATTAGATTACATTACAATTTAAAGGTGACACAACTCATGGAATAGGACCTTAAAATAAAAAAAGAAACTATGTCCAATCCCTTATGGTGAAGAATGGGGTGACCATTACATATGGTCACCAAGAGTATGAGTATGATTTTATTTTTCTGAATACATCATATGGTGTAGAAGTGTGGACTCATATGAAGGACAATCAAATGTCCATGATAGTTGCCTAGGATATTTAGTTTGACCCTAAAATTACCAAATATTAGGCAAATGAAATGGTAAGGTAGGCATAACAAGCTCAGAGTTATTAGTGGCACCCAACAAAGCCACATGACCCAATAAGACAAGATCAACCTCCCTCTCCTATAGGAGAAGAAAATAATTTATAAGAGGTAGATTCCAATAGTCAAAGGAAAGATAACCTTAAAATTAGAAATAAAATTATCAGAGGTCTCCCTAGTCCCCATCTGGCCTCTATGCATCTAGTTACTACCACCATTTTAGGCTTGCAGGGGGTTCCAGTTGGGACATGTTAAATTTTTGTTACATCTTTTTTCATTCATGGGTGTTCTAATTTTCACCCCACCAAATTATGATCTGGCATCCCTAATTATACATCTATCCCATTCCTTTTCTAGTTTCTCATTTTTGTCCTTTAAAGCATCAATAAGCCATTTGATTTATAATTAGCCCTCCTTAATTTTCTAGCTTGGCCTATAAATCCATCAATTTGATATTTTAATCCATGAAGGGGTTCACAATTTATTTCCTCTCATATTTATCCTTATCTTCTGACACATTATTGGCCTCTTTATGTGGTTAATGGGCTATATCCTTCCTATATTCCTTCTTATGTTTTATTTTCTTCCTTTTGAGATTTTGATAATCCTAGGTTTTGTGTTTGCATGTTTTGACCTCGATCAGGCTACTACAG
Source organism: Torreya grandis (assembly GCA_037957365.1). Lineage (NCBI taxonomy): Eukaryota > Viridiplantae > Streptophyta > Pinopsida > Cupressales > Taxaceae > Torreya > Torreya grandis. The sequence goes on along the minus strand of JARHVA010001109.1, from coordinate 3,777,869 downwards.
GTAGTGAAAGAGATTAAATATCCAATATTTGATAAGGTAGATGAGTATTAATGAAGGTGTTTGTTTAATTTTGTAAAGGTTGATGCAAGGCTAATAGAGTTGGAATAGATGAGGAATGGTTTTGATTATTAACATTTGGGTCCATTCCTTGATTTGAATGACCTATTTGATATGAATAATAATTTTGTTCTAAGTCTTGAATGTGTCCTAACAAGGTTGATATGAGATCATTCACATTTGGAGTAATATATTTATTGTATGTCTCCCTTGTATGAGGTTCTAAAGGAAGAGTATGGTATCTTAGGATTAATTGATTTACATTTGATTATTTAATAGGAGTATCTTTGGGTTGTTCAAGAGGCATTAAACTAAATATAATTGAATTGTGAGGGGGAGACAATCGTAACCTATCCAATGTTTCCTCTATAATTAGAATCCTTTCATTATATTGTAACTTTTTTTGAGTCAAGATTTTATAGACTAGGTTTGGTTAAAACATGTTAGTACTAACCACCCCGACTAGTCATAGTCATGTCAGTTGAGTGATCATAATTTCTATAAGCCTCAAAATATCATTTTATCTCTTATATAACCAAATGGGATTTACGCTATGGGATGAAAGAGGAAACACTATAAGAGGGAAATATGTTATCAATGTTTGATTTTTTTTGTCCTCAAAATTATCCCAACTAGATAACAAAGGTTGACCTTGGGCTCAGATGGTGTTTCTAAATCCATCTAGGCCTATGGGCCTATTGAAATCCTCACTAGACATATTCGAGGGGTAAATGGATACCCAAATAATAAATGGAAGAGGATAAATATGGATGAAAGAAAATGAAATAGAAAATTATAAGAAAGACAAATTGTTCATGTCATGCTCATAATATTTGAATGCAACTAAAATGACTAGTTAACATTGCATACTTGACTTCTCAAGGTTAGATTGTGACATCTAATGTAATGATATTTTGATGTAAACTAATGATATAATTGATTATTTTGATGGGGATAAACTCCTCAAATGAGATGAGATTACTAATTTTCTTGATTGTTTTGATCTCATTGGACAGATGAGTTAGTTGATTTGGTTGAGATCTCCTAACTAAATTATTAACTATTCATCTCAAAGGGTGAGATTTTCTATACCAATATTAGTTAACTAATTCAAATTTCTTGTTGAGGGTAGAAAATTTTTGAAGGATGAGCCCCCTAGAATAGTATGACTATATAAAAAAAAGATAACACAATTTATGATCCATGTTACTCTCCTTGAATGGGAATAAATCTAGTTGAATAATTCATGGGATTTGATCAACTTGATAGGGTTGTTATAATCCAATAAATGTCATCTGTAAAGTGAATGAAATTGGTTGAAAATATAAAGTTTAAATAAATAATAAACTAATAAATTTTTGATTTATTCTAAATAAAATATAAAACTAAAAATGTAATTTATCAAATATCTTATATATTTTAACAATTTCAAATTTGAAATGAAAAATAAAAAGAAACTAGTTAAATTATTTTCTTATTTTGTGTTTCCAGATCTCAAATGTATGTAAGGCTAAGACTGAAACTATTTAAATTCTTTAATTTTTTATATTTTTTAGATACACAGATGCATATAGTAAATAAAGAGTTGAAATTGAATAACTAAGACAATTTATCTCTCCTTTCTTATAAATAAAAATTTTAGGGTTAAAGTAAATTTGATCAAAAGGGGGAATTTTTTTATTTTATGATTTCATATCTGTGATGTAGAACATTAAAAAATATTATATCTTCATGTGAATGGATAGACAAGGAATGCATAGGAATAACTTATCTGTAATAAAGAAGAAACATAAATTTCCTTTAGTAAAATGTTAAATAACATGCTAGATTTTACATAAAAATATTCTACAACAAAGAAATCAATAATGACTATTTATTTTAAGAGACTCATGTGTAGAAGAAGAAAATAGGATCTATCAAGGAGACTTACTTTATAAAAGTATAGAAAAAACCATCTCAAATAGAAATTTTGGATGCAAAAGAATTATAACAAATTAAAGGAATATAGACATGTAATAAGCATAAGAGAGAAATAAATTAATTAAGTAAAATATTCAATTTACTAACAAAATTTTAATTAACATATACTTAATCTAAGAAAATTGGAAGAAAAAAACAAACCAAATAAATTCCCCTAACCTATCAAATGAATGAGGCATAATACACTAGGTATTTTATCAAAAAAGGTGAGGTGGGAGGATAAAACTTAAATAAATTTATTGGAGCAAAAGTGCAACAATGTTGTGGATAGCTTTTACAAGAAATAAATCATAGGTTATTTTCTAATTAAATTTGCACTCCAATTTAGATATGTGAATGGATATTTCACCCTATTTATGGTTAGCATATAATAAAATAAAATAAAGGTGGAATATGGATCCTTGATATCTGATAAACTTTATTTATATAATGTAAGTTATTCAATGTAATAATATAATCTCACAATTTTCCAACCTAAGAGGAAAATAAAGCAATTTTATGGATATTTTCAAAAATGGCAGTATTGGCTAGTAATTATTTAACTATTTCAATTTTCCAATATAAATTTCATTGTACTAGGCTTATCTATAGAAATAGAGAAATTGGGATAATTGATAGTTTACTAGAACTAATTGGGAGTTCACTAGGAATGACTTGGAATTGTCTAAGATTGAATTTGAGGTTAACTGGGCTGATAAAAATATAATTAGTTAAAACACAATAAAAAATAGATATGAAAACATGCCAAACATTTAAAAACACAAATTTTAGATGTTACATAGATAGTCTTATAAGTGGTGACAAAATTGTCACTATAATCAGGTGGAAATTACACATCTACCATTGTGGTTAATAGAATTTTTGTGGGTATTTTAAAACTTTCAAGGAAGTTTCACAAACCATCATGGAGGTTACATAATATTCATGGTTGTTTTCATGTTCCCCATAAGAATTATAGGATTAAAAGTTATAAGTTCATTTTTTGCAAGTTTATCACTTAGGGGAGGTTCAAAAAGAAACAAAAAAGTAAAGTGAAGAAATAGGGTATAAGCATAATATTTTGATTTAGAGGTCCATGAATTATCATGAGACTTTTGAAATGTTTCATTGTGAAAATTTTGGGTGTCTACAAGACCTTATATTAATCCCTAGGAAATTAAATATTATAAATTATTGTATACATAATTTTGTAATTTGAAACTTGTCTTCTTTGGTTATTCAATTATAAAATTTAGTTTTTAATTTTTCTATAAACTTAAAACATAATTTCAAGTCATTAGTGTCTTTAAATCCTAGTTTATCATTTTTTAGTCACAATAATCTTGAGCTCAAAAGGTCCTTATCTTGGCTCTAAATCCTAGGGAAAATCCTCTTTCTCCTTATTATTACATGAATCAATGATCATGAATCCCTTACCCTATTAGAGAAGAAGAGGATCTATTATAGAGTAAGCAACAACCTATGTTTCTTGGGTGATTTCTTGTTAAAGGTCAGTAGCATTTTTTTTGAACAACTGCTTTGTCATGCTTGAAGGTAAATATGGATAAACTATGCATCTTTATAGATTCCAATGAATGTTTATTTGTGGAATGTGTATGGTTTAATTGATCTAATTGAACATTACATGTTTAGGTCCAATTTTTATAAATTTTTAGACCTACACATTATCTACTTTTAGGAAGTGAATATTATAAATTTTTATCTCCAAACAATATCTAAAATTTTTTGGCCTGATGCTACTTATCATATGTCCAGTCATGGCATGGGATGTGGAAACGTAATCACTATGATAGTGCCATTTTTTGTCTCATTTTTAATGGATTTGTGAGTGTAAATGTATAACTATGCACTTTGGATGACCTTTTATTTTTATGGGCAATCCCTTGTGGTTAATCTCTACACCTTCAATGACATTATTGAAAGAACAATTCTATGATGGTGACTAACAAAGTAGCTCCTAGATGAAAATTAGATAATCTATGGATATTTAAACATGGTGGAGTATATAGAAGAAAAATAAAGGTATATACACTTTAGATAGTGTGTTGGTGAAAAATAAACCTAGTTCTATATATGGAAGAAGTTATGGTTTTTGAAGTTAATATCCATCATGAAACCTCTTCCCCAATCCTTGGTTCACTTGGTCAGAATTTTTCCAACATAATGTTAAAGTGCTTAAGATTTTGTATATATCCATTATGTTAGATTAAAATATTTTTTCATTTTATTATAACTTTGTTAAGATAGTGTGATTTCAATTATTCTTTTGTCTAACTACCAAGCCATCAAATTTTGCATTGAATGGTCTACACTTCTAGTCAAAAGTTTCAACAACTAGTTTATCTTAACACCTCACATATGAAATGTGATTAAACCCTTGAAAATATTAAAATGGTTATGAATTTATTTACTTACCCCAATGATGTTTCAATTTGGATTGACTAATGATAATTTTTCATTTTATGCACTACCGATTTTCTTAATTTATTTGGAAAATAGTTAGCCATGTTGAAAAAAAAGCATTGTACACATAATAGAGTATAATAAATTTTCTTAGGAAATTTAAAAATCCCCTATAAATTATAATATAAAAAGATAAAATATTATGATAAGGCTGAAAAATTCAAGCTTGTGTTTATCAAATCTAGACTTGAATCCATTGGCTGAAGATTGGGGATAGAGTGTCCAAGGAGTTTTTAATAAGATAAGAACATGAAAATATATTTTAAAAATAAAATATATCATATAAGTTGTAAAATATATCACTAATATTCCAAAATTCCTAAAAACCTTTTTTAACATTATAAACAAATTTTCCAAGCTTAGGCTCCTTTAGAAGATAAGGATAATTCTTTAAGAAAATTCCTTGATGTAGTTCCTTGTAAACTTGCTCTAGGATAAATAATGACATGTGATAGGCTTATTTATGTTAAATAAATTTGTATTATATTTATTTAGTGGATCATGACAAATCCATATACATTTATGCTTTCCTTGTTAGTTTTACCAAACCTTGTGGGATTATATTGGACTTGATTTTCACAAAGTTTAACATGAAGCTATGACTAAGAGCTCTTTTGGAAATATCATTAACAAGGTAAATATAAAACTAATTCCCAAGGTTAGTGACCCAAAGATAATAAAAAATAGAGGCTTTAATCCCTCTTGAATTTGTCTTATAAAATTATTGCTAATACTCTAGCATTAAGTATTAGGTACCTCCTTCCCTTGGTGGTTAGGCTAGAGAAAACCAGAAGAATTCAATGTAGATATATTTTAGATAATATCATTATTTCTTTGAAATGGATGGAATGCAATTAAATAATATTATATTTAATTTAAAAAGGCATTTGATAAGATTGAATGGGATTTCATGCTTTCTATGTTGCAAGCCCTTTATTTTGATCCTATGTTTTTTCACTCTGACCAAGCTCTCATTCATAATTTTATGTTTGTCTCATAATTAATGGTCATTGGTTTGAAAATTTTGGTATTTTTTCCATCAAATAGTGATTCCCTTAGATAATTATTTATATGTATTAGTTATGAAGGGGTTTCGCTACTTATTGCGGATTATGCTTCCAAATGGATAGTTAAGGGAAATAATTTTCCCTATTCACCTAAGGACCAACTTATTAGTGGTAATTTTTTTAATGAATCATTTCTAACTATTCTATAAGAATAATAGTGGTTCAAAACACCTTGTAATGCCTTTAGGTTTTTTGCATAGCCTCTGACTTTAACATCTAGTGGGATAAGACTTAGTGATATAAGCAATCATATGGCCATAAATCTATTTGTCTTGAGGATTATTAATAGAAATTAATTTATCATGGGGAAATTATTAATTTTTTGGGTAATCTCTTTGGTTTTCAAGATTACTATGTTGATCTATGGAACTATGTTGTCTTGAGAGTGGAAAAAACACATTCATATTGGATTACTAAACCTCTTTCTCTCTCACAAGAAAAATTGGAATTTGTTCCAAATTTATAGATACCACACATGTTTATCAACTATTGTTTGAATCTTTATAAATATACCTATATTAATATTATAAAAAAATTCTAGACTTCCTTCAGGATAACTCGAAAGGTAAAAATGCTTTTACAAAGTTACTTGGAACACCTATTGCAGATCTAGGGAGGATATTGGGACATGGCTTATTGATATTTCCAATTAGGTAATTTATATTTATGTCAAATGTATCCCCAAGGTCATTGAAGGTAAATAACCTTGAAATTTTATTCTCTATAACTTCATCTCACTTTCCAATCCTTATGAAAGAAGAATCTAGAAGAATCCAAAGTTTAAAACCTTTCTCTTATAAATATTGTATGCACTTTCATGGATAAAAACATATGTAAGGCCTATGAGACCATTAAACCTTGGCCTATGTTGAAGAGGGATGGATTTATATCAGGCCTATCTATTAGTTCACTCTCCTTGTGATGGTCCCTGATTATCACCATTAATAGTAAGACCTTGGATGAGGTTCCAAGAATCAAATCCCTTATACTATTTCATAAGGTAAATTTTATTATTAAGGATATTTTTGGCAAATGGTCTAGATCTTGGGCTAGTTTGAAAGATTTAAATACTAAGTTAAAACTCAAAAATAAGTATTTTGAATACATTTCTAAGATTTAAATGGTTGTGTTAGGCTATTACTTTCCAAAAACTAGAATTAAACGCTATCCAAAATGGTGGAAACATTAGAAATAGAGTGTTCCACTTCCTATATTTGGTACAAAAACTAGCTTGGTTATTAATATATAACTCTTAACACTGTGCCCTAAAATATGTTTTACAAATCATGGAATATTAATATCTCTTATTTTATTTGGAGAAAGATATTAAAAAATGTTTGGTTTGTGGTGTTAGAGCCCAAAAAATTCCTTTTTGCATGGTGTAATTTCTGTTATGATCTTCAAATGGGTTAAAAATTGCTTCATTTGTGGATCCCATCTCCCAAATTCATTATAGTAGACAAACTAATTATCTTAAGCACATTTTTAGTTATATGTTAAAGGCCATAAATATTGGATGTGGATTCACTCCTTTTCTCATTATTTTAGACCAAAACACTTTTCTTGGAAAATGGTTCTAATAGGGGATTCTACTATGCTCCCTACAAGATTAAATAAAATTTGTTTTCTTTTGTATTGAGATTATATTTATTCTTTGGAAAGATATAACTTTTTTTGTGTTTAATAAATAACCTTTATAAAATGGTTTTTATATCACTAAAAAAATTATACATTATCAAATGTTCATCTATATATTTATGTGTAAGCATATAAATTTATATTGGAGAAGGAACACTTCCACACTAAACACCCTTTGTACTATTAGCATAGTGGCTATAGATGACTCACCCAAACATCCCAAAAGAGATAAAGTGTGGAGGGATAGAAGTATGGGATGACATAGGTTTTGGAGTCATGCATTATCCATACTTCCTCCTCCTCCTTGATATAAATTATCACTGTCATGGGGCCGTGGAGGATGGTCTTCACTATAATCCAGTTATAGGCCTTATAGTTTTATACCTTCTAGTTGAGATGGAAAAGGAAAGATGCATAGATTAGATCTTTATATTTCAACCCCATTAATAGACTCAATCTGATGTTAAATAAAATAATGAACTAGGTTTTTAGGGATCTATATATGATTATTTACACCCCTATAAGAGTAGGTGGGGAAATAATCTAGATAGTCCATCACCTCCTCCTTTTTTAGGGATGATTGTGTTAATGGGTTAATATATTATCTCTTGTTATTTATATTTTTTGTTGATCATATGTTATGTAATTGTGTATTAAAGATATTGTAGGCCTAAGGATGTGACTGTATTTTTTTATAGAGTTTAGTCCAAATTCGTTTTATTTTGTGATTTTTATCAAGATGTGATTTTATACCACACAAATTTTTTAATTAGGTTGTAATATATTTTTATTATTTAAAAATATAATGCATCCTTTCAATAAAAAATGAAAAACTAAATCTACAAATAACATAATTAAATTATATATATAATAGTATAATATATTATTATTTTGGATAATATAAAAATAATTGTAATTTATTTTATTTTAAAAACACAATATATATATAATATAGGAAAATATAATATATTTATCTATAAATACTTAAAATAATAATATAATGTAATTATTTGTAATTAAAATATATATTTGTAAAAAAAAATTATTTGATAGGGTAAAAGTATAGGTTTTACATAGATCATGTAACTATAAAGAGTTAATAACATAGACAATTCACACCAAAAACAATCAAAACCATACAAGCCAACCCACTAGACTGAACCAAGAAATAGAGATACTTCTACCAAATAATCATTAAAACACTGCAAGTCTAATGCTAAACATCAGCCAAAAAATGCATAAGATAAACAAAAATGACAACATAATACTAAATATTTTACTCCTCAAATTAAAATTAGTCCACAAGAGTAGCCAATCTAATACTATCCTTGTCTTCTTTGATCTTATATTTTATTACGTATCCTCTAGTGTATTTTCTTTGGCCTTTAACTTTGTCTACTTCATCCTTTTTCTTACCTATAAATTTGGGAGAAATTTTAGATGCCTTATCTTGGATGACCATCCTATCTTTATATCCTTTATTATTACTAATACCACTCTCATTTTAGAGGAGATGACTTCAACTCCTCAAGACAAACAAAACATCACATTCTCTGTGGCACCTCTTCCTCCACTTACAACACCTACATAGGTAAGTATCCCAAATTTTTTGAAAGTTTCCTTCTCATCTCTCCCATCCACTCTTCCATCCCCTCAAGTACCTCAACAAGGTCCATCTCCTTCCATTCCTCCCTCCACCACTATTTTTCCACCCTCTATTACTTCACCACCACCTACAATGATAGTCACTACTATAATGGTTTCATCATTTGTTTCATCATCCCTTTCACCTACCATTCCCCACTAGTCACCTACTAAATAAAGTATGAAGTTATTATATCCTCCTCCAAAATTCATCAACTAGAAGAAAGACCATCATTAGTTTTATTTATTCATAAGAATACCTTGATGAGGAGGAAGCATAGGAAGAGGAACATGGACATGTAATATCCTTAGTAGACTATGATGCTGATGAGGATGAAGGAAATTTATAAATAATGAAAGGAATAGAACTAGGTTCAAGTGAGGAGGGAGCCCTAGATGAAGCAAATGAGGAAGAACAATTGGAAAGGGCCAAAGTAATGAGCCTGGGAAGTTTGTAAGAAGAAGAGACTCCAACTAGAGAACTAAGCCAACAAATCCTCATTGAAGAGAAAATACAAAACATCAATAAGGTATTTTATTCTCTTGATTATTTTTTTACTATTGTAGATACTTTAGCTACATATTTTCCTCCAACTATTTCAGGGCCACCATTGTCTAATTCAATTGATTTTTCTATTCTTTCAACATCCATAGAAATAAAGACTCCAAAGAAAAGAGTCTATTTTGAGAATTTAATTTCAATTTCCATTTTTAATCCTAGAGGGCCACTAGTACCCCCTAAATTTCCATCTCAATTAGATCTACCTCTTTTATAATATACACTAGTATAGTTAGCCATAATGATAATTTTAAAAACTCCAAACTTGACTAAGTATGTGTTTGAAGTCACCCCATATAGGGAAGCCTCACCATGGAAGAGAATTGTTTATCCACCCCTCCAATTACCAGTCCAAAAAAATGACTCATTAACACCTCTAACAATAATTCCCCCTCCTATGATCACTCCACTCTCTACCTCTAAAGACCCAAGTTAATTAGAAGAAGGGGAACTAATTTTTCCCCAATGGGCTAAATAATTGTAAGGCTGATGAGATGAGAGATAGAATCTGGTCATCAATGAAATAACTATAGTATCCACTTATTTTGATAGGTAAAGTGGTAAAATATAGAGGGTGAAGAAGAGGAAGGAGGTGAACATAAATATAATGGAATAATTTGAGTTTGAGTAAAGGAAAAGGCTATTTCCCTTGGCAAAAAAGGCGAAAAAGAATCCAATTGACCCAACATAGTATATAGAGGACTTTTGTTATTTTTGGATTCAACTAGAGAAGCAATGAAATAAATGTGCAAGATTAATGAGGCACAACAAATATTACTATAGATATAGATTATCATGCCCCTCAAAAAATTATAGATAGTGTGTAGAGTGAATCCATCAAGAGTATAATATTTTGAATAATATTAGAGTTTTTAGATGAAAAAGCCAATTTGATAGGACAAAGGTCCTTAAAATTTAGCACCAGCTAAAATAATTTGAGAAAAGTCTTACCTTTTTGGTTCATTATACCAAAAATAGTTTATTAAATCATCTGAACTTGATATCCAACCAAGATTCTACATTGGCCCTAAGATATGTAATTCCAAAAAGGGATGGTACCATTAATTGGCATATGTATATGAAGGCTTTGATGGGACATTTTGAAAGAAATGAAAATAAGGCCTTAGAAATTTTGAAATATATGAGAGTCACTGATGTGATTATTTCTATTGGGGAATTAGTAAATACACCCAATTTTGACATACTCCTTAAATCAATTACAAATAGATTTAATGAGGAATTTAAGGGAACTATATATAAGATTAATGATGAGATCATGCAATTAATCATTTTTTTAAGGATAGAGTGACATAGGTTGAATCCCTTGGTGTTGAATTTAAGAGATGAAATGTAGAACACATAAGGTTGATAGCTAAAGTCATCAAAATATTCAAGCCTACCTTGTTCAATTTTGATATTATTAATAACGAGTTTGAGACTACACATGCATTATTTAAAAAACTTAGAGCCATAGAGGGTGGCCAACACCAATCATGTAGTAAAATATAATTATTAACACGTCATCATAGGGTCCCCAATTTTATAAATATGCAGTCATGCATACTCCAATAGGGCTAATTTTGATTCCCCAAGTGGTTATAACATATATTTCTATAGTTGTCACTCAACCATATTCTTATAATAGAGGTGTCACATCAGCACCAATCTAAATATGAATATTTATTTTCATGTTTTAGTTAAGTTAGAATTGATGGTTCCTAATATATATATATATATATATATATATATATATATATATATATTCACATGCATTATTTTAAAAACTTAGAGCCATAGAGGGTGGTCAACAGCAATCATGTAGTAAAATAAAATTATTAACACATCATCATAGGGTCCCCAATTTTATAAATATGCAGTCATGCATACTCCAATAGGGCCAATTTTGATTCCCCAAGTGGTTATAACATCTATTTCTATAGTTGTCACTCAACCATATTCTTCTAATAGAGGTGTCACATCAGCACCAATCTAAATATGAATATTTATTTTCATGTTTTAGGTAAGTTGGAATTGATGGTTCCTAATATATATATATATATAGTATTTTAGTCAAATTCTATTTTATGTAAACACTTTTATACATGCATGCTCTATAAGACTTTGGGCACACTTTTCTATTTTTGGAGATATAAATTTAGAATTTTCTTTCAGGATGAGGAATCCCCTCCCCAATATTATATATTTGTACCCTCAATATCTCAAAGGGAGGATAATTTTGGCTATTAATATTAATAGAAAATTCTACAATTTGTTATATAGTTTGACTTGATGTGCAAATTTAATTCTTCTCCAAACTTGTGAATGTTGTAAGAAGTTACGTCATTATGGTATCTTATTATCTTGATTTTCATGATTTTTTTTCTAATATATTAATCCATACTATGTTATTGTTAATTTGAATACATAATCTCCCTTTATAGATGTGTAATTACAATCTCACATCAATAGCAACCTCTGATTATATATGCTAAAGTTTATTATATTCATTTTTCCTTTAAATATTTACTACATTTGATTATTGATGTGATTACATTAGATTAAAATACACATTGGTTCTTTATTTCTTTTCCAACCCTTGGTTCAAGACCCAACTTAGAAAGGTTTCACCTTGTTTAGTCCACATGCCTTCTTTTATGCCTTACCCTTCCCTATTTTTGAGTTTATTTTGGTCAAACCCACCTTAGGTTAGATCCATAATATAGCCACAAATATAAATTAGATATAATAATACATCCATAATAAAACCATCATTGATAAATAACTACTCGACTCACCACTATTCCACCAACAGGTTATTTAAAAAACCTAATACCCCACAACTCATGCCTTGGAGTGAATTTATTTCACTAATCCAAAAATATTAGAGTTTATGTTTTAAGGTTCCATGGCGTGTATAAAAACCACATCTATATAATTAAGTTGGTGATAAAAGGAGGTCCTTAATCTCCACCTCTATTTCCTTGAAAAGAATCATTTGACTTTCACTAGATATACTTAGAAGATTAACAAGGTCCACCTTAGACACTAACTTGCTATACCCATATTTACAAATCCATATAAAATTTAGGTTAGATAAAGGTGTCTTAAGAATACCATGGACTCAGTCATACTCTCTAAATATATGACCCCATCTTCCTCTACATCTAATGTCCAAAACTAGGGTAATCAGTTATGCTATCAACTTCACTAGAGATGTGCATGATTTACCCAAAAAACTTGAAAAGTATCTTCCTTATTTTTCTCCTTCAGGAGGTAGGATTATTAAAGAGTACATAAAGGCCTTTAAAACTAATTTAAGGATATTAAATGTTTTCCATGAGGACATATCATGTATATTCTTCCCATTTACATTATAATATATTACCTATGACTGGTTTCTTAATGTCCCAATAGGTTCAATTACATCTTGAGATGAATGTCAAAACACATTTTTAACATAGTTTAGACAAGTCACCAGTGTAAGTGTTGTATACCAACACTTTGAAATCATGATAAGAGAACCGAATGAACCAATCCAAGCCTTCAATTCAAGATTCCAAAATATGTTCAATAAAATTGAAGCTACTTATTAGCCTGCTAAGGTGTTGGCATTTAAAATGTACAAGAACACCTTGGACCCTATGACTATTATTTTTCTCCATAGAGCTACCATTGTTGGTATGTTACCCTTGTCCTATGTTGAAACTATCAATGTTGATAAATAATTAAATCTTTAGTCACAAACCTTGGCCCCACATAATATCAGTCCTCTTTTTCCATCCTTTAATCCAATTCCAAATGCAAATCAAGATATTATGGCCTAAAACTAGAACTAATTATACATACATTTTATTTTATCCCATGTTACACGTAACCAACACCTTATCTTCCTAAATAATTATGTGTGTTTACATCTAACTAATAGAACTAGAGTCAATCCTTAATACCAGTTAATGGTGCGACTACATAGGGTACTTATGATTTCATAAAAATAGAATTGGAAGTTATTCAATAGATGGTGTAAAGATTAAGCAATGATTTTTTGAACATGTACAATCACATGGGGAACACTGGTGGGAATACTACCGACTAGAGATTGAGATTCTATAGGTACAATAGGCCTATAAATAATCTATAATAATATCCACTTAATAAGATGTCAGAGATAAATATCATGGAAGTGACACTTCCTAATTTGTGTTGATTTCACAACACAACATGGTAAGCTAGACTGCATAAAATTATGCATTACCTTCAAGATATTTCAAAAAGAAATGGATAAATAAGAAGGTTTTGTAAATATAATAGAACCATCTTCCTCTACTTTTGAAAGACATCTCAATATAGCAATAGTCTTGTAGACTATGATTTCTCATTCCCATTCAAATATGAGAATGAACCAGAAGATAATACAAATGAGATCTATGATTTCCATTAGTTCTAAAATAATAATTACAACTTTAGTAGAAAATAATTTATTAATACTTCCACACCTCCAAAAATAAATGCTACCACTCCTTGATATCCTAATGCCAATAATAATACACACCCTCTAAAAGAGAATGATCAATTGTAGAGTGAAGAGCCATAGAGCTTAGGAGGGTATGACATTATTGAGTACCTTAAAAAGATAAAATATAATATTAGTCTTTATAAGTTAGCATAGATCACCAAACATAGAGAGTTGTTATTCAAAGCCTTAACTTGGAGGTCATCTACTGATAAATCAAAAGTAGTACATGCAAATGTGATGGTTTATAAGGATAATCCTAAGGTACCACCTTTATTTTTAACCATCATAATGTTTTTAAATAATGTGTATAATTAATTGGTTGACTTAGGTGCCTCAACTAATGTGATGCCTACATATATATGCAATGAATTGGGTTTGACCCTAGATAAGTAACAATGAGTGGTCTTACAACTAGATAAGTCTTTTATCCCATGTATTGGAGAGTTGACAAGTGTGCACATTCAACTTTCATTAGATCCACATGTAAAATAGTACATATATATTATATTAATTGATATTATAGAAGCCTATGACCTACTAATAAGTAAGATTGGTAAAGACATTGAATGGGTACATGGCTATAGATTTCTCACATATGTGGCTATATTGGAAAGGATTATCCAACCATATCTAAGTAGATAGAGAATCAAAAATGAAGTACCTAATCATAAGAGTGAAAATTTTGACTTTTTAGCCTCACATATAGGTTTGTATAGTTTCACTACAAATCAAGAACCTCGTGAATAATAATTTGAAGGTCATTCTCAATTATGGGCTCTCTATTTTGATAAAAACATATAAAAACAAGGTTTAAGTGTTGGCACATCTTTGATCACCCAAATAATAAGTAGTATATACTTGCCTATAGGCTACAATTATCTTGAAACAATAATATAACTTAGTATGAAACCATAATCCTTGGTTTACAGTTTACACTGAAGCATAAAAAAAGGAGTTGTAGATATTCAGTGATTCAAAACTAGTTGTTAACCAGATTAGACTCACCTACATGAATAAGTATAAATACTAAGCATGGGACCTGATCAAATATTTTAAAACATTCAACATTAGAGCAATCCTAAGAGAAATAAACCATATGTTAGATTCACTAGTAGCTTCAACCACTAATTTGACACCGCTTTAAGAATTCAAGATGCAAAAATTCTTTATGAAACTAGTTCCTTTCCCCTTTATCCCAAATAATGTCTAGTTATTTGAAGATGATCAACAAATTATATAATGCATGAATAGCTTTAGAAATTTTGAATATCATATAATATATGAAAATCATGTGAAGCCCATACATGTTGAAAACCTAAGAGAATATGATATCCTAAAACTGAAGGAGAATCACATCCCTCTAGGGATAGTCTCCCTCGAGCAAGATTTTGATGTGGATCCACAAGCTTAGAATCAAAATAAAATTAAATAAATTGAATCTAATTTCATCAAGGATAATATAGGCACTAACCAGCATTCCCAATATGTAAACATTGGCCTCGATTACACTAAAAGTGAGAAAACAAAAGTTGAGGACTCTGCTAATAGAATACAAAGACATGACCACTTAGACATATGAAGATTTGAAATTCTTTGACCCCAAGGTCATCACATATACCATCCCATTAAAGCCAAATCATAAGCCTTTCAAGTAGGGATAAAGGCCATTAAATCCTATTCTATAACATCTCATTTAAATATAAGTAAAAAATTTATTGGATGTTAGGATTATCTTTCCAATTAGGCATTCAACTGGGTAGCCAACTTGGTACCAGTTATAAAAATGAATGAATAAATCAAGATCTATGTTGACTTTAAAAATCTGAATCAAGCACTAGAAAAGGATAATAATTCCTTGCCCTCCCTAGAAAAGGTGATTCAAATAGTTAGTGGATCTGAGATGATGTCCTTATTAGATGGATTATCAAGTTATAATCAAGTGCTAGTAGAAACACAAGACAGAATAAAGACTACCTTCACCACCAAGTGGGGAAATTTTGCATACAAAAGTATGCCTTTTAGCCTAATCAATGTAGCATCAACCTTCCAACAAGCTATGGAATTTTAATTTTAGGGACTCGTTATCAAATGCATCATATAGTATATGGATGAGTTAATAATGTATTCAAAAGATAGAGCTGATCATGCAGATCATATATAAAGAGTATTTGACAGGTGTAGAAGATATGGAGTGCCACTCAATATAAATAAAAGTATATTTTGAGTCATTTAATGGAAACTATTAGTCCATGTCATCATGAAATATGGGATATCCATTGACCCAGAATGAATCTAGGCAATTTCCAATCTAACACCTAATAGCAAGAAAGAGTTGAAGTCCTTTTTTAGTTAGATAACCTTTGTAAGGAAATATATTTCTAGATTTGTATATATTGTCAATCCATTGAATTCCATATTGAAATAAGATGCCAAAATAGAATAGACAATATAAGCTAATAAAGCTTTCAAATACATTAAAACTTCCATTACTCAAGCTACAGTTTTGATCATCCCAAATTTCAATAATAAATTTTACCTTTATTCATTTGCCTCAAAGTACACTATAATAACTATACACACACAAAATGTAGATGACAATGAACATCTAATTTTATTCATGAGCACCAATCTGAAGGATTCAAAATTGAAGTACTTAATTATAGATACATAGATATATGCACTGATCAAAGCTATGAAAATTGTCAAGGATTATATTCTGATAAACATGTGTATTCCATAGTTTTAGACCCATATTTCAATCTCACACTAAACCAAAATGAATTAGGTGAAATAAGAGGTAAGTGGATGGAAAATATACAAGAGTTTGATCTTGAAATCAGCCTAACCAAGATGGTGCTAGTTTAAGGAATCATTTAGCTCATGACTATGAGTAATCCATGCATTGTATTAAACAAATCATTGAGATTAAAGTATCTAGTGGTGAATGGTATGCTCAAATAATCTATTAATTACTTATACGAACATGTCCCCATGAGCTAAACTAAGAATAAAGATGAGCCTTTAGGATTAAATCAACCCATTATATGATAAATAAGGGTGTTATATACTACTATAACTATGAAGGAATATATTTGATGTTTCTTTTAAAATAATAATCTATGAACATCCTAAAAATCTACATTAAAATAAAGGCAGTGGGCATCCCTCAAGTAGTGAAACATCTCACAAAATTTTGAGAATGGGATACTACTAGCCTACGATCTTCAAAGATACGCACAACCATGTCAAGACCTACCATGAATGCTAGGTGTTTAGAAAAAGAGAAGTTAATACTACCATGCCTTTTTAACTATTCATTCAAGGATGCCCTTTTAACTAATGGGGTCTTGACTTCATTGGGGTGATAAATCCAAAATATTCAATTGGGAACAAATTTGTCCTAATAACCACTGATCGTTTCACTAGATGGATAGAAGTTATGGCCACAAATAATTATATATCACTATATGCCATCAAATTTATTAAAAATAACATAATAGGTTTGGTACTCTAGCCTCAGTTTGAGATAATGGTCCAGCCTTCCAATCTACTGAATCTATAGAATGGGATTATAAAAACCAAATCACCATCAATTTCTCTTTAAATGACTACCCCTAAGGTAATGGAGTGGTTGAATATACAAATAATAACTTGATGGATGCTATCAAAAATTTAGCATAAGATAAACCAAGATAATGACATTTATTTTTGAAGTATGCACTATGGTCAAATAGAACAAGACACAAACAAGCCCTCAAAGTTTCACCTTTTCTACTAGTGAATGAGAAAAAAATACTATTCCTCATTAATCTTAAAATCCTAACATACCAATTCATTCAAGAGTACATTGGGGAAGATGAAATAATCTAGTTTATGCTGCCTAATATAGTATAGATGGAAGATGCAAGAACTGAAGCACTGCATAGCTTCAACAAACACCAAAACATTATCAACAGATGGTTCAACAAGAGATCCAAAATTAAAGATTTTAGAATTTTATACCTATTTCTCTTATGGTAAAATCACATGATAATAAATGAAATCATGATAAGTTCACTCCATGGATTAGACCATATCAAATATCTAAGATACTAGGTAATAACACCTTCCACTTGAATGACCTCCAAGATAATCACCTCACTTTATTAGTCAATAGATAGATTTTGAAATATTATTTCATGTATTCTCAAATTGGAGATGCTTCTGAATGATAGTGAGTAGAGATGTATATGTAGCAGTAGATTAGGTTTCCTACCTTCTAGAATAGATTTCCTACTTTTTAGGTTAATATTTTTTATTTTCTTAGATTAGTGTGTCTTATTTTCTACATTTTTATTTAGGTATATTTATTTTTATTCTTCCTAGATTGGATTCTCAAAATTTTAAAATAGACCAACTAATTTTCTATGCTATATTTAAAAAATAATTTCCAAAAATAAGGGGATTATATAAAAAAAACATAATTGATATTTACAAAGATTTGTTCTTATAATACTTAAACTTCTAGGATTGAGGTATGTGTTATGACTAAATTAGGTTATACTTAGAATGAATGAATTTACCAGCCCTTTGAGCTTTAATTTGAGATTTAATATGATATACTCATGTAAATTTTAGAAATAAATTCCATTTCTAAACATCAACTGCACTATTACATGTTAAAAATTTAGATGGGAGATAATAAACATAGAAATGGATGTAACTAATAGGGATGTATTGATTAAAATAAGTTTTCTTATACATATACCAAACCAAAGGTGGTTCTCAACCCTTATTATATCTATATTTCAAATAAAATATTATACAAAATTATAGAAGATGGGTGATTTAAGTAATATCTACTTGGGATATGGATGCTTAGATAATAGTAGAGAAATGCTTAGAGTGGAATCAAAGGTATATATATTAGAGCTATGGATTATTTGATGTTATAAGAGTAATTCCCAAGCTTCTATTACTATTTTTTTGAAAAATTTAAAGTTAAAAATAAACTCACAGTGTTTATCTATGACATTGTAAAACTCTTATAATGTTTTAACCTTTTAGGGTTTAGCTATGTAAATATTATGTTTGATTAAAGGGTTGAGTAGTCTAAATCATTGAAATAATATGCAATAAATAACCACTGATATGTTACAAATTTTGACTTACTTTGAATTTATAAAAATATTAATAAATCTGTGCAAATAGATACTTATCTAGAATACACCTTATATGAAAGATTTAGCTAAGGTATAAAAACTAAGATATGTATAGGTCTGAGTGTTGTCAACTAAATCCTTGTGTCAGATCCTCTCCTAGATAGTAGTACCACACTTAGATATTAGTATCATGTGGCTCTAGTGTTCTAAAAATGGTGTTAGTGTCCTATGTGTAAGATTGATCCTAAATTTTGGGTGCACCTGCACCTATGTTTTTGAGTTTTGTTCCTACATGTATGAAGTTTAAAACTCTATATTATGTCTATAGTATTTGATTTATGATGAAAACCCTAATCCTCCTTGAAATTAAGGCATGAACTGAAAAGTGTGTTCATTGGTAGGATAGGCTAGACATACTCAACACCCCATTATTAAGAGAGTTGCCTACATACCAATATTCTAAGGAGGTATCAATGTCAATGTATTTATCCCCACCTAAGTGTAAATGCAAGTGAAAGTGATGATAGAATGATATTGGTCTTGAATGCCTTGAGTGTGATTGAGATTGTAAATCTAAAAACTCTAAGCTTATGGCAGTTGTAGATGGTAGTATGTAAAAGTAGGGCAGATCAGGGATTAATAACCTTGATTTTGATCAACTTATTTCATGTTTGAATAGGTATTTTGCATCTAATTTCCATCTAGTGGATAGAGGTCTAAAAGTAATGTATTTATAGTTTTCTGTAATTTTTACAGAAAATAAAATATGCTTATGTTGACCTTAGGAGGGTTTTACTTTTGAAAATATTATTGAGAAGTGTTTCATTGATTTCAAGGTTGATGCCATTGATGTAAGAGAGAATTTAAAGTTAGGAGAGAATTTAAAGGAAAGAGGTAATTTTAAGGCAACTAATATCTCTTTTGTTGGTTGATAATAAGGTCAATGTCAAGGTTCAAGTTAGCTTGAAGTTGTCAATATTATCACAAAGAGGTATGATGGTCAAGTGAGCATTGAAGCATGGTTATGAGGCTCTAGGTATGCATGAGGACATGAGAAAATGTTTATCAAAAAGGTATTTTTACATTGGTGTGAAACTGATATTTAAGATTTTTCTTGTTTGATGTCATTGAGGTAAGCATGTTTGAGTACTAGTTCTTGAGTATAAGGTGTCTTAAGAAGCCTAGTTTAGACCCTGTGAGAAGGGGTGCATAGTGAAGTTTGGTGAATTAAGTAAGAACAATAATTTGAGAGGATTTTTTTAATTTTATGATTATATAAATAAATTATTGATACTTAAAAAGTGTTTCAAGGTCATTTTTCAAGTTTCAAGTACTTAAGAATCCTAGATATGGCACTAGTCATGGCATGTAAAGTCCTTGTGAGAAGGTATGAGTATGGTGACTTGGTAATATGTATGCACAAAGGAATGAGAGGTTTTATGATGTTTATTGAACATATATTTGAAGCATTATATCACTCATGAGATTCTTAGGGTGGGCCTACAAGGGTAAGACCTTTAGACCAAGTCTAAATCTAGATCACTTCTAAACCCTACCTGGCCTAATGAGGTATCATGATCAATTTTCAAGGCATATGAAGGATGTATGATAGTTTTTAATTATGTATGAGGTTGCTTGATTATGTGATATTATTGAAGAAAACATAGAAATATGCATGAAGGTCAGTTTTAAGGCCTAATGTGGTTTGCAGGTCAAGGTATAGAAGAGCAAAGAGAGAGAGTGTGGCCTAATGAGGGGTTATGATCATATTTAAATGATTTTGATATCATGTAAGCATTATCAAAGGTGATTAATGTTGTTTCAAGTTTTTTCATGAATTTTGAGGTCAAGGTTTGCAAGAAAAGTCATGAAAAGTGCTTTTTAGGTCTCTTGAATGCTTAGAACGAAGGGTTCTCAACCCAAGAAGGATTTTATTATGATCATTAGATCATCAAATATTTACATGGGAACCTAAGATATTCATTTTATATGGGTAAGGGTCCTAGCTCAAAATTCTAGGCATTTGTTTTTGGATTAAGGGGCTATGCTTTATGAACTATTTTAAAGAATAGAAATAAGTTTAAACCCTCTTAGAACCCTAATAAGTACCCGATGTTGAATATTTTAATAAAAAGTGCTTAGAATGGATTGGTAGGATCAGATAAGATATTGTAGCTTGTATTCAACTCTCCAATTCACCTCTAAATGTGATTGAGTTGTCAGATGTGTGAGTAGACCCTATAATAAAGTGTTAATTTCTTAGAGATTTATTGTAGCAGTCAGAGTTGACCAAGTCAAAATATGAAAATGAATGGAGGATAAATATTGAGACTCATGTCTCATGTCCATGAATATTTATTGATAGTTTATATCCCTCAAATATGCTAAACTGGTCATCCAAATTAGCTAGTCACTCAGAGGCCTAATGGTGCAAATAATGAGAAACCTAGGCATCAGTGACAAGATGAATAAGAATATGTTATCATGATAGATTGATGAAATAAAGTACATGGATATGTTGTTTTGTAATGTTATATCCTATTCATTCTTATTATAAAGCTTTTAAGTTAGGTACATTGGTGAAAATGATGAAGCCAAAATAGTTTGTCTGACTCAGTGAGGACTATGTGTAGTGAGGTCAATAATTTGGTCTATAATACCAATATTTGACACGAGACCATATATTTTTTGTATTTAAATATGGTTTGTATATGTTATAGGATCATTTTCATGCATTGGAAGTCTTTAAAATTGGTCATCATGTGTTGAAGGTCAATATCACCATGACTATGATTTAAGATAAACTGATAGTTATAAATAAGCAAGTTGCAATAATGAGTTTGAGGCTCTATGCCCTGAGTTGAAGTATCTAATGTATATTGTGTTATTTTTTGTGACTTTAAATTTATGCTTGTACTTTTGGAAATCTTGTAAGTCAGTATAACAGGTTGAAAATTTGAAGTCAAAATGGCTTGTCTGGTTCATGCAAGAATGTGTGAGATAAGGTCAGAAGATTGGTCTACAAGACCAATGTTTGATATTAGATATTATGGTTTATATGATTTAGTTTGTTATTAATATTATATATAAGAATTTCAATGTATTTAATAACATTTAAAGTGTCTTTTCAGGTGTCAGATGTCAAGTAGTTTCATGATTGGCTTTTAATAGTCCTGACAGTTTTGAGTGAGCATACTAAAGAGATGAGTTTAAGCCTTTTTTACCTAAGTTTAAGTGTTTAAATCATATGCTGATGACCCTAAGGTCATATAGACTCTATATATGCACTTTTTTGATCATTTTTGAGTGACTAAAGTTATTTTAAGCTTCATTATTAAAAGGCAAATTTTTGGTGTACACAGGCCTAATAGGACTAAGTATTAATGAGGGGTTTCAAGAAGTGATTTGTTATAAAATATCTTTTTTAGCCTATAAGAAATTTAGTGAGGGTATATGTTATTGTTATATGATATCTTCCTTCTATGTGGAGAGTTTGAAATTGTTCCAAGGAAAACAAAGTATAGTGTGTCCTAAAGTAGACCTAATAAACTTAGGTCTCCATGAGACCCAAAAGTGAGATGAGTTCTAATAGAGTTATGAAAGACAAAAAATCATAAAGTGAATTATTGTTATTACTATTTTATATAGACTATCCAATGTATTGAGTTATCTTTTATATATATTAAGTAATTAATCTGAATAATGATATTTCTTGAATATCATAATAATAATCAGAAAATGTTTTAAAACATTACAAAGACATTTTGATTAGTCTATAGACATTAGTAAATAGATACTATTCATGTATATTTACTTTATCATAAATCTTAGTATTAACAATCATGAATATGATAACATGATCAAAAGTAGCATTATGCATTTAATTTATGTATAATAGCCATAATATAATCTCACAAAATTAATTCCTCACAAACATTAAATTGAACTAAATCACAACTAACACACATAATAAATTATCTAAATGTAGATAACATCAAAGATGTACTAAATCTAATAACTCAAACAATGCATATAATGAGTGTTATCTATCATGGTGTGTGCATGGGTTTTAATCATTCCTCTGTCATCCCCCAACACCTCCATCAATGTCATCCTCTCTAATGATGCTCTCCTTCCATCATGCTCTGAGGGATGGATCTCTCCTCCATCAAACTCATGACAAGAAGGTAGTTAGCTCATAACATCATGATTTATATTATAAAATACTATTATAAAAACTAATCAACATTATCATAATGTAAATAATATACAAATACAGCTAACTCATAGAAATAAAATCATGTAATAAAAACAACATATAACTATCCCATAATAGCATATGGCTTAATCTTAATTAAATAGTAATTAATTAATTTACCAACCATAATAATCCATGGATAATTAGATAAATTAGCTTAATGGGAAATTAGGATGTGACATTTAGTCCTTAGCTTATATAAAACTTAGTCCTATGCCTTTATACATGTATAATGAACAATATATCTATTGCATTTGGATGAAATCCCACAAACTAGTATGTAGTTAAACTTGGGTAAATTTTATGAATCCATAATTACCCATTTTTTGGGAAGATCAGAATACCACCTTCTTTAGCAATTATACAAATCTCAAACAAAAAGGATCAATAAATTACTACATTTCATGAGTTCAAAGGCTAATATTAAATAAGAATAGTGTTTTCAATTGCAATATTCTAGATTTATTCATTAGGTGACTAAAGGAAACTATTCAATATAAGGTCAAGATCTTTAAACTAATGAATATAAATGATGAATTCATTCTATCTCTAGAGGTAGAATCTAAATGTGTGTCATTAGGGAGACACAACTCAAAATCGTAGGGTGATTTCCAAGATTACTTCCAATATAATTTCCATTATCAACCATAATGTCCTCTACTTTGTATCATTTATTCTCCACAAGACTCACAACCCATAAGGTTTACATTCAAATAAATTAACAAAGGTAAATCAAAAAGGTTGTGTTTCAACTATGATAATAAATGGATCAAGGATCACAAGTGTTTAAAATAAATTTCTCCATATTGAGTACCCCAAACTAGAATAGGAGGATGGGAAACCATTTGAGGAAGAGGACATGGTGCACAATATAGATTTATGTCCAAATATAGAAATATCTTACCATGTTCTATCATGTTTTGAAACCCCTGAAGCCTTCAAGGTAATAGGGTATACCAAGAATCATAATTGGTAGTTCTCACCAATACAGGTAATACCCATAATTTCATTACATCTATTATGACAACACAACCTATTCAAGTATTTATCCCCATAATTTAAAGTGATGATTATGGATGGTGTCATGGTAAAGTTTGAAGAGACATGTCATAAGATTCAACTAACTATGGTAAAATTCAACTCACTAGGGATATGTTTTTATTCCCATAGGATTAAATGTGTTTTTGGGTGTCTAATGACTTGAGTTTCTTGTAAAAATGAATGAGAATTATTAATATATATTTATTAGGTTCATTATGAATGGTAATGACTAATAAGCTTAAGGTAATCAAGGGAGGACCTTTACAATTAATTTATTCCCATCACATGGAAATTGTGTTGAAGAAAGGTGCACATATAATCATTTCTCATTATTTTTCCATAAAAATAAAATCCCCTCTCTATGTTGATGTTCTCATGTTAATGGACCATTCATAAGCATGTTGGTGGGTTTTAATGCATGCCTAGATTAGGTATTTCTAAAGTTAGAAATCATGACCATGCTATTAACCTCATTCTAGGAAGATATTCGATAAAAAAAACTTTAGAAATGAATATTTTTAATTAGGAAAATACTGGAGATTTCACATATCAGAATTGGCTATGTATATAATGTTAGGTTGCATAGCAATTCACCAAATAACCCATACATGTTACTAATTCCCACTTGAATATTCAAACAATTTGTAATCCTAATTGAGTTTTGTCATGGATCATTAATAAATTGATGGTCCATGTTTCTAAACAATGCTTGGATCACCACAAATTATATAGGCCTCAAGATCACTCTCACTAAAATTTTAGAGGGAAATTATGAAATGTAATTAAATTTTTTAATTATACCCAACCCAAATATTTTAAATGTACTACTATGTATACTCAAAATTAAATTTTATTTTTCCTCCTAGTGAGATTTGACTTTGGATTGTTCGGTGATTGAGTGAATATAAAAATATTTTAATATATAAAGCACTAGCATATGTGAACCAATAAATATATTGAGCTAATTCAAAACTATTTCAACATTATAGTTTATAGCCTACAGGGAAGTCTTTTGATCTAATATAAAACATGTTTGTAATCATTTCTAAAATTCTATACATTTATCAACTTTTATTAGATAGAGATGATTTTATAGGTCGTGTTGTTTTTCTATCCCTGTGAATATTTTATAGATCAGAGATGTTTTTCCATTAATGCAATGTTTTTCTAAGTAGGTGATTCTTTTATAATTAGTTGCGATGATTTTCTATCCTACAATTTTTTTATAATCATGATTTGTTTTTAAAATTAAGTGATGTCTTTACATCAATACAATGTTTATAATCCTATGATGTTTTTAGATCAAAGAAATGTTTTCCTAAGATTATGATGTTTTTCTAAGCATGTAATGCCATTACATCATTGTGATGTTATTCCAATTCTACTATGTTTTTCATTGTTGCAATGTTTTTCCATCATCGGGATGCTTTTCTAACCTCGTGATTCTTATCTAATCAACAATGATTCTCTAAGATCATAATTGTTTTCCATGAAAAGTGACACTTTTCCAATGCACATGATGCTTTTCTAATGCATTAAATGTTTTTTTAGAAGAGCAATAGTTTTTCAGTCATGCGATGTTGTTATAGGAAAATGATGCTTTTAAAATTTAGTGATGTTTTTACAAGCATGTAAATATTTTATAATTTTTTGATGTTGCTCTAAAAAATTAGATATAATAGTATCATAAATGATTTTCTTATAATAAAATAACAAGTAACCAGGAAACCTCAAGAAAGCAAACAATTTTAACACCTTCTAGGATACAAATTATTGCATATTATTTTGAGAAACCATCTGTCTCATATAATTAATCTCCACTATTCTTAGATTATGATGATAACATTCAAAATGAAACTCTTAATGAGTTAAATGATAATTTTATTGACATGGTCAGTGATGATGATAATGAAACTTGAACACATCCTATTGAATAATATTAAATATGCATCAATAGAAGGATTGGAATTTAACTCAACTTTAAGGATACTGACATCTAAAATATTGAATGTTAAAAGTGGAGATTATGACAATCAAGGAAATTACACTACAACCACAATGAATTCTACTAGAAAGATAAAGTAAATAAAATGAGATTTGGGAAGGAATTTTGGGTTAGAGTGGGTGGCCAAATTTTCATTCATTAGATTGTTTAATCTATTTTGCATTGAAATGACTCAAATAAATAGATCTAAACTATTGAAATTAAAATATATGTAATATACAAAATTTAAAGTAAATTATACAATTTACAAAATAAAAAATCAGATAAAAATAGTAAATTAATCAATAGATATGAAAACCTCCCTTATAGTGATTGTATGTTGATTATGCATGTTGATTGTGACTAGAAATTTCCTGCAAATACCTATGTACTATGTCGCATCTAAAAACATGAATTAAAACTTTTATGGGACAAGGTCACACTAAGAGAACAAAGGTGCATGTTGTAAAATTAATCTTATTTGAGTTATTTCCTAAGTATTTAGGAGTGTGTTATGTTACAATTTATTTAAGATAATATTTTATCCTAAGTTTTATTCATGTGTGAAGAATTTGTATTTATGTGAATTATTAATTCACATAAATACAAATTTTATGAGGTATCACTCACCTCTTTCACCTCTTTAGGATTTTGAGAGTTACTTGAATTTAACTATTCGCCCCCCATATGTCACATACCCTCCCCACTTATAAGAGTATTATGGACACTTGGCTAACATGTTGAAGCTTACACATGTAACTCCATATTTCTCCTAGCTCTATTTATTGAGATCTTCTCTTTGCTCTCTTCTTAATTTTTTAGTAGTTCTTCAATATTGATCTTTCTCTTTCTCTTACATCCTTGTGATGCTTCTTTTGGATTGAGGCCTTTCTTTTCTCTATTGGATTATTCTTGATATGTACTTGGAATTCATTGATTGCAATGCTTCTTAATAGATTTTGGGTTTTTCTTCATTTGATGACTCCCCCACTTGTCAAGTATTATTCATTTTCATGTACTTGATTCACTCTTGAGGTAACTTTGTTTATTTATGAAATTTTTAAGGTATTCAATATTACTTATATTCTGATATTTGGTAATATTCTTGTTAGCAACCCAAGTTACACCTTATGAAGGAGACTATTCAATTCTAGTCTAAACTTGGACTAACATGGGAATGGCCTAAAGCTTATGGGTGACCTTATAATTAGACCAGACCACTAGATTATGGGGCTAGTTCCCCTGGTGCATTTATTTGATCTCAACTTATGAAGACCTATTGATGTTGGGTTGAAAAGGGATAGAGGATGTAGAAAAGAAACCTACTCTTAAGGAGTGGTGATGCACCAATATTGCTTATCCACTCAAATTGAACTCATAAATACACTAATGAACTAGTCATGGACTAAAACACTACCTCCAAATATCCTATCCCATAGTGTTTTACATTAAGGTCATGGTGAATGACTTTATCTTGGAGATGATGGGTGAGAGGCCTGCCTTGAGACACTTCCAACCAAGTTACACTTCAAATCTGATCACCAACCTTTGACACTTCATATAACCTAAATAATATATCTTATCAATATATAGGTGTGGTAAGGACATTTCAAGGGGAGATTTATACCACTTATACACAACTTAATAAGCATATACATACCATAATCCAATCATGGAGAAGCTACGATAGTCCATTAATAGTTTAAGAGGTCTATCAAGTACAAAATCAGGCAGAGTTTCCTCATACCTAGGTGAGAGATACAAGTCAATGCCTTAAGGCTTAAATATATATATAACTAGAAGAGATAAAGATGGAATGATATGGAGGTGAGAGAAATAGGTCATAAATGACCATGGTCAACCCCATCTATAGTTACAAACAGTCCTTCCAACTCCCTTCATGTGTTGGTGGCTTTTAATGTGCCCCTTGGGCATTGTGGTGGGGTAATAGAGGTTGAATCAGACCTCTTTAAAGTAAGGGTATGCCCAAAATATTCAATCACTCCTTAATATGGTATATATAAGGTAGAATTGAGGTGTAATTAGCATCCATGAGGTGTCGAGCAGCCCACTAGTCCTTGTGCATAATCACCAAGCTTGAAACTACCTCTTTTTCCATTATGATCATGGAAATTACACTTACCTCCTTTAATGTATAATTTACTAGGTGTAATATTTATATATTTACCCTTTTAATAGCATCTCCACCTTAACTTCCAACCCTCTCTATTGACCAAGTAAGCCAATTAGGCCACTAGGCCTAGACATCTAACTGTTAGCTAATTGAGTGGCCATGAAACCTACACAAGAATTCTAGTACAAGTGGATAAATGATTTCTAGGATTGAATAAAAGTCTCATCTCATGGCATAGGCCTTTTTGAGTAGTTCACACCTATAACCTTACCAAACTAGGTGACTAGGTCACTTGCTTTTAGCATTTGCATACTAACTATTTGGAGGAGAGTTATAGAGGAATTTATAGGTATATTATTGGGTAGGTGTGTTTTGGGAAGATGAAATAAGTTTCAAACCTCCTCCTCTAATTATTGGCATTTTTAAAAATAGCTTTGCACCCTACAAACTTCATCAAACATTCAAAAAGTACCCTTTTATAACAATTTAATATAGTGTACATATAGAGTAGTACTATGGGCAAGGTCTCCTTTGAGTGAACTTTGTGATTCAAGTATTATTAAGGTCATTTAGGAGTGTTTAGTTTCTAAAATATTCACTTTTATTAGGTCAGTTTTATGTTAGGGTTTAAGCAAGTTTTTATAGATCTACCATCTTAACAATCGTTCATAAAGATGAGACCTCCAATCCAAAACTTATGGTCATATATGTTTAGTCCATATACCCCCCTAAAATTCTTAACAAGATTAAGGTTCCATGCAGTTGTTTTAGAGAGATATGAGTAGAAGATGGTAGACTATGAGCTCTCTACAAGCCTTCTAGAATTGTCTACAATCTTAATAATGATTAATAGGATAGTGTCTCTTTGAGTGCCACCACATATTGGTGACTCTTTACACTATTCCTCACTATCTCTTTGAGATGACTTTAAGACCTCATCCCACATTCAACCTTCTGTGTCATTGGTCAACATAGTAGGCCTGTATATGTGATATCTAGGCTTAATCTAAGTCTTACCTTCTCTTAGAGTGAGTTATGGTGTATTTAGACTTTGTCTGACCCTAAATATATATCCCCATGTCATTTCAGACACCTTCATGACTCTTCAAGGCTTTATAATGTCTTAAACATCTCCCTCCTTGTGTACCTTTTAGTCAACACTCCACCTTTTCAGCTTATACAAAGGCATGTAGGTCTGAATGAGAGTTATCTAAACTATGGGTGCTCCTTTTGAGAGGGGATTAACGTCGCATTATTTTCTTAATTGGAATTAGTGTGATGATTATCATTTAATTTTGTCTCTAACTCCTTGAGACCCTTTGATCTCATCATTCTTTCCATGTCCTTCAATTTATCACTGCCACTCTGTATATGTACTTGGGGTCCTAGTTGAGTTCATCTCTTTTGGACTAAGTTCAAGGTATTGATATTACCTAACTTTGTTCTCCCATTTGTCATGTATTATAAAAACCTTTGATTTCCATTTTAAAATTTCTCATCTCTATATCCCATTTCAACAGTGACCACCTTATATCAAATCTAACTTGAAGGGTTACAATTAGGACTGAGTAAAGTTTGGCATTTTATAATAGGTTGAAGTTTGGAATCATCCCTAAGGGTATAGGTGTTGAGGGGGAAAAGGGGAAACACCAAAGAATAAGTGGGTAACATATGTATCCCAAAACAACTTAATGATTGTGTACACCTACCATATTTCCACTTTGTACATGAGGTAATCAACACAAACATGATAGTCATACTGTAAATATGAGTTTGAAGGGGACCTAAAATTGATGGTAGTTTAGCTAAGTGTTTGGGAAAGGAATAGAGGTTAAAGTGGACTTAGGGGAATCATGAACAAATACAATACACCATTAAACACTTCTACCTTTTGCACAAAGATCCTACAACATGATAAAATTGCATGTAGCCTGTAAAAAAGGATAACCTAAAGATTTTCTTACCTTCACACTCCACATGTGTGAACTATGGGTAGAGGGTGATGGATATGGTTTATTATGATGTATAGATCACTCATTAAGTATTGGTTCTTAGAAAAACTTCAATTATGCATCAAAATTGATGTCATTTTAACTCCCTACATAGATGAATAAGCTCATTAGAGTGGCCATGATGTTAACATTTCTTCATAAAGATAAATCCATGAACCTGAATACATATTCCATGAATAAAAAGGTCAAGGGACTCCCTTCCTTTTCCCAAGAGACTAGTTCACCATTTTTTCTCCTATCTGTACTATCCACAAACCTGAAAAAAATATTTGGCTACCAAAGAGCTCAATGGGGAGAGAAAGTTGGTTTTTGGCGTGTTTGACATTTTTTTACCATGAAACTTTACCAAAACACATGGAATGAACACACCTACAACCTTTGACTCCCTTCTATATGGATTAACTGTACAAGTCTATATAACTTATAGAAAACACCTAAAACCCCTATTTTTCTATGTTTCTTTCAGTTCGTGATCTTTAACCACCATTTGAGGGTAGAGGGAGGGAAAACATGAGTCAAATTATATTTTAAACTAATTGGTATGGTAGGAGGATTTGAAAGGATGCATATTTTGTCACATGTGGATCCCATTTATCTAGTGGGGAGTAGAAATGGGTCTTAAAAGGACTTTTTATGGTGTGAAATGCCTAGCCATGAATATATAATGAAAATGGGACCTTTTCAAAACCTTTCTAAACAATGAAAGACTAAAATGTTACCCTTTCTAAGATTTTATAGTGCATTTGATTAACATCAAGTGTTTGGAGGGTGATTAATGACTTTAAGGGGTTCATGAAGTATTGAAATTTCTTGAATGGGTAAACCTTGAATCAATGATATTGAACACAATAATGGGCCTTCATATAATGACCTTGAACAAGGCTTGAAACCCTTACATCCTACCAACCAAGTTTTTTCTTTAATTAATGACATCAAAAGGTCTAAAACCATAAGGATTAACATCTTAAAAATACCCAAACTACCTTAATTTTGTCAAAAGATCCTCAATCTTGTCAAACTATGTTTAAACTATCTTCAAGACCTAAAAAGCAATTTTACACTCTCAGGTTCACTCAAGGGTCATCATGAAGACTAGCACATCACCAATAAACCTCCAAACAACCATGACATAATGAGCTCACAAGCATACTCCATGACACCTCCAACAATGTTAAATGATTTCAAGAAGCTTTCATAAGACATGGCAGTTTAGACACTCTAGATATGCTTAGAGGGGTTCTCGTGCAATTTGTTGATGGTAGGGGTTGACATTTGGCCTGTGAGGCCAAAATGTCAACAATTATTTCATGGTATTAGAGCTATGGCATATTTAATGTTGAATGTTGAGCTTTTTTAAAATTTCAAGATGAAAAAGAAAATTTGTTTCCCTTTTAATATTTTATTTGTCTTCATTATTTATTTAATTTTCAAGGTTTTGGGTGGAAATAATCATGTTTTTAGACATCTTTATGGCAATCATCTAACCATTTTTTTAATGCATTAAGAATAATATTTATTTGTCTTTTAAACTTTTCTTTGCAGGGTTCTAAATCATTTTTTCATTTTTTTTCAACTACATTTGGAATTATAATTCAATTTTTTTTTTTTAAATTGAGTTGTTTTTTCACTAAAATCCATGTAAAAAAGGGTTCTTATATCATAAAAAATTTAGGGTTTTGTTAATTAATCATCTAAGATTATGTTGTCCAAATTTCAATTAAAAAATAGTTTATATTTTTTGATATGTCATCAAAAATGTACCTGTAATTTTTTTAAAATATGGTTAAAATTTCTAATTTTTTTTTTTTTTTGGTATTTTCCTCACTTTATTTTTTTAGGCTATATACAACATTGGTAAGTATTTTTTAACAATTTTAAATTTAAAAACAAAAAAAAAATTGACTTTCAAAATAAAGTCTTTTATTAATTCTTCAAAAAAAACTTCTAAAATTAATTTAAATTTTTTTTCTAATTCAGAAAGGATTTCTTTTTCTTTTTCTTTTTCAAACCATTTAAAATCAAATGTTTAAATTTCAGTTTCCATGTGAAATTATTTCTTCCATAGGATTTTTTGATATTTTATGAAAATTTAAATGCTTATTTTTTTTTTTAAAAAAACATTTGTGTATTATTTTTTTTTAATGTTCTAAATTACAAAAAATTGTTTATTAACTTTAAGGCAAATTTTAAGCAATTAATCAAAGAGACATTAACAAAGTATTTTGATATTTTTTGTGCACTTAAAGTTATAATTTAATTGATTATTTTGTACAAGTTTATTTTTTAAACATTATTGGTTGGTTTAGACCTTGCAAGCAATTTATTATCATATTATTGTCCTTTGCACTTTAACGTGCTTAATATAGTTTTTAAACTTACCTTTTCTAACATTTAAAAATACTTCACATCAACTTTCTCTTAAAAGTGATGAGATTTTTACTCTTAAGAGACAAATTACATGTCAAAATAAAAATTTAAATGCTTTACAATACTCTTTTAATGATAAAATGATGTCTATGTAATCTTTTATTGACGTATTAAATAATAAATTGCATCTTTTACACATAGTAATAGTTCTAATATTGACACTAGTTCTCATAATGTCGATGAATCTTTTTGTACTTATCAAACACTTAAAAAAAAAATTGAATACTTCTTGTACAAACCCTAACTTAAAAATCATGTACTGTATGGGCTATTTAGGTGGTGGACTTGGTAAGTACGAAAATGGTATTCTTGAACTCTTTTGCCTAAATCTAATGCAATTTTTAGAAGTCTTAGCTATAATGCTTCAGATGCTTCTAATAAGAATTAGGAATCTTATTGTCCTCCGCACCCTAGGACTTATAATAAAACTTTTTTTGATTATACTACTTTTAATATTCATGTTTTGGTTAAAAATGTTAAACCTTGTAAACATTATAGAAAATATGGGCATCGTATATATAAATGTTAGAAATTACATCTATGAAAATCATATAATAAATCCACTCATGACACTTTACATTTTTGGAAAATAACTAAATCTCCTACTTTTAAGGGTCAAATTGTTTGGATTCCTAAAAAAATTGAGTCTTATAGAGACTTTGATATGTCTTCTTATGGTAATTCTTCTAATGCTTCATGCAGAATATATTTTGTAAGTGACACATCTTATTTGTATCTATTTTAATTAACAAAATATCTTTTATCATACTCATTAATTTTTGTTATATGGAATATATGCTTCGATTATTTTGACTAACTTCTTTTTATATAGGTTTACACACTTTTTTATGGAAATTGTATTTACTCCATTTGTCTTTACATCTACTTTTATTACATTATGTATGTAGATTTTATTTTTGGTATATCAGTTATTTAACTTAAAATATTGGTGTTATCTTGCTTATATTGTAGGGTTTATGGATCATTACTCCTTTTTGTTAGTCTTTATTCTCTTGTAGATCAATCACTTTATTCAAAGAGGATTCTTAGATATTCTTGGTGATCACACTTTCTTCCTTGTGACTTTTGGCAGCATCTTCCCTTCTTATCTCTTTCTAAATATTTTGTAATTCTTGTTGAAGGAAGGTTCTATTAATGGAGAGTATTATATAATTTTAATTCCATTCCTTTGTTGTAAAAAGTTTTTTCCACTTTTGTAAACCCAAATTAAGTTTAAAGGAGAGTATTGGAGAATTAATCTTATTTGAGTCATTTCTTAAGTTTTTAGGAGTGTGTTATATTACTGTTTATTTAAGATAATATTTTATCCTAAATTTTAATCATGTGTAGAGAATTTATATTTATGTGAATTATTAATTCATATTGTGGATCAATAATCCACATTTGATATTGAGAAATAGTCCATCTCTTTCTTTAGGTTTGCTCAGTAGATACGTAGTTTTTTGGTACCTTTTGATAGATCCCATTTTGGGCCTTCTTTCTTTGGGCCCCTTTTCTCAATTTTTCCTAAGTCCCAGCCTTCAACTACATTGGACACTTGGTAATAGGAAACTCATCTAACTCAAGGAGACCTTATTTTTACTTAGGTAGAGTACAATCTTGACATGTGGTGGCCCCACACTCTCTAAAGCTTTTTTATTTTGAGTCAAACCTCCAAGCAGTACCATTGGTTGATGAAAATAAGGACAAGCCACACTAAATAGTTTTTAAAAAGGTGACATGTTGTTCAACACATGGCACCCTCACACTCATTTTGAGTAGGAGAACTCCTGTATTTCTCTAGAGGAGCATGAGCTCAACACATGCCAGCCACATGCTCAACCTTACCAAAGAAGGTCCCTACCTCTCTAAAGAATCACTAGTCATACACGTGTCACCTTTGTACTCACCAAGGAGTAGTGTTTGTTTGACAATTTTTAAAGGAGCACCATTGGACAATGGTGTGGGCCCCCTTTTTTAATAGAGCTTTTGATTTTTTAGAGAACCAAAGTCATTAAGTGCAACATATGTAGGATGTTTCTAAGAGCATACACATGGTGCCACCCCACTTCTCCTGAGCCTAGTGGTTATAATGAAATGATGCAGTTGCACCATATCTGGGATCTAGATGCCAACTACACTCATGAGCTTGAGACTTCTAATGACACCATCATGGGTAGGAAAGGGAATCTCCAAGTGTCTCTTCTCCAAACATTCACCTAAATAATTATTTAGAGCTTTTTCCTATTGAAATAGGCTAATGATCATTTTTTTTTGTATTCTCATTTTTATAAACATTGTAATAGACTAATATAGTAGTAACTAACATTCTCTTATTCTAAATCCTTAGCAGGTGCACCTCATAAATGTTAGTGAATTCTTTATATGTGCCTGTTATGGCCTTATATATTTTATTTTCCATCTATTAATGATGAGGATGTGATGCTCTATGTTAATTTAGATTGAAAAATTATCTATGTCTACTATTTATGTTTTTTTGCTTCTATAGTGTAGATAATTGCTCATGTTATAGATCTTAATTCATGCTTCAGGCTCTTTTATGGTCTATAGAACTAAAGGTTTATGTTATTTTATGCAAGTATTGATAAATGTTCCAAACCTCTCAGCATATTTCCTTAGACCAGATTTACTTTTCATGTTATTAGTTTCTTTTATTCTATCCCTTTTCACCCCTAAAATTAAAATGAAGAGCCAAATTCTAAAATCTTGGAGGTTGCTCTACAAATTGCACTCATACCCATATTTGTAAAGCTTCCCATAGATGTTTTTAGACCTAAAGAGAGAGTTTTAGGTATCAATAGTTCTCTTTTCTATCACATTTAATTGGACCCTATCTACTAATTTGATCAGCTAGAAGCTTGAGTTTATGAGCCATACGCCCATAACAAGATCATAGATTGTAAATAATTTGAATCTACTAACTCCACCTTTGGGAGCTCCTAATCATGAAAGAGCCTCAGGGTATTTTGTTGTGAAACAATAATAAAAACAAATGGCACATCTAGGCCCACCAAGGAACTTTATGTCATGTGACAGTGGTAGTCTACTTATCCCTCTGACACCCCCAGCTGTATGGGATCCAATCCCTGCCAACACTTTGAATATGATTACAAAGTTTTTGGGAGAAGAATTCAAAATGATAATTGAACACCTATAATATGTGGCTAATATGTGTACCATGTATTATATCAACATAGTAATGTATCCCTAAGGCTACTATCAGCCTCCTTTAAAGGGTGGGCTCTTAATTGGTACTAATCTTTGTTGACTAACTCAATCAAGACCTAGGATGACTTGAGCAGCAAGTTATTTGAGAGTTTCAATGAGAAGGCAAACTGATCATCCCTCTTACAATAGTTGATAACCATCAATATGGCCCCATAAGAGGATATGGTTGATTTTAACACAAAGTTTGAAAAGACTAGGAAAGGTTCCCATTGGCAGCTTGACCACCCATGGGCATGGTGATTGTGTTATATCTCAAAGCCCTAAATTTGGATATTACATTCATGATCCAATCTCTCAAAGTCTAGATGTTGTCAAATGCATACAACATCACAATAAAGGTTGAGAACAACTTGATAAATATAGGAAAACTCCATCTTCAACCACTGATGCTATTGTTCCTTGAGATATCTATACCTTTACTAGAAGAGATCCCAAGCACCTCAAGAACCTCACCCCCTTCCATGTATGTGTACCTACCTAATCAAGTAATTACTTTTATTGCATCATCATTAGCAATTGAGATGAATGATATGAAAAGCATTCTGAGAAATTTCTCCAATCAAATAATTAATCTCAAGAGGCAGCAAGCTACACCTCCAAGGCCCTCTTACAACTATCAATAAAATAGTCCACCTTACCAACAAAACAAACACTAATAAAGGTAAAGGCCAAATAACTAGGCTCTAAATCACCAAACACCAAACCATCAGATGCAACCTACCAATCAAATAGTTTTGGTCCCCGACCCCTTATACATAGTATCACCAAGTACAAACAAAGAACTAGTGTTTGGCTAGAATAATTTGGTGGATGGTTCCAACTCATGGTGCTTCCCTTGTAATGAACCACATGGACCTCAAAATTATCCAAGGGGTAACTTACAATAGAAGATCATTGAGTAGAGGTGACAAGGGAATCTACCATACTTGACCTATACATATAAGTCCTCAAGAGTTGAAGATGTCATGTTGATGGCACAAATATAGGGTATGTCCTTGGAGCAAGAGGAAGAAATAGTCTCATAACACATGTTCTTCTCTTGGATGAAAGGTGAAGATGTAGTCTTTTTTAATGAAGTGCCTATGTATAGGGCCCTGTAGGTGTGATCAAACTATTATACATGCTTGAAGGAGAGACTAGATGAAATCCCCAAGGCTTTTGTAAGGCCCAAGGTAACCTTTAAAAAAATCCAATGATGTAACTTCCACCTAAGGTATGTTTGAGATAGAGTGAGGTAAGTAAGGCAAAATACCCCAAGGTCCCACCTAAAAAGCTACATAATGTGGTTAAGTAGCTAAAGAAAACATCATCTAACATGTCCCTTTGGGATGTCCTATTTATCCCTGAATAAAAAACTCTTCTAAAGGAGGCCTTAGAGGAGAAGGATAAACCCACACAAATAAGGTCAGATGTAGAGATTGGAAAGGAAAATGGGAAGGAAGCTAGCATGGTCATGTAGCTCCAAGTACCCTCTGCATTCATCAACACCAAGGAAGGGGTTTGTAAAACAAAACCCACCCCATTCTACTTGACTTTGATTATGGGTAAGATATTGTTGCATATTTCCATGATCAACTCAAGCATGAGTACCATGATGATGCCCAAATAGATAGTTGAGGTACTAGAATTGAAATACAAACCCTTAAATAAAGGGGTGATGTAGTTGGATGGGAAAAAGGTTCAGACCCTAAGGATCATCTGGGCCCTTCCCCTCACATTATATTCTTGTCCAAGCATCACCATGCCTCAATATATTATGGTGATAGACATATCACCTATTTTATATCTATACCTATCAGGATATTTTACCACCAAGATTGGAAGTTACCTATCGTTAGACTAGTCTCACTTAATTCTAAGGACCAAGTAAAGATCAAAGCTAAAGGTGCTATCTAAACCTATTTACCCAAAACATATAGCAGATGAAGTAATGGTGAGCTTCAAAGCAACACAAACCTACTTATTGAAGGTGAATATGCATTACATTGAAGTTCTCAAATAAGAAAAGATAGTGAACAACATAAGCCCTAAAGAGAAAGCCCTGATTAATGAGTTCATAAGAATGACCCATTTGTGAACTTTGATGCCACTGATCTTGGAGATTTTTTTATCCATGATGAAAACCAAGTCATCCTTGAGGTAAAAAATAAACAAGGAGACCAGAGTGAATATATTGAAGATAAATCTAAATTATGGACTCTACATTTTGATGGTGTAAAATATAAGACCAACTCTGGAGCTAGCATCTGACTAAAGTCCCCTTCAAGAAAAGAAACCTGTCAAGACTTTTGGTTCCAATTTTCCTATAAAAACAATGAGGTTTAATATGAGGTCCTACTCTATGGCCTCAACCTACTTGAGTGAATGGACATCAAACAACTAAGGGTATTCAATGATTTAGAATTAGTAGTAAGATAAGTGAGAGGGTAGCAGTCATGAAGAATGTATGCATGAGATCTGACCACCACCATGTATGGGACCTAATTGAAGATTTTTAATCCTTTAATATTTAGATCATCCCAATAACCATGAATGTAGAGACCGATAGGATGGAAATAGTGGGTTCCCAATTTAACCTGATAACAAATTTTATCATAAATTAGCAAGCAGTGTGGGTAATCATCAGACATGTTATCCCAAATAATGACCAGAGCTAGTAAGTATTTAAAAATGATGCTTAGATTTAAATGTTCCTCCATAAATCCTATGATTTCATAGAAAAAATTTAGCTAAAAACTAAGGAAGCCTATAGAGACCAAATTATATAGTTGAAAACCAACAAGTTCTCAAAGGGTCTCATCACCTTGGATAATCTCTTTGATTTCAATGATATAAAGAAGGACAAACATAAGTTTGTTTCAGATAAAATTGATTATTTTGAGCTTGATGTTGGGGGTAGAAGAAAGTATAAGGTCAAAAAGGAGGTTCCTCAGAGAGATAAGGAGTGGTTAGTATTCTTTTGTGACAAATACAATAGTGTCATCACATGGAACTAGGATGACCTGAAAGGATATAATCGAGAGGTCATTCAGCACACCATAGATCTAATAGAATAATCCAAGCTAATTCAAAAAAAAAATAAAGGCTGGTGAACCCAGGTCCTTGATGGCTTAGGAGCTAAGGAATCTTATTAACTTAAAGATCATATACCTTATTAAGCATTTGACTTGGATGTCTAACTTGGTCCCTATATGGAAGAAGAGTGGAGAAATCTGATTATGCATGGACTTTTGAAATCTAAACAAAGTATCTTTAAAATACCATAACCCTCTCCCCTCCATGGAATAAATCCTATAAATGATAGTGGGAGAAGAGGTGTTTTCATTGTTAGATGGTTTCTTCGGGTATAACCAAGTATGGGTGAAAGAATATGATCAACACAAAACCACTTTCACCATGAAGTGGGTAACCTTCACATATGAAAAGATGTCTTTTGGCCTTTCTAATTCTAGGGTAATATTTTAGCAAGTAATGGATGTAGCTTTCAAATGGATAAATAATGAGATCATCCACATCTACCTAGATGATCTCACTATATTTTCCAAGAATAAAGAAGACCACTTTGACCACCTAAAAAAAGTCTTCTAGAGGTGCCAAGAGTTTAGGGTGTCCATAAACCCCAAGAAGTGTGTCTTCAAAGTCCCATAGGGGAAGTTGCTAAGATATATGGTATCCAAATATGGGATTACTATTGATCTAGAGAGGATAAAGGCTATTAGAGGTTTGGCTCTACCAGTAAACAAAAAAAGGGTCTAATCTTTCCTCGAAAAGATCAATTTCATCAGTAGATTCATATCAAAAAAATTTGAATTGGTTAGGCCACTCACCCTAATGTTGAATAAGGACCAATTTTTTAAATGGATGCCCAAAGAAAGAGCAACATTTGAAGAAATAAAAAGTGTAATATTCATCACACCTATGCTTGTTAACCTTCACTTTTCCAAGGACTTCATCATGTACATCTATGAGAGTGAACATAGCCTCATCGATGTGCTAACTCAAAAGGAAGAGGAGGGAAGAGAAGAACACTCGATTGCATTCTACTCTAGAACATTGCATGGGTATGAAACCAAATACAACTTTATAGATAAATAAGCCTTCACCATCATTAAAACCCTTAATAAGTTTAGGCATGTGGTGGTAGGAAGAAAAATAATGGTGTACATGGCACACTTAAGTGTTCACAAACACATCATGGAAGGAGAGATTAAGAAAAAGAGGGCCAATTAGATCACCAAGATCTTGGAACTTGATGTAGAAGTTAGGCTGGCAAAGGTAATCAAAGGGAGAGGGATCTATGATTACTTAGTTTAGAATGTAGATGTCCTAATGGAGAATCAAGACACATCTAAAGCAACCTTAATGAACCAATTCAAAGTAGATAGGTCTTGGGTGACCAATAGAGTATGCTTCATGTAGATTGGTAGGTATCTTGATGACCTCCCCACATATAAAATGAATTTCTATAGGAGGTAAGGATCTAAATAAATGTTAATCCAAAGGGTTTTATTCAGGATAAATTTTAATGAATATCTCCTCTGATGTGTGGATAAGCCCAAGTGGAGAAAATTCTCCAAGATGTGCACTTTTCTCCCCCAATGGGCCACTTCTCAACCAAAACCACCATGATGAAGATCATGTGCATATGGTATTATTAGCCAACCATGTTCATAGACTACCACCAGGTAGTTAAGAAGTGCCAAAAGTGCCAGTTCTTCATTGAGAAGAGAAAATATTCAACCATGCCTCTCAATCTGATTGTGACTAATGATCCCTTTATATAATGAGGCTTATACTTTATCAAAATGATCAACTTGATCTCTATCATGAGCCATAAATGGATATTTATAGCCATTGACTACTTCACCCATTGGACTAAAGTGGCCCCACTAAGGAAGGAGATCAAGAATGTAATCCTTAGCTTCTTAGACAAGCTCATCATGAGGTTAAGCCTGCCTAAAATAATCATCTTTGATAACATGAAGGCCTTCCTCAGATCCAAAACATTTGAATTTGTAATTTATAATGGCATATTCCTAAAGGCTTTGTCAGGAATCTAGAACAACAAATATGCTCTGATCCCACTTGTCAGGATGCGAAACCGGAAACATACAATTGATTACCAAACTTCAAACAACTTAATATGCGGAAATAACCAGATTCACCAAGTAACTAGAATTCAGAATAACACAGCATATGAGAGACAATACACAACTTGTATTAACACTTTATACAGAAAAGAATACAATAGAGAATATGCCACATCTTCTCCACCACCTTACAGAGGTTTCCCACACCTCAAGTGAACAGTAATTCTTCTCCCCAAAGCTCTCCCTCTCACCGGTCCCAACACCCAACTCAAATACAGAGTTGGTGTTCACCTCCCATGCTCCACGCATAACACAAGTGCTCCACGCACTCCACAAACACTCCACGTGCTCCACAAGTACTCAAGGTACTTCAAGTAGATCTCCCATGAACCTGCAATAACCTGCACTTCAACAGACCGTACTTATGGAAGGAACTTCCTTGCCTTCCTCTTGCTCTATCCGAGTACACACCTGTACTCCAAGTAGATCCTGCCTGATACTGCTCCCTGTTGTGTTGCTGTCTGTATGACCTTGCACACCTGCAAATAAAACAATGGTTCTGCTCCCCTGTGAACCTCGACCTTGCACACACATACACCTGTAGATCAACGATCTTACTTACCATGTAGATCTCCTATATAGGCCATGCAACTGTGACCAAGATCCTACACTCCTGAAGAACCCAGCTGGCTCTCCAATCCAGCACCAACACACCTGGTACTGTGGCACTAGGAAGAACGCACCATTGCTCTACCTCACACACAGAAGGAGCTTATAATTATGCTCTCTTACTCCCTAGCACACTTTTCCAATACAACCATGAGTCTATTATATAGATCTCATCCAAACAATAATTAGACATCTAATTACAATAATTAGATCCACAGCTCTCAGTCTAAAATTAGATCTCTTCATGTAAACACTTGGTTCGTTAGTTAACTGCCCGTAATTGGCTCAGTCCGAACCACACAGGCGACCGACGCCGGTCCCTGT
This sequence comes from Torreya grandis, assembly GCA_037957365.1. Lineage (NCBI taxonomy): Eukaryota > Viridiplantae > Streptophyta > Pinopsida > Cupressales > Taxaceae > Torreya > Torreya grandis. The sequence goes on along the minus strand of JARHVA010001109.1, from coordinate 3,735,619 downwards.
CCGCCTGGGGGTCACCGACGCCGGCCGATCTCTGACCGACGCCGGTTGTCTTTCCTGCCCTTTCCTGCCGACGTCGGTTGGCCTGACCGACGCCGGTGTCTCTGGCACTCAGCAACTCCCTGCAACCTCCTCTGTATCTACATCAGTGAAGCTTTTAGCTCCACAATCCTAACAGGCTTCCTCTAATTATAACCCATAATGGAATAGGTTGGTAGAGTTTACAAACAAAAATTTGATTAGATTGATTAAAAGGATAAGCGATGATAAGCAGAGGGAGTGGCACTTGCACGTAAGGATGGCCCTATGGGATGATTGTATAATTCCCAAATAAATCTTGAAGACTTGCCCTTATGAACTTGTATATGAGAAGGAAGTGATTATGCCAATATCATCAAAAATACCTGTGTAATAGCTCTTAAAGGCATTTGAAATTGAATAAAATGGAGAAATGGAGTTTTGGCCCACTAAATTGCTCAAACTCTAAGAAACAAGGTAATAGATAATTAATATGAAGATCATCCAGTAGCAAGCAATGAAGTGATAGTTTGATAAAAGGTCATTGGACCCTATATTTAAACCAAGAGACTTAGTTACATTCCACAAAGCCAAGACAACATGCAAAGTTTGAATCCCTTTGGAGAGGGCCATTTTGCATTATCAATGATAGATAGGGGAATGATTTTTAATTAGAAGACCAAAAGGCCAATGAATTAGAGATACCCATCAATGGGATTGATTTAAAACATTTCAACTAACTTTCTCATCTCCCCCTTATATATAATCAGTTAGTTTCCCTTCTATTGTCTGTTTTATTTTTCTCATTGTGTGTTTCCCTTTTTTCTTTGTTTTCTCCTTCCCTTTGTTATTTCATTTTTAAAATAAGTTTTATTGGCACACATGCCCAATATAATTACCATGCATCCTACCCCCCATCCTCCCAAATCTCCAAAACATTCTCTAAAAGTTGGTTATCTACCCGCCTTATTTACCATTAATGTCAAATGATCCATTATATAAAATTCCCCACAATAATCATCTTAAATCTCTTAATAATGGTTATTCAAGTGTGTGTGTTGCTCTTATTATTTATTAGGGTGCTCATTTTTTGAATTTTCATGATGTACCCACCTAGAGGCACTAGTGCATAAATATCCCTTCTCTCCTTTCAAGATAAACACTTGACACTTTGTGATTTTGGAGAAAGCATTACATAATTATGAGAAGAAAAAAAGAGAGTTTGTATGTCTAACAAGGTTGCAACCATTAGTTCAATATTCTAGGAAAAGATAGAGAAAGATCATTGGGCTGGATAGAGATATAGAGGCCTCTACAACCTCATCTATGAGTGATAAACATTCCTCAAAGTAGAGAGCTCATAGTTCAGGTAGTGGTGGAGATCCTCCCCCCAAACATGCCATAAGAAAATACTATGCTTCAGCCCCTACTCAAGCAAAGGAAAAGGTTTTGATTACTTGGTTGGCAACCAAGGGACTGTGCAAAGACTAGGATTTGGTAACTGACATTGTGGATGATGGTTTCAACCCAAAGTTAGCCAAAAATCCCAAAAATATAAGGGAAGATGTACACACGAGAATGATGGATAGAATTAGTCAAAAAGAGTATGGCTCCTTTAGATACAAGATGTGAGACCATACTTTGGCACAATACATGGTGCCATATATATACCCATGCCCTAATATTATATCTCTCTATGTAAAGAGATATGATTCTAACACCATAATGATCATTGATAATGTCCATCTAAGGGTGAGGATCAATGCAGACCACATCAGGGAAATGTTCCATCTTAGATACAGTGCAAAATCCATTGTCTGGAAGATAGAGAACCTCTAAAACATCTAGAATTCCTTAGGGAATGGAAAGGCACACTTATTTGGATCTCTTCTCAAATAAGAGGTCATAGAGATGCCTCCTTTTCCCTTTCCCATGTTGACCTACCCTACGTAATATTTGAAGGACGCCCTATCCATGTTGGCTTTCATCTTAGGCATGGATGTCAATGACTTCTAGCTAGGCACGCTCTACCTTATGACCGTGGCCAAGAAGGGGTAGGAGTTCAAGATGGACTTTACCAAATCCATCACCACTACCATAAGGACTAACATGGATAATTAATTATCAATGAGTACCTTCAAGTACCCATCCTTCCTCATACATTTAATGTTATATCTGAATGCCCAATTCTTTTATAGGTACCTCCAACTCAACACCTCTAATATAGAGATTTTTTCCCACATAGTATCCCCTATCACTGTATGGACTCACATCCTATCAAAGACCATAGATTATTGAGTTTTCAAAGTGTTTAATGGCTCCATTTCTCACAAACCTCAGTCATAAGGCTATCACCTTCTAAATGATAGATTGGTAATAAGCCTAGCTCATAGGTAGCAAAGTTCCCATTGACTGATTCTAGGGAACTCACTTTTCATTCATTTGAGTGCATGGATTTGATTCAAAACCCTTCTACATTCCCATACACTCACTAATAGAATCCTTGCTCTAGATTTGGCTCACCAAATTGATATAAATGACTCTATCTATGAGGTGGGCAAGAATAAAAAAGGGGTATACGATGTCCCTTTATCAAGAGATGGCATCACAGTGTAAAAAAGGCACCAAAGATACCTCCTTATGACCAAGATGGAAAAGCTCAACCTTGATTTGATAATTGATTGATGGGACTATGATTTGATAGGATACATAGCCAACCTGAAGACTATAGCCATTAGGCATCATCCCTAGCCCTACTTGGAGGAAAGGAAGTCACTTATAGAAGATGTTCCTCAAAATTATGTAGACCTGATTCAAATGCCAAAAGATGTCTTTAAACCATGGGAGTCTTTATATACCAAGTTCCAAAGTTATGACTTCATGAATAAATTATTGAAAAATATGAAGGAACAACTTGCCCAAATGGATTGGAGCATAGAGAAGAAAGCTACCTTCACCAAATATAGATTTGAAATCAACAAGCCAGCCAAAAGCTTATATGAGGAAGACTAGTACAATAATTTTGAGAAGCTCTAGGATGAGTTTCACCTAGAAGAGGTCATCTCTAAAGAGGAATCCACTCCTAAAATTATAGTGGGAGGAGATGAAAAAGAAGAAGACACTCCCAAATAGGAGACAGGGGAATCACCCATAGATAAGTAGGTAGTAAAAGTAGAGGTTGTGACCACCCAGGCACCTTCAACATGGACACCTCCCATGTTTCCTTATCCCTCAGCCCCATAGCAACATCAAGATCCCTCTGTGAACCTCACATCTAGCTCCTCCTATCTCAATCACATTAAGGCATCCATTTTCATCCCTTCACTGGCTCTTCCCCATAATAAGATCCACTTCATGGATCCCATTATTTCCACCTTTATTTCCTTCTCTATTACCCCATCCCCCTCTACAACCCCACTACTGGTTGCGGCATCATCTACCACCCAACCAAGTTCTTTGGCTCCCTTTGTCAATTCATCACCTACCTTGGTGGTCCCACTATAGGTTACAGCACCTCTCTGTACTCAACCTGACACCACCTTGGCTCCAACCTTCTCTTCATCTACTCAGCCTTCTATAAGGGGTAACCCCTTATCTTCCACTATCCCAATTTCCTCATGTGTGCCTTCCCTTACTCCCTTACCTTCATCATACACCTCATCCTCCCTCATGATGTAGTCCCCATTTTCCATACCCCATAAACTCTCACCTTTCTCCCCTTCAACCCTTGCCATTTATTTTCTCACTTTTATAGGAGCAAGGTTCATTGATTCATATTAGTAATTGGCTATTACATTTTTGCTTCCATAGGGAATCCCATTTATGGGAGAAAGAATTCAAGCATCAGACCAATTTAAGTAGTAGGTAGATGTAGCAAGTGTGGCCTAAAAGACCCAAATGTAAAATAAAAGGGAAAAACAAGCCAAAGCCCATGCCCAAGCTCACATGTAGTCATTTTATGACCCCATGCAAAAATATCTTATGGTTTCTCACCTAACCCTCCAAGTGGTCAATCCCCTTGAACAAATGTAGCTAGGGAACTACTCCATATAAGTTTTCATCCTTAACCTTAGTCAAGCCTAGCCCACTGATAGGGTTGATCTCATGGAAGAAACATAGAAGTCCATAACTTTGGACTATATTAAGGTGTCCTATCAGTTGGACAAGACCAAGTCAAAGCTCTCAAAATTGAAGGCTATGGTTGATCACCTGAATGCTAAGGTCAAGTTAAAGGACATTAACCTCAATAAGGCATGAGATGACCTCAAAGGTAACATCTTAAAAAAAAATCTTCTAGGAAAAAGATGGCCTGTAATTAGCCATCGAGCTCAATCTAGAAGAGAAGGACAAGCAACTGGATGAGATGTGCTACAAGCTCTATAATGCAAATTGGGCATATCAATAATTATATCACTAAGCATATTAGGACTTTTCAGTCAAGGACTAGGGGATTGGAAAGTTGAAAAATGACCTCACCACTCACCCATAAGCTATCACAATCCTTCCCATAGTCTAGCAGCTATACAAGTCATATTGGGAATGGATTAAAAATCATGATGGCAAACCTGAAGATAACATTAACCTTCATCATAGATGCATTTAAGCAATCCTCTAGAGTAAGTACATCTATTTACTAGATTGATTTCATCTCCCCAAAGGTCCCAGAGTCACAGAGCCTTATCCAAAAGCTCTACAGTGATCTTCCTAAAGCATTAGCAGTAGCAGTGGTGACCGACTAAAGATAGGTAGTGATAAATGTGAATGATTTTATAGGTTATGATAAGGTAGAAAAAAATGCAAGGCATTCCTCAATCCCTTAGATTAAGTAGTCTAATAAATGTAGGGATGCATAGAACAATTAGTCTAGTTGGGACTCCCCTCCCCTTTTTTGGATGATAAAAACATCCTTCCTATGGACTAGATCAAGGTTCTACTTGAGAAAAGGTAGAATGACCAAACCTTCTTCATGACTCTTAATCAATCACCTAACATCTCTGAGGTGGAGAAATTTTTACATCCACTCACTCAATTGGAGTTATAGATGTTGGCAATAGTTAAAGGCTTGGGAAATATCTCCTTTAAGGAGATAATTGATCTAGATAGAGCTTTTGAGGATATCAACAAGAAGACCCAGCTGAAGGAGGAAGAGTGGGTGCCCTTACAGGCAGCCCTTAAAAATTTATAGGTTTCTACACCTTCCTCCCCTTTATTTTTTTAGTTTTGTTTCAACTGGTTTGAGAACCATAGCTTTTGGGTTCTCCCACCCATAGGTGGATGCCTCTATGAGTCACCAAGAACTATGGATCAATAATCCATGTTTGATATCAAGAAGCATTCCATCTCTTTCTTTGAGCTCACTCAATAGATATGTAGTTCTTTGGCACCTTCAGGCAGATCCCCTTTTGGGCCTTCTTTCTTCAGGCCCCTTTTCTCAATTTTGCCTAAGTCCTAACCTTCATCTACTTTTGACACTTGGCATCATGATGCTCATCTAACTTGAGGAGACTTTATTTTTGCTTAGGTGGAGCACAAGATTGACACATGGTGGCCTCACGCTCTCTAAAAAAAATTATTTTGAGTCATACCTCTAAGCAATATCATTGGCTAATAAAAAGGATAGGTCCCACTAAATGGTTTGCAAAAGGGTGATGCATTATTCAACAAATGGAACCCTCATGCTCATTTTGAGTAGGGGAATGCCTATATTTCTTTGAAGTAGTGTGAGCTCAACATGTGGTACCCTCATACTCAACCTTACCAAAGAAGGTCCCATCATCTCTACAGAATCACCATTTAGATGTGTGTCACCTCTATGCTCTCCCAAGAGTAGTGTTGATTTGAAAATTCTCAAAGGAGCATCATTAGATGATGGTGTGGGCCCCTTTTTTGAGCAGAGCCTTTGATTTTTGAGAGAACCAAATATGTTAAGCATAGCATAGGTGGGATGTCTCTAGGATCATATATGTGGTGTCACCCCACTTCTCCTAAGCATAGTTGTCATGATGGAATGATGCAGTTGTACCATATCTAGGATCTACAGGTCAACTACACTCATGAGCCCAAGACTTCCTTTTAGTTGAAATGGAGCCATCATGGGTAGGATAGGGAATCTCTATGTGTCTCTTCTCTATACATTCACCTAGCCTATTTATTTAGATCTCTTTCTTATTGAAAGGGGCTATCGATCATTTTGTTTTTTGCATTCTTGTTTTTATAGCCATTATAATAGGCTAGGATAGTAGTAGCTAGCATTCTTCTATTATGAAACCTTAGTAGGTGCACCTCATATATGTTAGTGAATGCTTTATATATGCCCATTCGGCCTTATGTATTATATTCTCCATCTATCAATGAAGAGGATGTGATGCTCTATGTTAATTTAGAGAAGAAAATTGTCTATGTTCGCTATTTTTGTTCTGCTTTTATAGTGTAGATTTTTGCTTATGCTATAGATCTTAATTCATACTTTAGGCTCCTTTATGTTCTATAATGTTAAAGGCTTATGTTATCTTATGCAAGTATTAATAAGTGTTTCAAACCTCTTAGTGTATTGCATTAGACTAGATTTATTTTTCATGCTATTAGTTTCTTTTATTATATCCCTTTTCACCCCTAAATTAGAACAAAGAGCCAGATTCTAAAATCTTAGATTTTTCTCTATAGATTACACTCAGTCCCACATTTGTAAAGCTTCTCATAGAGGTTGTTAGACCCAAAGCAAGAGTTTTAGGTATCAACACATATAAATTTAGATTCTATGAGGTGTTACTCACCTCTTTGTTCTCTTTAAGATTCCCATAGTTACTTGCATGGAACTCATCTCCTCCCATAGGTTACACATATCCTATCCACTTGTAAGAGAATTATAAATACTTGGCACACATGTTGAAGCTTTCACATGTAACTCCTTATTCCTCTTAGCTCTATTTATTGAGCTCTTCTCCTCCTCTCTTCTTAACTTTTTTGTTAGTTATTTAATTTTATCTTGCTCTTTCTCTTGAATCCTTGTGATGCTATCTTTTGGCTTGAGGTCATTCTTTTCTCTATTGTGATTCTATGTACTTGGAGTTCATTGATTGCAAGGATTCTTAATAGATTGCAGGGTTTTTCTTTATTTGATAGTTTTTCCACTTATCAAATCTTATTTCTTTTATTGTGTTTGATTCATTCTTGAATTAACTTTGTTAATTTATGCAATCTTTAATGTATTCAATTTTATTTATATTTCTATCTTTTACAATATTCTTTCAGCACAATAGACCTTGTTGGTTGATTATGACCTTGTTGGTTAATTATGACCGCATCTTAGTTGTCTATGCAACTAATTTTATATTTTGGATCTATGTGACAATTTTTAAAGGTGTACTAATTTTATATGTGTTTCTATTTTATGTGTGAAAGATATAAAAAATACAAAACCCTAACTTCTGTATAATAAACACAAAACCATGGCACCTGTAAAATAAACAAAATAAAATTTGAATTGATTTATTAAATGAATGCAACTAGATAAATTAATTTGATTCCATGAAAATTAGTATCCTTGAGTTGTGATAAAATATATTTATACTTGGCATATGATAATTAGAATGCTTCATAATTTCAATAGGAATAAATAGTGCTCTTTTTCTCAATGTATAGTAGAACTTATAAATTATTGTTAGATTTGTTTGGAGAAGCCTTTATGCACTTATATAGGATAATTTTTTTAATATTTTCATAAACCAACCTTGTTCAAAGAGAGGGAGGGGTAAAATTCAATGTTTCAAATTTAATAAGTTAAAGTTGGGGTGCAGGGGATAAGGCCGCACTTGTGGACGATATCGTAGTGTGATCCTATCCCAAAAGGACAAAACTACTGAAATTGGTCTAATAAGAGTATGTAAGCAAAATAAATATTTCTAGATGATGTTTTGAGTGTTTTGAAGACTATTTTTAGAGTAGTAATTGTTCATGTATAGATTTTAAGTTATCAAAATGGAAAATAGACCAAGCAGAGTAAGAATGTCAAGTTTAAACATTGTCAAGCACTTAATGATTAAATTTAAGTGTCTACATTTACTCCCACTTTATTCTAGTGATGTAACTAAGTGAAATTACTAGATTAAAGTAGATTCAAACATAAGTGTGTATACACACTTTGTCTTTTAATGTGAAGCCTGATCATGCATGGTGCCTTAATGCAAACCCAATAATACCACTAAAAGTTATTATTGTTGTTGTTGTTGTTGTTGTTGTTGTTGTTGTTGTTGTTGTTGTTGTTGTTGTTATATATAAGATTAAAAATATAAAATTTGTTGTTCGAAATTTGAAAATATAGCAAGGAAAGTATACACATGAAAGAGTATGCAATCGAATTTTCATGTAACTTGAAAATGGATAAATTATTTCCCCCTTGTTGAATTTTTTGGATAAACATTGAACCTGTGGTGAATAGAGATTGATCAAGTCCTAGTTTGAAAACCTTCAAAATCCCTTGTGTCGGAAAGATTATTTGCTCGAACTCTCATTTAACTGTGTAGAGTAATATGCAAAATAATTAAAGGAATGGAACCACCAAATGTGGCTCGCTATATTTAAAATGTGAAACCATAGATGTTTAGTGTCACTTGAATCTAATTTAACCCACTTAAAACATAAAGATGAATCACACTCCTACAAACAAATTTAGATTTTGTTTGCATCTTTATAACTTTTGAACTTAAAAATCTTGAAATTATCATGTAGTTAACTTGAACATGAATAAATATCATGCCATTTGTATTGTATTGAATTTATAATTAATACCATTTAAACTTTGTAATTATTTCCAATTTGTAACTTGTAACTATATAAATGAGTGTACATGCATGTCACACCCCCATAATTTGAGGACGTTGAATCATGTTGTAATTCTAAAATTATATATTGCCATAAATCTAAAATGTATTACCTCATGAGGCTTAAATTCTCAAGACAAATCCATTTTTATGTCCCCATTTTGAGATGAGAGACTTAACTTGTAAGTCACTCATCTCAAAATAAAACATATATGAAAGAGATAATCATGTAGTAGCACTTTGAATATGTGAATTCGATTACATCATACTATTGAGTATAGCCTTGAATTGTATGTGAGATGTGTATTAAATAGATGTGGCATTGAAATACAAAAGTATGATGTACATGATATGAATCATGACATGAGAATAAAGTAGAAAATATAAATAATGTATGATATAGATCATGAAACCATATTAGAAAGTGATGAACAGGCAATCAATATCATACAATGTCACACAAATTACATGATATGTCACACATAAAGTTCAAAGGCCTCAAATAAGGGATATGTAAATATCACATAAGTACACAAAATAAAGAGCCACACATAAATGGTATAATGATGTCATACAAGCAAGAAGATGTATATATAGAACACACATGGACAAAGGTCTCACAGAATAAGCAAGTCCTAACTTATCATGTAGTAAAGAAATAAAAAAGGAAGCATAAAGCAAATGATAATAATTTGCATCCACCATATGTACCAATGTCAATATTAAAAATTATCATATTTATGAAACACATATAAAGTATGAGTGATTAACAAAATATTTTTATTATATATAACTAAACATGGTATAAAAGTTGTTGATATATACAACTTGTTGAAGTGTTCACAAAGAATAAAGAGATACCATCAACTTAGTAAAGTTGTTGGGTAATAAGGGAAGATCAACATCAAATAACCATGTAAAAGGATGTCATGTATCACACTCACATATATTGTAAAAAATATTGTGTATTGAAAATTAAAATATGATATATAATTGACATGAAAGAAATATCATATGTAACAAATAAGCTATCAACATAATCAAGATGTTATTGGTGTAGGATATTACTTTCCTACTCTTTAGCTTACTTAAGTGTTATTTCCTTTGGATATATTTATCCCACATTCATGAGGATGGTTGGGATTCTCCTATCTTCTACCTATATATGTACAAATTCACCTAGTCAATCATATGGCAATGCAAAGTAAATTATTCATTGTATAATCTATTTGAGTTATAGATAGTTCATTTTCTTTGTGTGTATGGTGAAGCTTCCATGGATGTAGTAATGGATTATTCAAGAGATCTTAGATGAATATTTTTCATAACTCTTTCATTGTATATCCACCCTTCAATAACCATTGCTTAGTTTTTAAGTTTCTCTCATTATAAATCCACCATTATTTCATTGATTGAGCTCTTTTTTGTAGCTGTTTTCATCTTTTTTTAGCCACTTTTTGCAATCAACTATTTTTTGGTATATTTTCATGTCTTCTAACCTGCACTATTGAGTCTAGAAGGCCTCAAAATGCTAGGATAGCTTGTCAATTTGTTAAAATTAGAGAAGTTTATAAAAACTCATTTTTCAGGGGGTTTTCAGCTTTTTAGGGACAAATTTGTATAGATCTGTACAGTGAATTAATTTACATTTTTTATTGATATTTTTCTAAGTTTTTTTGAGTTATATGATATTTTTAGTGGGTCATTAAAAAATTTTACCTCCTGACAACCTTATTGCAGATCTTGTGAACCATATTTTTTTAGGGTTTGTGGCTGGTTATTGTAGGTGTTTGTAGTGGTTTGAGAGTTTAAGCATTGTGTATCAATATCTGGCCATAGTTGAGTCACAACCATTATAAGTCAATTTTTTTAAAGCTTATTTTTAGTACAGGTTAACCTCAATGACTTTGTTTCATGTGAAAGCTAGCCAACATGCCAAAAATAAAAATTACCAGATCCATTTAGCTTTGCTAACCCTGTAGAGTGCATACTTAGCTCTTGGCATCTTGGAAGGATCTTTGACATGTCTTCTTTAAGGTCCAAATATTTTCTCAATGTTCATAGGTTATTCAATGGCCCTCTTCTTTTCATCATTCTAGTTGGTTATCCATCGGTACTCTACGGCAATCCATTCAGCCACTAAGGCTCAGTTAAATTATTATCCTCAATAGTGAAGGGATAAGATCCTTCACCTACTCCTACATCCTCACATGGCCTCATGGTAACCCTTATCATTCCCTATCTATCATCTTCCTTACCACACAACCTAAGTCAAAACACATCATGATCATGGTTTCTCACCTCTTTTGATGGCCCAAGCAGATCACTATCTCCTCATTGTTATGCCTCCATATGACAATCATTTGACATCATGAAGTTTTTTGTGCCATTGTAAATTTTGAATAGCTACCCATGGCATCATTATCCATATCTCTTCCTTACTATATATTATACACTTTAATGTTACTTGGCCTTAGGAAATGGTAGTCAAAACTCCCTAATCTCACCATACTTGCCTTTTCTCACAATTCTCCACCAACATGTTTTATCGTTATCATTTTTTTTAAAGTAGTTTGTATTTTTTTTAATGATGTAAGGCAAGTGGGAGGGTGTTTTATTTATGGTGAATGATTTTAATGGGAGATTTTTCATTATGAGTGGCAGATAATCTTTTATGAGGTGATGTTTTTTTAGCCTTTTGGGAGATGCTTTATTAAGTGGCTGGAATAATTTTAAGTGGGGGACATATTCACTTTATGGGGAAATTTTTATGGAGGGGCCATTTTGTTTGGTGACCTTTAGTTAGGAAAGGGCCTTATTTTTGTTAAATGAAGTTAAATTTTTTATTATTTTTATAAAAATAATATTTTTGTGGGCAATCATTGGAAGGAGATTTTTTATAAGGAGCATTATCATTTCGTAACCATTTCCATCTCGATTGTTGAAGATCAGTAAGTGAGGTCTGGTCTAGCCTCTAGGCCAGACCCACTCACAAGTAAACAAATTTGTTTTCTTTTTTTGATTTTGTTCTCTCATTACAATTTTGGATGCATTTTATGCTATAACCAACATCCTATTTGTATGAGATTTAGCCCACATTACTCTTTCTTGGTCCACATTGCATTATTTATGTCACTCTTGTATTTTACACTATCTCAAATGTATTTTTGACTGACTCTAACGTCTTTTACATGTGCTTTATAGGTTATCATGTTTGGTAGTTGATCATTTCATTTGCATACATGATGAATTTTTTTGCCATTTACCACACTCTTTTATCATCCCATGACATGATCTATTCTAGTTTTCACATTGTCACTTTGACACACTTGTAGTTTGTATCATGTTTCCATCAAGGCCCCTTTCTTAGAGCCTTGCCTTCTTCTATGGAGACACTTTTTTACTCCCTTATTTTTGGATAATCTTTTATGATTGGTGATGAATTTTTTGACAAGTTGATAGCCCCCTTATTTTGAGATATTATAATGAAACCCAGTGTCTTCCTTATTTTTATTTGGTGTTTTTTTATGTATGGGATATATTATACTTGCACTGATTTATAAAATGCCATGGGGGTTTTTTTATTCAACCTTATCTACCTTCATGCATTTGTGCGCTCTATTTTGGGCATCTTTTCACTTCTTTAGTTATTTGTCTCTTCCATCACCACCAAATCCATCTTCTTTGAGTGACCCTATTTGTATTTTTGACACCAGTTTTTTATAGTTGATAGTCTCCCACATCTTGAATTATAGCTATTCTGATGAATCCTAGTGTCATCTTATCTTCTTTGATAGTTTGATAGTGTCTTTCAATGTGATATGGAGCTATTTTGATGCATACAATGTCAACTTGTTTGGTGTTTGAGTAATGGATTCGGACCACTTATGCAAACATTTTTCATCCACTCCACCCATTTAGCATTATAGGAAGTGTTCATACAATTTTTTGTCATCGCCCCACCTAGTCAATAGTATAGGGGTGTGGTGTATATTTTATTTCTTAGGTGTTGAGTATCCCTTACACATGTAGTACTCTTTTGTACTTTCAACACCATTGATAGTATTCTTGATTTAAGATATTTTGGTGAATCCCAATGTCAGTTTTTTTTGTGATTGAGTAGTGGATTTAGACCACTCATGAAGATTGAGTTCCTTTGTGACTTAAAAGTATTTAGAGTACAGACTACTTCAACATCATCTTTGAGGGGATTTTACATCTCTCTCTTATTATTTTCTCTCATTTAGGGGGATTTTTTTCTATGGGTTTTCTCTTTTTTCTCTAATTTATGAGATTTATATGTACATTTTGCACTTTTTTTAGTGTTTTTTTATTCCTCCTTTGTACATGGGTATCTTATTCAAGCACTTTGATTATAAAAATTCATATTATTATTGTTACTTGTCTCTATGGCCTTATTGGTGATTCTTATAGTGAGACTAGTACGGTATCCCCACTAGTGACACCAGTGTGGCAGCCCCACCAGTCTTTGTGCTCACTTCTCACCATCTTATTGAAGGGTGTTTAAACAATGCTTCCTCAAGTTTATCACTCTACCCATTATTTTGGAGTGTAGTGTTCATGTTTAGTGATCCTCATACTCAAAATTATTCCTACTTTCACCTGGTGGTTATAGTGACTTGACATCCATGTACTCTAACAAGATGGATTAGCATCCATAGAGACACATGGCTTCACAATACATCTTTTATTTTACCCACCTAAATAATGCTTAAGGGGGGAGTTGGTGTAGGATATTACTTTCCTACTCTTTATCTTACTTATATTTTATTTTATTTGGAGATGTGTATCCCACATTCATTAGGATGGTTGGGATTCTCCTATCTTCCACCTATATGTGTACTTATTCACCTAGTCATTCATATGGCAATGCAAGGTAAACTATTCATTGTAAAATCTATTTGAGTTATAGATAGTTCATTCTCTTTGTGTATGGTGAAGCTTTCATGGATATAGTAATGTATTATTAGGTAGATCTTGATTGAAGAGTTTTGATAACTCTTTAAGATGGTTTTAGGGTCCTAATTTTTGAATTTTTGAAATTTTTTTGATTTTTTGATATATAAGAATTTTGTTGGAATTTTTCAAATTTTTAAATTATTTGATTTTAAATACTTGGAAAATATACTAAGAAGCAAGGCTTCAAAAGTAGTTTGAAATGGAGGGATTCAAACAATCCACAACAAGGTGTTAAAGCATAATATGATAAGAAGGAAAGCAATCCATGTGCCCCCAATGTATGTGCAAATGAGTCATATTAATGTAACATAAATGATTAAGATATATAACAATGTATATTATCTTCAATGGGTAATAAAGAAATATGATCATGTAAGGAAAGTTATAGCATGATAGGTATACAATAGTAAGGAAGTGAAGTGCCATAAAAAATATGCATTGAAAGCATTTGTAAGATAATTATTTTGGATTGTTTGAATTAGTTTTGAAAATCAAGATGGCAAGGGTTTAAAGTGCAAACATAAAGCCAAGGGATATAATAATGTTTGGATAATGCATAGAAGAATTAGCAATGAAATAAAATCAAATAGCTATGTACAAAGGAAAGTAGTAGGTAACAAGAGACTTGGCCAAAATAGTAGATGGGGAAGAAGTATAAGGTTTTATCTGACCAAAGATACCATCAAGAGGATGCATATATGTATACCCAAGTGCATTGTATAAATGAGTGATCCCCTATAAAGAATAAATGCCAAATATAGATGTCTCTAAATCTAAATTATGATCAAGTGTTGTAATATAATCCTTTGAACCACTACTCATACACATGAGAACATGTTTCCTTATATGTAATAGGAGAATATGTAACTATATATACTTGTTTTGAAGCTTTTTGAATAACATGTAAAGACTTAGGAGATGAAAACCTTTTGTCATGTGCTACTTTTTGCTTAGTATAATATACCATGCTCTTTTATATTAACTAATTATGCCCATGTGTAATTGTATCATGCTTACAAGTAGATGTGCTCATTGTAATTGTATGCTCATAAATAGATGGAGAAACTAATTATGTGTTATTTTCATGTGTAATTGTATGTTTTTATTATTCATGTTGTTCCTTGGATTATCATGCATAATGGAAAAGTATTTTGACATGCATGATAATGTGTCATAATTATATCAAGTGTTTTTATTGTTTAGCACCCAAGGTTCAATAATTCATATTTGGTGTTATATCATTATCTATGACAAACCGATTATATTTCATGGTGCTTATGAATTTTATCATTTTATTTGTGCATTTTTACCTTGATATTCATTATTTAATGATGTTTATTTATCAATATCTCTTCTTCCCAACATATTTATTTCACTAACTTCCATAACTTGGCCACATTACAGCCTATCTATGATTTTCCTCTCATGTTCCATTATGTTTTTTTAAATATGTTGATTATCCTCATCTTCAAAATTACCATGAATTTTAACATCTTTTGGAATAGAGGTTCTCTAGACATACCAAAGATTATAATTGAATGAATCCCAGTTTGATTTTATTGCATCATCATTAATTCTAATATTTATTTGTATATCATGAAATGGCTTATAAATTAATAACTCTAACCAGCAAATATCAAAACAATTATTTGAATCATGTGCAAGGATAAAGGAAACCATAGGAATACTCTCACAATAGTTTTCATACTCCTTATCATGATTATGTACCATGTTTATGTGTGAATTGTAATTGAAACTTTTGTATTGGTTGTGAAATAACATTAATTGTAACATGAGCTTCATTCTTACATTCATTGATTTTGCTCTTCTAATTTGGATTTCTTTCAAACTTAATGTTTGAAGTAGAAGAAACATTTGAAGTATACTTAATCTTATTGAAATTAATCAATTTGACCTAATGCACTTTGACTGTATGACATAGTTTATCAAAATATTTGAACTTATAAAACATAATAGACTCTTAAAGTGGAGATAACAAACTTTGAGTGAAGATATCTTGGAGCTCATTATCATAGATTTGATTTTTCATTTTTGTTAGCATAGTCTTGCCTCTTAGCACATATTCATTATTTGTTTCATTGGACCCTTTTTTTAGCTTTATAATTTGTGCTTATAATAGCTTTTCACCAATTTTGATAGAAAAATGTGTTAAAAAAATGATTATTAAAAGAGTTGAAAGCCTTTACTAATTGAAGAGGAATATCATAAAACCATATAAGAGTATATTCTTTGAGACTTCTTGTAAATATTTTTGTCAATAATTTATCATTGTCTACATAGTTTAGACAAGCTGCATGGAATGCACATAAATGTTGTTCAAGATCACCTTTACCTGCATGTAGAGGTAGCTTAGGAGCCACAAATCTAACTAATAATGGATAAGATGAAATTTTGGCTTAAAAAGGGTCATGTAACAAGGAATATGAGACCATGGAAGGGCTAGCATGAGTTTTCTCAATGTGAGATAGCTTAGTTTGTAAGGGAAAAATGGTATGCTCTAGAGTAACATTTGTATAAGAGATTGGAGGTGTATAATTAGCATGATTAGGCATAGGCATGGATGTTTTTGGGAAACCAGGTGATATTCTAAAACCAAGGGATGATGCTATGGAAGTAATTGGAGGTGTAAAAATAAGAATAGATGCAATAGTGGAAATGACAATATTAGAAGAGCTATCTTGGGCACCTTTATTTTTTTCATCTCTAAAAATATATAAGAATGAGTTTCAACATTTTATGGATGTTCATAAAGATATTGCATAAATTTTGCCTCATTAGTTTTGTTAGATTTTTCCTATGTATTAGGTTTTGAAATAAGAGTCATACTTCACCCTTCAAGAGGATGTGAAGTAGGTAATGGAATATCCCCTAAATTTGAAGATTTAATATAATGTAAAACATATGATTCCTCTTGTTTCCAAGTTATTTAAGATTTTAAAAAATCTATTGAAGATGAATAATGACATGATATTGTAGTACAACCATGTGAAATAGGAAATCTATGAAATTGGGCCTTTTTTAGCATAGTTTCTCTATTAAATTAACATTGAATCCATGTAAAAACATAATGAATAAAATGTTGAAAATTAAGACAATATGTAACATTGAACTGCATAATGATGTGTAACATATGAAAGAAACATTCATTCATTGAACCCATTATGATTATAACAAGTATAATGACTATGAATATAATATAAGTAAAAATTAAGATATGAAGGTGATCTAAAAAAGGGTTTGAATGATTGTGTGGGATCTTAAATATACTTACTCATTTATTGATTAGTGTTAGCCCAATGTTTTACGATAATAACTATAGACAAAAAACCCATTTTTTTATTCCAGTAACCTCATTTTCAAGGCTACGGTAAGAGTAAATTTATTTTTTGATACACTCATCTCAGGTGCATCACAAATCAAATGAATAAAAGAGGCTTCCTTTGGTATAAATAAATAACTCTATGTGTTTTTGATATATCATAAGATACATGGAAACTAAAATTCATGTTTATTTTCATATAATATCTATGAGTATTGGGATAAACCCCTCACACCATGATGTCTATAAAATAAATCACCATGTATCCCATAATGATAGTCACTAAGTAGTTTTAAAAAACTATTAGAACATAATTTCTAAAAACAAGCACAAGCAAAGAGAAAATAAAAGTAAAATATTTGTGTATAGATATCAACAAATTTCAACCTAAGGTTAAAATAAATATTTTTTGTATCATATGTTATTCAAGGAGATAAGGCAATTTATTCAATGTTAGATTAAATCTAAGGTAAAATAAGATTGGCTCATTATATGTCAGATTTATATCCAAGGTTGAAGGTTGTTTTCTTTCAGTATAAAGTAATTACAAGAATTTGTATGAAATATTATGATAAAAATCAAGCAAATAACAAATAGTGTTATAAAAATAATAGGTTTACCAAAAAATTTAATCTATTTTGAATTGAAATGACATAAATAAATAGATCTAAACTATTGAAATTGAAATACAATAAATATTCAAATTTGAAAGTAAATTCCAGAATTGGAAACTAGTTAAAAATAGTAAATTTATCAATAGATATGTAAACCTCCCTCAAACAAATTTTATGTTGATTGTGTAAGTTCATTGTGACTAAAAACTACTTGAAAATACCTATATATTATGTCACATCTAAAAATATGAATTAAAACTTTGTTGGGACAAGATCACACTAAGAGAACAAAGGCACATTATGGCCTTGTTTGTTGACTATAGTCACATCTTAGTTGATTGTGCGACTGATGTTTTGAACTAGGTCTATGTGACATTCTATGAGGGTTTACTAGTTTTCTATGTGTGTCCATTTGATGTACAAAAGATCTAGAAAAAAAAAAACCCTATCTCCCACACAATAAACATAATAGAGATCAAATGTCAAAATGAGGGAATAGGGTTAAAGGAATAGTCAAGTTACTATCATAAAACCCAACATAATTTGAATGTTGTTTACATATCCCAAATAAGCCTCAGAATGATGTATTTCTCCCTCCAAGAGTGAGTGTGTGAATCTTGACTTTGGTAGATGAATGAAACTAGATAGATTGCTTTGATTGCTAGACAATGAGTGCCCTTAATTTTCAATAAAAGATATTCAAACTTAGCCTATGACAATTAGAATGTTTTCTTATTTGAATTGAAATAAATAGTGCTCTTTTTCTTAATGTACAGTAGAATTTATAATTGATTGCTATATTTTTTTGGAGAAGCCTTGATGTGTTCATACAAGAGAATATTTTGAATATGTTTACTAATTGACCTTGCTAAAAGCATGAGAAGGGTAAAATGCAATGTCTCAAATTTAAAAAGTTACCATTGGAGAATGGGGGACAAGCGCACACTAGTGTATAATGTTGTGGTGTGGCCTTATCCAACCTAGTGCAATCTTGTCCCAAAAATACAAAGACTATTATAACTAGCCCAATAATTTTTTGTAAGTAAAAGATGAATGTCTAGATGATGTTCCAAGTGTTTATAAGATAGTTTGTATAGTAGTGTATGCTCCCTTATAGATTTCAAGTTATCGTAATGGTGAATATACCAAGAAGAGTGAGGGTTTCAAGTTTAAATATTTTTAAGCACTTAATGATTAAATTTGTGTGTCTAAATGACTTGTTGAAAATGAAAATAAAAAATGAAGTTCCCAAGGAATGAAAAAGGCATAAATTATACTTGGAAACTTAGTAAGGATAATAAAATGCAATTGAAAATGGTTGTGATTATTGTGGATGGTTGTTTTCATATTAGGAATGAAAAATAATATGAGGAGCACATGAAAACTCATAGAATACTTTCTAAAAATGGAGGGACAATTACATCTTAATTTGAAAAGATCATTCAAAATAGTCATTTAGGTAAAATTAAAAAGGTTCAACTAGTTTTTGTTTTTCACACTTTGAAAAGAGGTAGTCCTATAACATATTTACCTAAATATAAAACCATGCTTGATTTTCTTGGTGTCCCACACTTTCTTCATTCTCATTGGTATGTAATCAGTGGATTGGATTGGGTGAAATGCCTATCTATGGTTGAAAAAGAAGACTCAAAATAAAATAGTAAGCATGTACGATATGTGCCATTGTATATTGATGAGGTTACACCATTAGATAATACGTATTGGGTTTTTATGCATGTTATATTGTTTACAATCATGTGATACAAACTCATTTACTCAATCTTCACAAGATGACAAAAAATTTCAATGTTGAAAACCTTTATGAACTAGTAATAAACAATTTGAAGGAGATTGGTGGCATGGATGATTCTACAATTGCAACAAATTTAATATGTGTTTGGGAATATGGATAATCTATAATGAAAGGTCATCAAAATGTTATATGTGTAAGACTCCAAACATCTCATTGCCCATATATGATTGACATTCATTGTATGGCTCATAGAATGAATCTAGCATACAATATAGTCAGCAAATTTAGATGTCACAAAAGTTGAAGAACTTGTTCATGAGGTGAATATTTATTATTTTGTAGTCTTAAAAGGTTGGAATTAATTTAATGGATCACTGTAAAATCTGGTTCAAAGGGTGTACAATGAGTATCCATCATTATTAGGAGTAATGTGGCATAGAGAAGTGGACAAGGCTTAATATTTGATACATCATTTTATTGATATAGATACATTGTTCACGGTGTGTTTCCTCCTTCCCATGTTGGATGAAATGCATCATATAATTAAACAAGCCTAAGATAGAAATATATATATCATTGATATTGAGGAGACATGTTTTTCAGCCTATAGATAATTTTTATCTTAACCAACAAACATAGTTTTTGGGTATAAAGTTTGAGAGTTAGAATAGTTTGATACAAATTTGAAATCCAAGAAAATTTTTGAAGTTTGATATATTGGAAGAATCATGTGAATTTTTACTCAGATATGAGATACCCATGTACTATTATCGAAGGCTAGTTGATGGTAATGTCGATGAGTTACATGATGTCATAAAGCTACTCTTTGTTAAAATTTTATCATCAATAAAGATAAGGTTAAGATAAATAGCAACTTGCCTAATATTATAAATAAGGGATCATTTTTGTAGGGATGAATCAATTGATGCGATGGCTATAGTAAATCCCAACTATTGGAATAGTGTCCAAAAATCTAATTCATTTGCATGAAGACTACCATAAAAAATTGACTATTTTTATTAAAAATTTGTAAGACTATTGATATCAATGAAATGATGATTCCATATATTTTAAATATCAACATGTTGAGTGATCAATTCAAATAACTTGCCATTAAAATGTATGATCATTTCAGATTAATGGGTGATCCCCGTGAGAGTGGAGTAATAATTTGACTATGGAAAAAGATAAGTTTTGGAAATGCTTTGTAGAAAAAATTTAGTGAGTATTTCTTGCTAGTTGATCTATGTCAAACATTGATTTTAGGTTCAATTGAAGATGATAAAACTTTAAGTGCCTTATTTTTTATAAAGTCAAAATTATGAAACAAGCTTGACAAAAAATCAGATGATTTTTTAAGACTTTACACATTATGGTACAATGTGAATAACTTCTCATATCACATGAGAAGGGTTAATAACAATGCCACCATTACAATAGATAACCCTATTGAAAATAGGGATTAAAATATTGCACTAGTTGAATGTCTAAAAACTCTGAGAAATAGTGAAACAGACAATATAAATGTCTAAACAATAGAAAATTAGTAGCTTTCATTGAATTTATATTGGTGATGTATGCAAAACTCAAAATGTTTTTTTAATATTTTTTATGTTGATGCTCATTCAGTTTTAATGTTTCACGAATCATTTTTCATTTTTAAGAAACTATCATATTCTATGAAATGCTTATCATTTATTTCGAAACCCATAATTCATTTTCATGCCTATAGTGCATTTCTAATCCCATGATGCATTTCCAAGCCAATGAATCATTTTGAAGACTACAACACTTTTCCAAGACTGTGATGCATTTTGAACATAACAATGCATTTCCAAGTGTGCGATGCATTTTTTGATCCTGTTATGTATTTCCAAACCTATGATGCATTTTTAACTCTATTATGCATTTCCAAGCCTGTGATTTGTTTTCAAGTGCATAATTAATTTCCAAGCATATGATAATATCTACCTTGTGGATTTGAAAATGTTCACTACTGATAATTATTCCCACCAAGACCATTATTCATTTTTATCATATTAATTATCTTAATATATGTAATTAGAAAGGTTTATAAACTCCCATAGATTTTCTTTTTAAAATTTGGCATATCACTTGATTTTCTTAGATTGAAATCTAAATGTCGAGTGAAGTAAAAAAGATAATTATGATCCAACGCCTAGATTACCATGCAAAAATCTATAAATGACATTCATTAAATGATGACAAGATAATCGCCTTCATCAAATTTACTACAAGTAAACATTTGTCTTACTAGATTATGTATTGAGCTCTTCCAAAGTCATAAACTTATGATAGAGAGTTTGTTTTGTGATAAACTAGTGTGATTACATGGCCTAACCCTAATTTTATCTACTTTTTTTACATTATCATACTTTGGAATAAGTGGATCTGGAAAGGGAACCACTATTTATTTCATAGCTTCAACACTTTGTGTGGTTCAATTCACTGGTGGAAAGTTGATGTTGATGTTAACTGAATTGCTTCATCTACTCTGGTGGAGAAATTTTTTAGCATTTTAAAAACATCAATTGACAATAAACTATGAGGAAGATGAGAAATTCTAGCCATAGTTTGTAACTTTGATTGCCTCATTGGACCTCCCCAACCTTCAATAATTTATTGAGAAAAATCCTATCATTGATTTTATTGATTATTTAGAAATGTCTTGGTAACCAAAATGTAGTGCTCTTTGTTGAACAATTTTTATGTAAAGTTTCTTTAGTCACAGGCTATTGTCAAGAATAAAACAATTCCTTTTTTTTGTGTACATGTGTGTGTGTGTGTGTGATTAGAAGTTTTTATTTATTGTGATATTTTTTATGGTTGTCAGGTTTATTTGTTTATTACCAGAAGAAGTTTTTATTCATTAAGGAGCTTTCTTTAATGTCATGTGAAATTTGTATTCATTGCACTACTTTGTTTAATGGCTCACTAAGAAAAAAAATCTTCAAAGATTTTATGCTTTCATAGCTTATGATAATTATATACAAAGGCTTTTGGATAAAAATTGTGTGCAAGTTTTTCTTCTTCTTTATGGGATGTTTTTGTATGTAAAATCAATATTTTTTTATTATATGTGATGATTTTGTATTATATGAAATATCTTTGTATGTTATATGGTGATTTATATTATATGGAATGCTTTTGTATCTGACCTAAAGTGGAAAACTGATATTCATCAAAATATTTTACTAATTTCAAAATCTTTACTGGGATTCACCTCTACATCCACCACAAAATTCCATGTTATTTCCATTTTTTCCACAAGGATGATGGTTATTTTTATTAGATTTTCCACTCTAACGAATCCTTATCTAGCAAGATCCACCACCCATTCTATAAAAAAAATTGCAAGTATATTAAAATTTTCCCTCTTAGTTACCTAATATCAATCCCTAACACCATCCATAACTACAAATGAGAGATTAAGATGTTGGTATGTGTAATGTTCAAAACATGCATTATCACACTAAGTGAAAGTACCTACTCTTCCCTAAGATTCATGAGTCACAAAAAGGATAAATTTTGGCCAATGTAAATAGATTATCGAAGCTCGATAAAATCATTATTAAAGATAAGTTTCTTACTCTTGTTATTGGTGATTTTTTGGATGAATTGCATGGAGCTATGTTTTTCACTAAATGAGATCTTTAATTGGGGCATCATCAAACAAAAATTAAGGATGAGGATGTGCCTAGCCCAATTTTTTACATACATGAAGGCCTCTGTGATTTTTTTGTGATGCCCTTCTACCTATCACACACCCCATCCACTTTCCAAATTTTGATTATTTTCTTTGTTTTTAGGCCATTCCTTAGAAAATTTATCTTAGTCTTATTGAATATTATTTTGATTTGCATCCAAACTTTCAAGTTAGTTTTATCAACATGTGGACAAGGTTTTGTGTATCTTGGAGGATCATTGGTTGAATGAAAAATATTCCAAGTGTGCTTCTCGAGTCAAATCTTAGTAAATCAGGGCTGAGTAGCTTATAATCTACAAATTGTTTAGCATTCAATTGAGTGTCTCAAGATTCTAATGTCCTATTAAACATTTTTAAACTTTGGAGATAATAGTCCTTATTCTTGGTCAATAAGTAGATGTTATTATAAGTGAATACATTTACTTATGTCAATCTAGGAACGTAAACTTTGATAAGGGGTCTACACTATATATGTAGCACTAGATCCTTTTAATTGACTTTGAAGCTTATAACTATTCTAATTATTTTATAGAGAATGAAAGCTTGTAATAAAAGCAATGATTGAATTGAAGATGCCACACTTTGCATTGAAAAGTAATCACGCTTGCTGGAAAGAAACACACTATTACATTCTAATTTTTGAATTGGATTACTTGAAAGTAAAGGCTATCTATGTTATAGAAGCTTCCCACACAATAATTGAACTAAGAATTATTGTTAAGAACCTCTATGCCAGAATAACTACAAATACTAAATATATATTATATTATATTCCTTTTATGGAAGGAATCACTCTAAATTACTTGCCACTTCAATGGGACTACCTCCTTATCAGAGTAACACTCTAATTGATTTGTATTTATTTGGATGATTTACAATAGCTTATGTCCCTTTATTTATACTAGTTCTAATCTATCCAACTCCTTATTCTTATGCATGTCGTACTAAACTATTATTCCTTAGTATTTATTCTACTACTATTCTACCCCTCCTTAGGTATACTACATTCCATCCCTCTTGACATGTTTCATCCTTGAAATATGAGAATAATTACATATCAAAAATATGTAGAAGACCAGATAGAGACACATCCATGTGTCATTTTCCACTTCTATTTATTTTGCCTATGATGGGATATGAACACGTACATCAACAGGGTGAACATGAACATTGTAACCGAAATTTAAAGTGTGATTTGAAGCATGGTGATCAGCATATCAAATTGAGAATGAGGGAGCACAAAATAGGCTAACGAGTGAGTGAACTAAAGTTACATGCCCTCCCCTTCAACATTATTATTTACACACATTATGTTTGGAGTAACGTGTGTATTTGAGGGAGTTAAAGTTGTGGGCACTTCAAGTGCCTATTGTTGAAAGAACTCTATATGCCAGATGTTAAAACATCCTCTAAATCTATCCATGCAACTATATCACATTCAGATGTTTTAATTATAGGAAAGAAATCCTCGACCTAGTTGTTGTAATTATTCTCCCACTCCAACCATGCATTAATTTTCTCATCATATTGTGTTAATATATTATATTAAAGCTCAAATATATTTACATTATCATTCATATTACTGTTGAATTTATCCATGGCATTGCTAAATTGATGCATTGATTTAGATAAAATGGAAAGCTTCAAGACAACCAAAAGACAAACTCAACAACTAAAAACACTTTATTTTTATTTTTTTTACAAGAATAGTCATTAAAACTATGATAAATTTTTAAATACTTAATCAAATTTAAAATTTAAAACTATTCTAAAATTTTGGAATAGAGGTGCCTAAAATCCAGAAAAAAATTGGTACAATTGTTTCTTGTTTGAGAGCAGCATGTAGAAGAACAGTTAGATTTTTTTTATTTTTTTTAACAAATAGCAGTTAGTAAAATTGTGATAACTTTCATAATACTAAATTAAATATAAAAATTCAAATTTTTATGTAAATTTAGAAATGAGATGCATAAAACCCATAAAAATTTTGATATAATTGTTTCCCCTTTGAGAGTAGCATGTAGAAGAACAGTGATGATTTTGAGGGCAAAAATGAAAAACTACAATTTTATATGGCAAATTTTGGCTTCAGATTCTGACTTAAACAAGAGAAAAATATATAGATTTATTTTTTATAAAACTCTAAGATGCAATGAAGCTCCAAAATATACCTGTAATAAAGATCATGAAAATGGCATTGGAAAGAGCTCTGATACCAAATGTTAAGAACCTCTATGTTAGAATAACTGGAAATACTAAATATATATTATATTATATTCCTTTTATGGAATGAATCATTCTAAATCACTTGCCACTTTGAGGGGGCTACTAGATGTTAAGAACCTCTATGCTAGAATAATTGTAAATAATGAATATATATTATATTATATTCCCTTTATGGAATGAATCACTCTAAATCATTTGTCACTTTGAGGGGGCTACCTAATTGTAAGAATAACACTCTAATTGATTTTTATTTGCTTATATGATTTGCAATAGCTTATGCCCATTTATTTATATTGGTTCTAATCTACCCAACTTATTATTCTTATGCGTGTGGTACAAAACTACTATTCCTTACTATTCATTCTACTACTATTCTACCCCTCCCTAGATATATTAAAAGCATACATAAATAGAGTTAATGAATTACTATGTTGAAAAGGAAATCAAAGATATAAATTAGGAAACATCAAACATAAATGTAACAATTAACTAAAAATTAAATACTCACAACATAACTAACAAATGGATGGGAGTCTTCACTATAAATCCTCATGAATGGGCCCTACCTCAATAAAATTGGAGTTTGAATACCCTCCTTAACTAAGACATGATTACTTAAATTCACTTGATATTAATGGTAAACTTGATCTGTAGCAATAAAGCAATTTTTATAGTTCCATTTACAACTCTCCTATGATTACAATTTTGTTATTGACTATGAACGATTGATTATGATGAACTCATACTATCTATAGCTTCCCTATTAAATAAAGAAGGCAAGACTTTTATTAGATATATGAGATATAATGGAATAGGTCCACAACAAGGATCAGAATAGTAGAAATAATAACAAATGAAATTATTAATGGCAAAGACAATTACAGTGATATGAAAGGATTAAACAAACAAATCATGGTCCAATGAAATGAAGTCATCGTAATGGAAATTGTAACAACCTCCAATTGATAAATGACCTATTTTTTGTTATAGGTAGCAATGAATTATTATATTTGATTTAGTACAAAGTAGGTTGTACTCTATAGTAATTTCTTAACCATATATAACTAGTGAATGGGTGGCTACAAGCTGGAACAACTAATGGATTCGCATTAGTAGGGAACTCATGGTAAAGCAAAATAGAGCTAAAAAGTGGCTATGGGCATCTTCTCCATAATCGTTAAGGATATGAAATATCGTACAAGGTTATGAATAAGAATAATTTGCATGCTTAAATCATAATAAACACTAAAAACAAATAAATTATTAGATCGTACTAATTTATCTAGAGATAAGTTTTAAACAAGAACAACATACATATACATCATTTATATAATATGTGTTACTATCAACAAAACATAGGTCAAAAGAGTATAAATTACCAAGATAATGGGGTATTTAGGATAAAGTAAGTGGTAGGATGAGGCCATTTTCAAACCTTGTTAGTTATCACATGGTGTCTCTTCATAAGTTTGCCCTATTTTTACATTTATCCATCTTTCTTAAGTAGATATTTCTATCATTATTTGAACACCATATTCTATCTAGAAATATAATTGTGGATCATAGAGCCACAGTAATTATTTTGGAGCAACTCAATCTGTAGCTTCAGATTCATTCGGTAGATGGTAGTTCCTTAGTACTCCTTGGTGGTTTCCCCTTTCGGCCCTTTCTTTCTTCGGGCCCCCTTTCTTAAAATTTTTCTAAGTAACAACCTCTTTTTGCTTCCTCCATGTGGTATCTCAATGCTCATCTGAATTGGGGAAAACATCATTCCCCTCAAGAGGAGTGCTATCCTGACACATGTCACCCCCACGGTCCTCAAAATTGTTATTATTGGTTAGGCCTCAAAGCAGTGCTATTGGTCAATGAGACCTAGGGGGGCTTATGGAGTAGTTAATGTAGTATTCAAACATGAATTCACCACATGGCGTCCTCATGCTTATCTTGTTGAGTGAATGCATAGCTTTCTCAAGAAGAGCATACCTCGACGTGTGGCATTTCTATACTCAATTATGCCCCTAAAGCCATTAACCCCTCTAGAAAAGCATCAATTTGATGTGTCATCCTTGTGCTTATCCAATGAGGGTGTTAGTTTTCAGAGATTGAGAGAGCACTATTGGACAAAGACGTGGGTCCATCCTTCCAAGAAAACTTTTGAAACACTTTAAACTTCACCTAAAGTATGATCTTTTAAGTTTGGGTGGACCAAAGCTGCTAAAAATGGCATGAGCAAACAACTTCAAGAGCAGACATGCAATGTCACCCCACTTCTCTTAAGCATAGTGACCATAATAATAAGAGGTAGTTACACCATATCCAAGATCTAGGGAGTAGTTGCATTCATGAGTTTTAGATCATTTTCAATTGCAATGGCATCATGGGCATGTGTGGTGAAATCTCCAGTTGTTATCTCTTTGAGAAATTACATTGCCTATATATTTGAGGTTCTTCCCCTCCAGAGGGGTTTGGTGATTATTTCTTTTTACATTATTATTTCTTTGAACAGCCATTGTAATAGACTAGGGTATAATAGCAGTTAGAGTTTTTCTTCTGCAATCTTAGCAAGTGCACCTCACGAAAGCTAGTGGATACTTTGTATGTGCCTTTTGAAGCCTTTTATATTAAGTTCCCTATCCATAATGAAGAGGATATGGTGTTATGTGATATTTGGGATTAAAATTCTCTCTGTATGTTATCTCTTTTCTTTTATTTCTATAGTGTAGGTCTTTGTTTATGTTTTAGATTTTAATTCATGCTTTTTAAGCTCCTTTACAATCTATGGTGTTTATAGTTTTACATTATTTTATGCAAGTTTACATTACCATCTCAAATCTTCTAGCACATCGCGTTAGGTTAGATTTACTTTCATGTTGTTTACTATTTTTTCTTCTATCCCTTTTCACCCAAATTGAACGAAGAGAGGGCTTCTAAAATCCAAAAGGTTTCTTTACAGACCATTTTTGGTCCCACATCTATAAAGCTTCCCATAGATTATTGTCTAACCTAAAACGTAAGTTTTAGGCATCAACATTTTAAATCTTTCATGACACGCCCGTTGGGATGAAATCTACTAGTTTTTTGAACTAGAAGCTTGAGTCTATGAGCCATAGGCCTATAATAAGATCATAAACAGAGAATAATCAAAATATGCTAACACCGCCTTTGGGAGTTATTACTCACTATAGAGATCCATGGAATAGTGTTATGCAGAAACAACAATGACCACATCAACAACAATAAATGGTGGATCCTACACCAAAAAACTTTGTGTTGTGGGATAGTGGTAGCACTTTGATCCCATCGACACCCTTGGCCCAATGGGACCCCATATCTTTGAATGCTTTAAAGGTGCTCCCCAAGTTCTTAGGCAAATATTTCAAGATGGTGGCAAAGCACCTCTAAGATGTGGTGAATGTGTGCACCGTCCACTATGTCAATACTCAGAATGTAGCCTTGAGGTTACTAGTAACCTCTTTTAAAGGATGGGCTCTTGATTGGTATAGATCTTTGTCATCCAACTGTATCACTACCTAGGATGACCTAGGTGATAGATTCTTTGAGTGATTTAATGAAAATGCAGACCAATCTTCCCTCTTGTAGTAATTAATCACCATCAAAAGAGGCCAGCAAAAAGTCATTATCAATTTCAACACTAGATTCAAAAAGCCCTGGCAAATAATTATGGTGGTAGCTTAACCACCTATGGGCATGGACATTATCTTTTATCTGAAGGCCCTCAATTTAGATATTATAGTTATGATCCAGTTGCTTGGAGGCCAAATGCTACTAAATGTGTATGATATTACAATTACGATCTAATTGTTTGGAGGCAAAACATTGCTAGATGCATATGATATTACAGTGACGGTAGAGAACAACCTGATTGATGTAGGAAGACTTTTTCTATGGCCATCGATGTCGGTGTTCCTTGAGATATCATTACCTTTGCAAGAAGAAATACTAAGCACTTCAAGATCCCTTCCTCCTTCCATGTATGCATACCTTCCCACTCAGGTGAGCACATTTACCGTACCCTCACTGGCTACTGAGATGAATGATATGAAGATTATTTTGAGTAACTTCTCGAATGAGATTATAAATCTCAAAAGGCAATAGGCTTCTCCACAAAATCCCTCTTACAACAACTACCAAGAGAGGATGCCGCCATACCAATAGAACTAGTACCAAGAAAGGCAAAGTTTGAACAACCAAGTGTCAAATCATAAGACACCACCTGTCAATTAGATGGTTGTGGTCTCAGATCCATTACACATAGTATCATCAAGCATGAACAGAGAACTAGTGGATTTCTATAATAACTTGGTCAATGACTCTAACTCATGGTGTTTATCTTGTAGTGAACCTCACAGGACCCAAAATTATCCACAAGGAAACTTACAATAGAAAATCATTGAACAGAGATGATAGGGAAATGCTCCAAATTTAGCTTATACATATTAGTCTTTGAGAGTCAAAAACGTTATTTTGATGGTACAAATGCAAAGTATGTCCCTAGAGCAAGAAGAAGAAATAGTTTTAAAATGTGCACTATTGTCCTAGGTAGAAGATGAAGATACAATCTTTGTAAATGAAGTTCCTACATATAAACCCTTGTAAGTGCAATCTGACTACTACATATGATCAAAGAAAAGACTAGTGAATAGCCTTGAAGCCTTTGCAAGGCCCAAAACAACCTTCACAAAGGCTCTGGTGCCTCAACCCTCATAGTTTATCAAAGACAGAGCGAGACAGTACAAAACAAGCCAAAAGAACCTGAGGTCCCACCTCTAAAGTCATATAGCATGGTGAAGCAAATAAAGAAGGCACCAGTCAATGTTCCCTTTGGGATGTCTTGTCCATGCCTAAATATGATACCTTGCTAAAAAAATCCTTAGAAGAACATGAGGATCATGTGCAAAAGAAATCCCCTGCAAAGCATGCAAAGGAAAAAGAGAAGGGAACCAGCATGAGCACATAACTTTAGGTACCCTTTGCATTTGTCAATACCAAGGAAGGGGTAAGTAAATCAAATCCTTTCCCATTCTATCTAAATTTTATTATGGGTAAGAAACTATTATGAAAATTCATGATCAATTTAGGTGTGAGAATGATGGTGATGCCCAAAAAGATAATTGACTCACTAAAATTAAAGTATGAGCCCTTAAATAAGGGGGTGATATAGCTAGATGGGAAAAAGGTTCAAAACTTAGGAATCATCTAGGCTCTTCCTCTCACATTTTACTCTTGTCCAAGCATCATTTTATAACAAGATGTAGTGATAGACATCCCACCTATCTCTGGGCTATGTCTATCAAGAGATTTCACCACCAAGATTAGTGGATACCTATCATTGCATTGGTCCCATCTGATCCTAAAGACCAAGTATGGTTCAAATTTGAAGGTGTTATCTGAGCCCCTCCACCCCAAGCACATAGTAGATGAAGTAATGGCAAACTTTGAGGCAACACACACCTCTTTCTCAAGGATGGAGACACACAATGTAGAGATGATAGAGGAAGAAAAGGTGGCAGATGACAGAAGCCTAGAAGAAGAGGCCCTTGTCAATGAGTTCATCAAGAATGACCCATTTTTAAACTTTGATGCCACCAATCTTGGAACCTACATCATCCATGATGAATCCCAAGTCATTCCTGAGGTCGTAAGGAAGCAAGAAGACCAGAGCAAGGGGAAAAACATGAGTCTAAACTCTAGACTCTGCATTTTGATGGTGAAAAATGCAAGATTGGCTCTGGAGTTAGTATCCAACTAACATCTCCCTTTGGGGAAGAAATACTTAGATTTTTTCATTTTTAGTTTGTCTGTACAAATAATGACACAGAATATGAGGCTTTAGTCCATGGTCTCAGCCTCACCGAACGAATGGGCATTAAGTATTTGAGGGTATTTAGTGACTCTAAATTGGTTTTAGTACAGGTAAGAGGGGTGGTCATGGAAAAGAATGTGTGTAAGAGGTATTACCATCATTATATATGAGACTTAATTTAATCTTTTGAGGCCTTCAATATTCAAATCATTCTGAGGGCCACAAATGCAAAAGTCAATAGAAGGCAATAGTGGGTTCTCAATTTGACCCAGTGACAGACTTGTTCACTAATGAACAAGTAGTACAGGTTGTCATCAGGCCTACCATATTGGATAATGACCCAAATTGGTAGGGGTTTGAGAGTGATGCTCAGATTCCAATGTTCCTTCAACAATCCTATAAATTCATAGAACAACTATAGTTGAAGATCGAGGAAGCATATGAAGACCAAATCATGTAGTTAATAACAAACAAATTACCAAAGGGCCTCATCACTCTATAAAATCTCTTCAACTCTAATGATGTAAGGAATGATAAGCATAAGTTTGTCATAGATAGGTGGATTATGGTGAACTCAATGTTGGAGGCGAAAGAAAGTTGAAAGTCAAAAAAGTTTCTTAGAAGGATCTTAAAGGGATAAAGAGTGGTTGGTTTCTTTCTATGACAAATAAGAGGGCATCATCACTTGGACTTAAGATGACCTAAAAGGATATGATCAGGAGGTCATTAAGCATATCATCAACCTAGAAAAAAGAGCCAATCTAGTCTAGCAAAAGTAATGGTCGATGAACCCTAAGATTGAATCCCTAATGGCCCAAGAGCTCAAAAAACTAATTGATTCAAGGATTATATATCCAATCAAGCATTCAACTTGGGTATCTAACCTAGTCCCTATGTAGAAGAAAAGTAGAGAAATATGACTATGCATGGATTTTTGAGATCTAAATAAGGAATCCTTATAGGATCATTACCCTCTCCCTTCCATGGATCAGATCCTTCAGATGATAGCAAGCATAGGGATGTTTTTGCTTCTAGATGGATTCTTTGGGTATAATCAAGAGTGGGTAAAGGAGGATGATCAGCATAAAACCACCTTTATTATGAAGTGAGGAACCTTTGCATATGTAAAGATGCCTTTCAGCCTCTCCAATGGGAAACATTCCAACAAGCAATGGATGTAGCCTTCAAAGGTTTGATCAATAAGATTATTTTGATCTACCTAGATGACCTCATTATATTCTCTAAGAAGAAAGAAGGCCAATTCGATCATTTGGAGAAGGTTTTCCAAAGGTGTCGTGAATTTGGGGTGTCCTTAAACCCCAAGAAATGTGTCTTTAGATTCCATCAGGATAAGCTATTTGAATATGTAGTATCTAAGGATGGGATTGCTATCAATTCAAAGAAGATAAAAGCCATAAGAGATTTGGCCTTGCTAGTAAATAAAAAGGGAGTTTAATCTTTCCTTGGAAAGATGAATTTTATCAACAGATTCATATCAGACTTTGCAAGATTAGTCAAACCAATCACGTATAGCTGAAAAATTACCAGGCCTTCAAATGGATACTCGAAGGGAGAATAGAATTTGAATAAATAAAAATCTCAATATCCATCATGCTTGTACTTGTTAACCCAAACTTTTCCAAAGATTTCATTATGTATGTTTATGGAAGTGAGCATAGCTTTACAGTCATGCTAACTCAAAAGGAAGATGGGGGTAAAGAAGAACACATGATCGTATTCTATTCTAGAACTTTGCATGGGTATGAAGCTAAACACAATTTTTTAGAAAGGTAAGCCTTCACCATCATCAATGGCTTTAAGAATTTTAGGAACCTTATGGCAGGAAGCAAGATAATGGTGTACATCATTCATTCCAGTGTTTATGAGTATATCATACTCATGAAAAGAGAAATTACAGAGAAGAAGGCCAATTAGATCAGCAAGATCCTAGAATATGACATAGAAGTTAGGCCAACCAAAGTAATCAGAGGAAAAGGAATCTATGAATACCTAGCCCAATACGTAGATATCCTAGTGGAAGATTAAAACATGTTGGAGGTAGACTTAGTGAACTAATTCAAAGCTAAATAATCTTGGGTAATTGATCGAGTCTGCTTCATGAAAACTGATAGGTGCCCTGATGGTCTCCCCGCACAAAAGAGACATTTTTACATATTACAAGGGTCTAGTTATATTCTAGTCTAAGGAATCCTATTCAAGAGGAATTTTGACAGAGACCTCCTTAGGTGCATTGACAAGCCCCAAGCATAAAAGATTCTACAAGATATGTATTTCTTTCCCTGAGTGGTGATTTCTCAACCAAGACTATTGTGACCAACATCATAAGGGTAGGGTAATACTGGTCAACCATGTTCACAGACTATCATCAGGTAGTCAAAAGATGTCAAAAATGCTAATTATCCTTTGAGAAAAGGAAAAACTCAAACATGCCTCTAATTCTTATTGTAAATGATGAACCCTTTGCATAGTGGGGCTTAGACTTCATCAAAATGATCAACCCAGTCCCTAGCATGGGCCACAAGTGGATACTAAAAGCCATTGATTACTTCACTAGGTGGACTGAGGCAAACTCGTTGAAAGAGGCAGTTGAGAATGTAATCCTCAACTTCTATGAAGAGCTTGTAGCTAGATTTGGCTTGCCAAAAACAATCATTTTAGATAATGCAAAATCCTTCCTCAAATCCAAGATCTCTGAATTTATGCTCCAAAATGGTGTTTTCCTAAAGACTTCATCTAATTACTACCTCTAAGGGAATAGATTGGCAGAGTCTAAAAATAAAAACCTGGTCTAGATAATCAACAAAATGGGTAATGACAAGTAAAGAGATTGGCATTTGCACGTAAGAATAAATCTATGGGTAGATTGCATCACCACCAAAAAGATCTTGAAAACTTCTTCATATGAGCTTGTATATATAAAGAAAGTGGTGATGTCGGTGTCTTCATAAATCTTTGTGCAACAGTTCTTGAAGGCTGTCGAGATTAAAGAGAATGGAGTAATGGAGGTTTGCCTTGTAAAATTACTTAAATTATAGGAATCAAGGGAATAGGTAGATGACGTAAAGATCATCCGATAGCAAGAAATAAAGTGATGGTTTGACAAGAAGTCTTCAGACCCAAGATTCAAACTTAGAGACCTAGTCCTTAAGTATGATCAGTGGGCCACAAAATTGGGGTAGCATGCAAAATTTGATTCTCTATGAAAAGGACCTTTTTGTATTACCATTAATCAACAGAGAAATGATTTCGAACTAGAAGATTTAAAGAGAAATGCCTTAGAGATCCACATCAACGAGATCAACTTGAAGCAATTCAATTAACTTCTCACCATACTTTGTACATAATTAGATAGTTTTCTTCCCTCATTGTTTTTTCCCTTATTGTTTTCTTTTCTTTTTATTGTTCCATTTCTAAATAAGTATCATTGCCATAACTGGATGATCAGATCACCACGCATCCTCTCCTTTATATCTCCATATCTTCAAAAACATTCTCTGAAAGATGATTATCTACATACTTCCTCTATCATTAATGTCAAATGATTCATTATGTGTGATTCCTAATAATGATCATCGTAAATCTTTTGACAAGTGGTCTTTCGAGCATGCCTGCCACTCTTGCCATTTATGAGGGCACTCACTTTTGAATTTTTCATGATGAGCCACCTAGTGGCACCAGTGCATAAATACACCACCTCTTGCTTGAAGGAAAACACTTGACACTTAATAATTCTAAAGAGAGCATCGAGTAGCTAAAACAAACAAAAGAGGAAGCATGAGAAGTGAAAGGAAGTGGTAAAAACCATTGACCCAGCGTGTCTAGAAGCAGAGAGATATCTTTTGTGTCAATATTCATCTTCTTAGATTATGGAAGCTTCTACATCCTTTTTACGGAGTGATAATCACCTTTCAAAACAAAGAGCCCATGGTTTGAGCAGTGGAGGAACCCCTCCTCCCACATACACCATGAACAAATCCTACATTTCAGCCCCTACCAAAGCAAAAAGAAGCTACCAAATACCATGCAGGTGACTAAGGGACTTTCAAAGATAGGGCTTTGGTGATTGACTCTACGGATGAAATATTTGATCTAGAGTTAGCCCATAATCATAAGAATCAAAGGGAGGGTGCATATGCCCGAAATCTTGATTGAATTAATAGGAAGGAGTATACCTCCTTCAGGTGCAAAATATGGGATTGCAGCTTAGTGAAGTACATGGTTCCCTACATGCTCCCTTTCCCTAAAATCATTTCCCTCTACACCAAAAAATATGATGCTAGAACCGACACAATCATAGGGGATGCCTGCACTAGGGTTAAGATTGGTGCAAACAATGTCAGGGTGATTTTCTAACTCTAACACAATCTTAATACTATTATCTACAGCATCAAAAGCCTCCAAAGCATCTGGGACTCCTACGTGAAGGATAAGGCACACTTCCTTGGGTCTCTTCTCAACCAAAAGATCATAGAGATTTCTCCTATGCCCTTGCACTTGTTGACTTTCCCCACATAGAATGTGAAAGACACTATGTCCATGCTAGCATTTGTCTTGAGCAATAATACTGATGCCAACCTCGAGGAGTTCTTGCTGGGTGTAATCTTCCTCATGACCATGGCAGAGAATGTGGAAGTATTTAGGATGGAGTTTTCAAAAACTATTGCCTCCACCATAAGAGCAGAACTGTAAAAAAAATTAGCAATGGGTACCTTTTGATATCCATCTTACCTTATGCACTTGATTTTGTACTAACACTCCAAGTTATTCTCCAAGTATCTACAGTTGAACACCATGGATACATATTTTTTTCCCAATATAGTAGCCCTGGTCACCGTATAGACCCCCATCCTATCGATCATGAGGGACTACTATGAGTTATAGAAGTAGTTTATGGCTCCAGTTCTCACAGATCTTAGCAAATGAGATGTCAATCCCCAAATGATGAATGATCAGCAAGCATGGCTCAAAAGTAGTAAGGTCCTGGTCAACTAGTTCTAGGGGGACCATTTTTCATTCATCCAAGTACATGGGTTTGTGGGAGAGCCTTTTTGACTCCCCCGTGTGCTGACTGACAGGACCCTAACCCTCAAGTTAGCTTGATAAAAAGATACAATGGACTTAATCTATAGGGAAAGAAAGAAGAAAAGGGGATGTATGACATGTTAGGTTGTGGAGCTAAAAGCTTCAACTGTTTTAGACATGGAGGAGGTTGCTGAGTTCCAGGGAGACCGGCATCGGTAGAGTATAGTGCACAAGGAAACTGACATCAGCAGGTGTGAACTAAAGACAACCAGCATCGACAGGAGATCGGCCGACGTCGGTCACCTCCAGGTAGACAGGGACCGACGTCGGTCGCCTGTGGCAGTTCCAGAACTGTTCGTTGCACGGACAGTTAGTTCGTTGAACTGAGTGTTTGCATGTTAAAGGCTAATTATAGTCTCGAGCTGCGTGTCTAATTATTGTAAATTAAAATTCTAAGTTATTGTTTAAGTCTGGGATCTATTTATAGACCCATTGGCATGTATTGTAATTAAGGCAAGAAAAGGATTTCTTCCAGTTGTAGGATCTTGGTCAGCAGGTGTGCAAGGCCACGTTTGAAGATCTACATGTGTAAGTAAGATCATTGGAGATCTACTTGAAGTACTTTGAGTACTTGTGTACTGGCAGGGTTATTACTGACTAGTTGGAAGTGAACACCAATTCTGTGTGTGAGTTATGTGTTGGGACCATTTTTGGTAGGAGAGTGAACTCTTGAAGAAAATTACTAAACACTTGAGGTGTGGGAAGCTTCTGAGAGGTGTGGAGAAGAGGTGGCATCTTCTTTATTGTATTTTCTTTTTGGATAAGTATTAATACAAGATTGTGTATTGTCTCTCATATTATGTGCTATTTGTGAATTCTAGTTACTTGTACTTCTGGTTAATTTCGCATGTTTAATTGCTTGTATTTGGTAATCATATTGTGCTCTTTCTGAGGAGCAAGATCCTAACAAGTGGGATCAAAACAGGTGTGTTGTTCTGGATTCCCCATCATGACACTCATTTTTTCAGGGATGGCATCATGGTGCATAAAATGCACTAGGGACATCCCCTCATAGCCAAGATGGTAGAGATGGGCCTGGACCTAATAGATGATTGATGGGATTGCAACCCAATGGGGCATATAGCAGGATTGAAATCGCTAGTGCACCTGAGTACTAGGCTCATCCCTACTTGAAGTAGAGGAAGTCACCCACAGAGGACCTCCCTCAAAATTGCATGGCCTTGGCCTTGATCTTGCAAGACATCCCCAAATCATGGGAGTCTTTCTATGATAAAGTCTGAGCCTTCGACCCTACCAAGAAGTTGTCTAAGGGGATGAAGCAATGACTGAATGACTTAGGTTGGAGTGAAGAGAAGAAATATACCTTCTTGAAGTAGAGATACGAGATTGGAAAACCATGTGTTGGTTTGTATGAGGATGCCCTAGATGAGAAGTTTGAAAAACTATGGTATGAGTCTCACTAGGAAGAAAACACGAAGGAGGATTCTAAACTTGAAATTGAGGTGTCAGGGGATGATGAAGAAGAAAATACCCCTAGAGAGGAGGTAGAAGAAACCTCTTCAATAAAGGAATCAGCAAAATCAAAAGTCCCAGTGATCCAAACCCCTCAAATATGGCCACCGCTCGAGTTCCCATATGTTATACCCCACAACAACAATAAGTGCCCTCCAAGCTTATTGTGATTAGGTCATCCCAGCTCAAGTGGATTGAAGCCCCTATTTCTAACCCATGGATGGCTCCAGTGCAAATTGTGACATTAGCTACTTCCCAATCAAGCATTATGGCTCCTCTCATCCCCTCTTCTTCAACCCTAATGGCCCCACTATAGGTTGTGGTAATTTCCACTGCCCAACCTAACACTACCTTATCCCCAATCTTCTCCTCATCCATTTAGTGAACTATCGAGACTGACCCCTTCTCTTTTTCAATTCCTATCTCTTCACTCATGCCATTTCTCACTCCCCCACCTTCATCATCCATCTCATCCTCACTCATTTCACAATCACCATTCTCTCTATCCCATGGGATCCTACATTTTTCACCTTCATCCCTCACTATTCATTCACTCACCTCCGCAGGAGCAAGATCTGCTACTTCATAATAGTAGTTAGTCATCCCATTCATGTTGCCATAAGGGACCCCCTTGCAGGAGAAATCATTCAAGCACTGGATCAATTCTAGAAATAGGTGACAATAGCAAGGGCAGCTTGTGCAGCCTAGATGGAGAATAAAAGGGGGAAATGGGCCAAGGATGATGCCCAACCCCACATGTAGTCATTTTATAACCCTAGATAGTAGTCCCTCTTGGTCACTCATATGATGTAGTTGGGTGACTATATCATTCAAGCCGTATAGTCCCACTAATAGGTTCAAACTTATGGAGGAAAAATAGAAGTTTATGACTATAGACTACATCAAATTAGCCCGTCAATTGAAGAAAACCAAGCAAGAACTTGCCAAGGTCAAGGCCACCACTAAATACCTCAATGTTGAGGCTAAAGCCAAGGACACTGACCTCAGCCAAGCAAGGACTGACCTCTTAGGCCGCATCATAATGGAAAGCCTCCAGGTTGAAGCTAACAAGTGGATGGTCATCGAAACCAAACTATAGGAGACAGAGACAGAGATAGAGTTGGTTGAAGTTTACAAGAAGCTTTCAAATACAAATCAGGCATTCCAATAACTAAAGAACTTGGCATAGCAAGACTCCTTGATTAAGGGATAGGAGATTAAAAAATTGAAGAATGACCTCATTGATC
This sequence comes from Torreya grandis, assembly GCA_037957365.1. Lineage (NCBI taxonomy): Eukaryota > Viridiplantae > Streptophyta > Pinopsida > Cupressales > Taxaceae > Torreya > Torreya grandis. Next base: position 3,696,498 of record JARHVA010001109.1, on the reverse strand, counting down.
ACCCTCAGGGTGAAAAAATACTTTCTTTGATCCAAAAACTATATGTCTATTGGGAAAGCATCAAGGTCATGACAACAACCTGGAGATGATGCTTTCTTTCATTACAGATGTACAAAATTTGGCCTCCCAAGTGAGCTCATTTATGGATCAGGGAATCACCTTCATCACCCCCAAAGTCATGGACTCATAGATCTTGCTTCAAAATCTCTATAGCGCTTCTCCTAAAACACTATAGGCAGCAGGGGTGGCCGATCGAAGGTAGTTAGTGATGAAATTAAATGAGTTCCTGCACTGCAATAAGATGGCTAACAAATACGAGGCATTCCTTGATGCCTTGGAGTAGACGGTCCAACAAAGGAAGGGATACATAGATCAATTAGTCCAATTGGGACTTCCCTCTCCTCTCTTGGTTAACAATAGCATTCTCCTTGAGGATCAGATAAAGGCATTGCTCGAGCAAAAGTAGAATGACCAGACTATCTTCACAACTCTTGATCAAATGCCCAATGCTTTTGAAGTGAAGAAGATGTTACACCCATTCATCTAGTTGGAGTTTGAGACACTGGCGGTGTTCAAAGGCTTGGGTAATATCTCCTTTAAGAAGATAATTGACTTGGATAGAGCCTTTGAGGCTCTTAATTAATATATGCAATCGAAGGAAGAAGAATGGGCACCCTTATAGGTGGCCCTTCAAAAGTTATAGGTATCCATCTTCCTCTTTTTTTGTAAACTTTGCTTCGTCTGGTTTGAGCACTAGAAGTTTTAGGTTCTTATGTCTACAGGTGGACTCCCCTGAGAGTCACCAAGAACTATGGATTGTAGATCCACATTGATTATTTTGGAGCAGTTTGATCTGTAGCTTCAAATTCATTCGATAGATGGTAGTTCCTCAATATTCCTTGGCAGTTTCCACTTTTGGCCTTTTCTTTCTTTGAGCCCCCTTTCTTGAAATTTTGCTAATAGCATCTTTTTGCTTCCTCCACATGACATCCTGATGCTCGTATGAATTGGGGAAAACTTTTTTCACCTCAAGAGGAGTGCCAACTTGACACATGTCACCCCCACACTCCTCAGAGTTTTTATTCCTGGTCAGGGCTCAAAGCAGTGCCATTGGTCAGTGGGACTTGGGGGGGCCCATGGAACAATTAATGCAATATTCAAACGTGGCTTCGTCACATGGCATCCTCGCACTCATCTTTATCAAGTGAATGCCTAGCTTTTTCAGGAGGAATGCCAAATCAACATGTGGTAATCCTACGCTCAATCATGCCCCTAAAGCCCTCATCCCCTTCAGATTGGGGAAAACTTCATTCCCCTCAAGAGGAGAACTATCCCAACATGTGTTACCCCCACACTCCTCAAAATTTTTATTTTTGGTTAGGCCTCAAAGCAGTGCCATTGGTCGACAGGGCTTGGGGGGGCCCATGGAGCAGTTAACATAGTATTCAAACATGACTTCACCACATGGCATCCTCGTGCTCATCTTGGTGAGTGAATCCCTAACTTTCTCAATAAGAGCATCAGCTTGACACATGGAATTCCTACACTCAATCATGCCCCTAAATCCCTCAACCCCTCTAGAGAAGCATCGATTTGATGTGTGTCATCCCTATGCTTATCCAATGAGGGTATCAGTTGTCATAGATCGAGAGAGCACCATTGGACAAAGACATGGGTCCCTCCTTCCAAACAAACTTTTGAAACACTTTAAGCTTCACCTAAAGTATGATCTTTTAAGTCTGGGGGGACCAAAGCCACTAAAAATGGCATGAGCAAACAACTTCAGGAGCAAACACATGGTGTCACCCCGCTTCTCTTAAGCGTAGTGGCCATAATAGGAAGAGGTAGTTGTGCCATATCTGAGATCTAGGGAGTAGTTGTACTCATGAGTTCCAAATCATTTTCAGTTGCAACAGCATCATGGGTGGGAGTGCTGGAATCTCCAACTATCATCTCTTTGAGCAATTTCTTTGGCTATATATTTGAGGTTCTTCCCCTCTGGAGGGGGCTAGTGATTATTTCATTTTTGCATTATTATTTCTTTGAATAGCCATTGTAATAAACTAGGGTATAACATCAATTAGAGTTTTTATTCTACAATCTTAGCAAATGCACCTCACGGATGCTAGTGGTGTTAGGGTGTGGAGCTAAAAGCTTCACCTTGTTGCAAACAGAAGGAGGAGGTTTCTGAAAGTACGCAGTCTCCGGCGTCGGCAGGCCACACCGACGTCGGTCAGGGGACGCAGAAGGGAAACCGACATCGGCAGAGGATCGGCCGGCATCGGTCACCTCCAGGAGGGCAGGGACCGACGTCGATCACCTGTAGCGGTCAGAACTGTTGTTGACGAACAGTCAGTTAAGTGAACGCGAAGTTTGCATGTGAAGACCAGTTCGAGTCTTTGAGCCGCCCGTCTAATTTTAGTGTATGCATGAGATCTATATGAGAGACTCATGCGCTGTATTGTTAAGTGGAGAATTTGGAGAAGAGCTATGTGAAGCTTGGAGAGTTCTTCCCATGGTGGAATCAAGTAGGATTCCCCATGTGTGTTTAAGTAAGATCAGGTTTGATTTGCAGGGGTGTATGGATGCGAGGTTCAGAAAGGAGATCAGCAGGGAAGCTAGATCCAAGGTGACAGCAATACATCAGCAGGATCATGGAGAGATCTACTTGGAGTACGGTTGTGTACTCGATTGTACAGATGTGCAATGAGGTGAACAACAGCTTGTGTTAGCTGTGTGTTGTGACCTATGAGAGAAGATTACTCTGGAGGGAAGTTTACTGTAAGCCCACGAAGTGGAAGAAAGAGTGCCACCTCTTTGTTGTAGATTCCTTTGTAAAGAGTTGAATATAATTGTATATTGCCTTTACTTTCATGTTGTTTACTATTTTTCCTTCTACCCCTTTTCACCCCCCAAATTGAATGGGTTACTTTACAGACCATTTTTGGTCCCACATCTGTAAAGCTTCCCATAGATTGTTGTCTAGCCTAAAGCACAAGTTTTAGGCATCAACATCTTAAAACTTTCTTGACATGCCCGATGGAATGAAATCTTCTAGTTTTATGAACAAGAATCTTGAGTTTATGAGCCATAGGCCCATAACAAGATCACAAACTACGAATAATCCAAATTTGCCAACACTACCTTTGGGAGTTCCTACTCGCCAAAGAGCTCCAAGGCATAGCGCTATGCATCAACAACAACAAATGGTGAATCCTGCACCAAGAAACTTTATGTCATGGGATAGTGGTAGCCCTTTGATCCCACCGACACCCTCAACCCAACGGGACCCCATACCTTTGAATGCTTTAAAGCCGCTCCCCAAGTTCTTAGGGGAAGATTTCAAGATGGCGGTAAAGTACCTCCAAAATGTGAATGTGTGCACCGTCCACTATGTCAACACTTGGAACGTAGCCTCGAGGCTAATAGCAGCCTCTTTTAAAGGATGGGCTCTTGATTGGTATAGATCTTTGTCAGCCAACTCTATCGCTACCTGGGATGACCTAGGTGATATGTTATTTAAGTGATTTAATGAAAATGCAGACCAATCTTCCCTCTTACAGTAATTAATCACCATCAAAAGAGCCTTGCAAGAAGTCATTGTTGATTTCAACACTAGATTAAAAAAGACCTGGCAAAGAATTCCATTGGCAGCTCAACCACCTACGGGCATGGCCATTGTCTTTTATCTGAAGGCTCTCAATTCAGATATTTTAGTTATGATCAAATCACTTGGAGGCCAAATGTTGTAAAATGCATATGATATTTTGGTTATGATCTAGTTGTTTGGAGGCCAAACGCTGCTAGATGTGTATGATATTGCAGTGAGGGCAGAGAACAACCTAATCGATGTAGGAAGACTTCCTCCACAGCAACCAATGCTGATGTTCCCTAAGATATCATTGCCTTTGCAAGAAGAAATATTGGGTACTTTAAGAGCCCTTCCTCATTCCATGTATGCATACCTGCCCATTCTAGCGAGCACATTTACCATACCCTCACTCCCTACTGAGATGAATGATATGAAGAGTATTTTGAGTAACTTATCTAATGAGATTATAAATCTCAAAAGGCAATACGTTGCTCCTCCAAATCCCTCTTACAACAAATACCAAGAGAGGATACCTCCATACTAGCAGAACTAGTACCAAGAAAGGCAAAGTCTGAACAACCAAGTGTTGAATCATAAGACATGACCTGTCAATCATATGGTTGCGGTCTCAGATCCATTACACATAGTATCATCAAGCACAAACAGAGAACTAGTGGTTGGCTAGAATAACTTGGCCGATAACTCTAACTCATAGTGTTTTCCTTGTAATGAACCTCACGGGTCCCAAAATTGTCCACAGGGTAACTTACAATAGAAAATCATTGAACAGAGATGGTAGGGAAATGCTTCAGATTTAGCTTATACATATCAATCCTCGAGAGTCAAAAATGTTGTCTTGATGGCGTAAATGCAAAGTATGTCCCTAGAACAAGAGGAAGAAATAGTTTTAGAACATGCACTATTCTCCTGGGTAGAAGATGAAGATGCGGTCTTTGCAAATGAAGTTTTTACGTATATACCCCTGCAAGTGCAATCTGACTACTACACACAATTGAAGAAAAGACTAGCCAAGAGCCCCGAAGCCTCTGCAAGGCCCAAAGCAACCTTCAGAAAGGCTCTGGTGCCTCAGCGCTCGCCTATGGTCTATCAAAGGCAGAGTGAGATAGTATAAAACAAGCCAAAAGACCCTGAGGTCTCACCTCTAAAGTCATATGGCATGGTGAAATAGCTAAAGAAGGCACTGGCCAATGTTTCCCTCTGGGATGTCTTGTCCATCCCTGAATAGAAGACCTTGCTGAAGAAATTGTTAGAAGAAAAGGAGGAGCCCATGCAAAATAAATCACCAAAGAGCATACGAAGGAAAAAGAGAAGGGAACCAGCATGAGCACACAAATTTAGGTACCCTTCACATTCGTCAATACCAAGGAAGGGGTAAGCAAATCATGCAAAACTCCATGATCAATTTGGATGTGAGAACGATGGTGATGCCCCAAAAAATAGTTGACGCACTACAATTAAAGTATAAGACCTTAAATTAGGGGGTGATGCAGCTAGATGGGAAAAAGGTTCAAATGTTAGGAATCATCCAGGGTCTTCCTCTCACATTGTACTTTTGTCCAAGCATCATTTTACCATAAGATGTGGTGATAGACATCCCACCTGTCTTCAGGTTATGTCTATCAACAGATTTCACCACCAAGATGGTGGATACCTGTTGTTGGATTGGTCCCATCTGATCCTAAAGACCAAGTATGGTTCAAAGCTGAAGGTGTTATCCGAGCCCCTCCACCCCGAGCACATAGTAGACAAAGTAATGGCAAACTTCAAGGCAACACACACCTCTTTCTCAAAGACAGAGACACACAACGTAGAGATGCTCGAGGAAGAAAAGGTGGCAGATGATAGAAGCCCAGAAGAAGAGGCCCTCATTAATGAGTTCATCGAGAATGACCTATTTGCAAACTTTGATGCCACCAATCTTGGAACCTGCATCATCCATGATGAATCCCAGGTCATCCCTGAGGTCGTAAGGAAGCAAGAGGACCAGAGCAAGGGGAAAAACATGAGTCTGAACTCTAGACTCTGCATTTTGATGGTGCAAAATGCAAGATTGGCTTCGGAGTCGGTATCCAACTAACATCTCCCTTTGGGGAAGAAATACTCATAGAGCTTTTCATTTTTAGTTTCTCAATATAAAAAATGATGTAGAATATGAGGCTTTAGTCCATGGTCTCAGCGTCATCGAATGAATGGGCGTCAAGTATTTGAGGGTATTAGGTGACTCTAAATTGGTTGTAATATAGGTAAGAGGGGTGGTTGTGGCAAAGAATTTATGTATGAGGTCTTACCATCACCGTATATAGGACTTAATTGAATCTTTTGAGGCCTTCAATATTCAAATCATTCTGAGGGCCACAAATGTAAAAGTCGATAGAATGGAAACAGTGAGTTCTCATTTTGACCCAGTGACAAACTTGTTCACTAATGAACAGAGAGTGTGGGTCATCATCAAGCCCACCATACCAGACAATGACCCAAATTGGTAGGGGTTTGAGAGCAATGCTCAGATTCCAATGTTCCTCCAATAATCCTACAAATTCATAGAACAACTGCAATTGAAGATCGAGGAAGCATATGGAGACCAAATCATGCAGTTGAAAACCAACAAACTGCCAAAGGGCCTCATCACTCTAGAAAGTATCTTCGACTCTGATAACACAAGAAATGATAAGCACAAGTTTGTCACAGATAGGGGGATTATTGTGAACTTGACGTTGGAGGCAGAAGAAAGTTGAAAGTCAAAAAAGAAGTTCCTTAGAGGGATAAAGAGTGGTTGGTTTATTTCTATGACAAATACGAGGGCATCATCGCTTGGACTTATGATGACCTAAAAGGATATGACCGGGAGGTCATTCAGCATACCATCAACTTGGTAGAAGGAGCCAAGCCAGTCTAGTAGAAGCAGCAGCCGATGAACCCTAAGATTGAATCCCTAATGGCCCAAGAGCTCAGAAAACTAATTGATTCAAGGATTATACATCCAATCAAGCATTCGACTTGGGTGTCTAACTTGGTCCCTATGTAGAAGAAAAGTGGAGAAATATGATTGTACATGGATTTTTGAGATCTAAATAAGGCATCCTTAAAGGATCATTACCCTCTCCCTTCCATGGAGCAAATCCTTCAGATGGTAGTAGGCACAGAGATGTTTTTGCTTTTAGATGGATTCTCTGGGTACAATCAAGTGTGGGTAAAGGAGGATGATTAGTGCAAAACCACCTTCATTGCGAAGTGGGGAACCTTTGCATATGCAAAGATGCCTTTTGACCTCTCCAATGTTGGGGCAGCATTCCAATGAGCAATGTATGTAGCCTTCAAAGGTCTGATCAATAAGATTATTCTGGTCTACCTAGATGACCTCACTGTATTCTCTAAACCCCAAGAAATGCATCTTCAGAGTCCCTCAAGGTAAGCTATTCAAATACGTAGTATCTAAAGATGGGATCGTTATCGATTCAAAGAGGATAAAAGCCATAATAGATTTGGCCTTGCTAGTAAACAAAAATGGAGTTTAATGTTTCCTTGGAAAGATCAATTTTATCAACAGATTCATATCAAACTTTGCAAGATTGGTCAGAGCAATCACGTTAATGCTGAAAAAGGACCAAGACTTCAAATGGATGCTTGAAGGGTGAATATCATTTGAATAAATAAAAATCTCAATATCCATCATGCATGTACTTGTTAACCCCAACTTTTCTAAAGATTTCATTATGTATGTAACATAGCCTTACGGTCATGCTAATTCAAAAGGAAGATGGGGGCAAAGAAGAACACCCATTCGCGTTCTATTCTAGAAATTTGCACGGGTATGAAGCTAAATATAATTTTTTAGAAAGGCAAGCCTTCACCATCATCAAGGGCCTTAAGAAGTTTAGGCACCTTGCGGTGGGCAGCAAGATAATGGTGTACGTCGCACATTCCAATGTTTACGAGTATATCATGGAAAGAGAAATTACAAAGAAGAGGGCCAATCGGATCAACAAGATCTTAGCATATGACATAGAAGTCAAGCCAACCAGGGTAATCAGAGGAAAAGGAATCTGTAAATTCCTGGCCTAGTGCACAGATCTCCTAGTGGAAGATCAAAGCATGCTGGAGGTAGGCTTAGTGAACTAGTTTAAAGCTGAAGAATCTTCGGTGACTGATCGAGTCTGCTTCATGCAAATTTATAGGTATCTCAGTGGTCTCCCCACACATAAGAGATGTTTTTTACATATTACAAGGGTTTAGTTATATGCTAGTCCAAGGAGTCCTATTCAAGAGGAATTTTGATAGATACCTCCTCAGGTGTGTTGACAAGCCCCAAGAAGAAAATATTTTACAAGATATGCATTTCACTCCCCTGAGCGGCCATTTCTCGGCCAAGACTACCGCAACCAAGATCATGCGAACAAGGTAATACTGGTCGACCATGTTCACGGACTGTCATCAGGCAATCAAAAGATGTCAAAAATGCCAATTATCCATTGGGAAGAGGAAAAACTCAGCCATGCCTCTCAATCCGATAGTAATCGATGAACCCTTTACATATTGGAGCTTAGACTTCATCAAAATGATCAACCTAGTCTCCAACATGGGCCACAAGTGGATACTAACAACGATCGATTACTTCACTAGGTGGATTCAGGCAATCCCGCTGAAAGAGGCAACTGAGAATGTAATCCTCAGCGTCTATGAAGAGCTTGTGGCTAGATTTGGCTTGTCAAAAACAATCATTTCGAACAACGTGAAATCCTTCCTTGAATCCAAGATCTTTGAGTTCATGCTCCAAAATGGTGTTTTCCTAAAGACTTCATCCAATTACTACCCATAAGGGAACGGATTGGCAGAGTCTATAAATAAAACCCTGATCTGGCTGATCAATAGAATGGGTAATGACAAGTAAAGAGACTAGCATTTGCACGTAAAAACAACTATATGGGCAGATCGCATCACCACCAAATAGATCCTAAAAACTTCTTCATACGAGCTTGTATATGGAAAGAAAGTGGTGATGTAGGTGTCTTCATAAATCTCCATGCAATAGCTCTTGAAGGCTATCAAGATCAAAGAGAATGGAGCAATGGAGGTTAGCCTTGTCAAATTACTCAAATAACAGGAATCAAGGGAACTGGTAGATGATGTAAAGATAATCCGATAGCAAGCAATAAAGCGATGGTTCGACAAGAAGTCTTCAGACCCAGGATTCAAACTCAGAGACCGGTCCTTAAGTATGATCAGTGGGCCATAAAACTGGGGTCGCATGCAAAATTTGATTCTCTATGGAGAGGACCTTTTCGTATTATTAGCAATCGATAGAGAAATGCTTTCGAACTAGAAGATTTAGAGGGCAATGCCTTAGAGATCCACGTCAACAAGATCAACTTGAAGCATTTCAATTAACTTCTCACCATCCCTTGTACATAATTAGATAGTTTTCTTCCCTTGTTGTTTCCCTTATTTTTTTCCTTTCTTTTTGTTGTTCCATTTCCAAATAAGTGTCATTGGCATAAGTGGATGATCAGATTGCCATGCGTCCTCTCCCCGATCTCTCCATATCTTCAAAAACATTCTCTGAAAGATGATTATCTACCTACTTCCTCTATCATTAATGTCAGATGATCCGTTATGCATGATTCCCTATAATGATCGTCACAAATCTTTTGACAAGTGGTCTTTTGAGCGTGCGTGCCACTCTTACCATTTATGAGGGCACTCATTTTTGAATTTTTCATGATAAGCCACCTAGTGGCACCAATGCATAAATACACCACCTCTTGCTCGAAAGAAAACACTTGACACTTTGTAATTCCGAAGAGAGCATCGAGCAACTAAAACAAACAAAAGAGGAAGCTCGAGAATTGAAAGGAAGTCGCAAAAATCGTTGACCCAGCTTGTCTAGAAGCAGAGAGATATCTTTTGAATCAGTCTTCATCTTCTTAGACTATGGAAGCTTCTACGTCCTCTTTAGGGAGCGAGAAGCACCCTTCAAAACAAAGAGCCCATGGTTCGAGCAGCGGAGGAACCCCTCTTCCCACATACACCATGAACAAATCCTACGTTTCAGCCCCTGCCCAAACAAAAAAGAAGCTACCAAATACCATGTAGGCGACTAAGGGACCTTGCAAAGATAGGGCTTTGGTGATTGACTCTATGGATGAAATATTCGATCCAGATTTGGCCCATAATCCTAAGAATCTAAGGGAGGGTGTTTATCCCTGAAAGCTCGACTAAATCAGTAGGAGTATACCTCCTTTAGGTGCAAAATATGGGATTGCACATTAGCAAAGCACATGGTACCCTATGTGCACCCGTGCCCTGAAATCATCACCCTCTACACTAAAAAATATGATGCCAGAATTGGCACAATCGCAAGGGATGCCTGCATTAGGGTTAAGATTGGTGTAGACAATGTCAAGGCGATGCTCCGACTCCAATACAATCCCAATACTATCATCTGCAGCATCGAAAGCCTCCAAAGCATCTGGGACTCCCAAGTGAAGGATAAGGCACGCTTCCTCGGGTCTCTTCTCAACCAAAAGACCATAGAGATTTCTCCTATGCCCTTGCACCTATTGACTTTCCCCACACAGCATGTGAAAGACACTATGTCCAAATGCTAGCATTCGTCTTGAGCATAGATACTGATGCCAATGTCGAGGAGTTCCAGTTGGGTGCAATCTTCCTCATGACCATGGTAGAGAATATGGAAATATTTAGGATGGAATTCGCTGAAACTATTGCCTCCACCATAAGAGCGAACTTACAAAATTTCTCAGCAACAGGTAACTTTTGATATATGTCTTACCTCATGCACCTGATTTTGTGCCTACACTCCAAGCATCTACAGCTGAACACTGTGGATATGGATTTTTTTCCCAGTTTAGTAACCTCGAACACCGTATAGACCCCCGCCCTATCGATCATGAGGGACTACTATGAAATCTTGAAGTGGTTTATTGCTCCAGTTCTCGCAAATCTCAGTAGACGAGATGTCATTCCCCAGATGAAGAATGAGCAACAAGCATGGCTCAAAAGCAGCAAGGTCCTAGTTGATTGGTTATAGGGGACCATTTTTCATTCATCCAAGTACATGGGTTTGTAGGAGAGCCTTTTCGACTCCCCCATATGTTGGTTGATAGGACCCTGACCATCGAGTTATCTCGATAACTCAATACAGTGGACTTCATCTACGGGGCAAGAAAGAAGAAAAAGGGGATGTATGACATTCCTTTTTTAAGGGATGGCATCATGGTACAAAACAGGCACCAGGGACATCTCCTCACAACCAAGATGGCATAGCTGGGCCTGGACCTAATAGATTATCGATGGGATTGCGACCCAATGGGGTATATAGCAGGATTGAAATCCCCAGTGCACCCGAGCAATAGGCTCGTCCCTACTTGAAGTAGAGGAAATCACCCACAGAGGACCTCCCTCAAAATTACGTGGCCCTGGCCTTGATCTCACAAGACATCCCCAAATCATGGGAGTCTTTCTATGATAATGTCTGAGCCTTCAACCTACCAAGAAGTTGTCGAAGGGGATGAAGCAGCGGTTGAATGACTTAGGTTGGAGCAAAGAGAAGAAAGTTGCCTTCTTGAAGTACAGATACGAGATTGGCAAACCACATGTTGGTTTGTATGAGTATGCCCTAGATGAGAAGTTTGAAAAACTGTGGGATGAGTCTCACCTAGAAGAGAACACGACAGAAGAGGAGTCTACCCCTGAAATTGAGGTGTCAAGGGATGATGAAGAAGAAAATACCCTCGGAGAGGAGGTAGAAGACACCTCTCCAACAAAGGAAGCATCAGAAGCAGAAGTCATGGTGGTCCAGACCCCTCAAACATGGCCACTGCCTAAGTTCCCATATGTTACGATCCTGCAACAAGTACCCTCTAGGCACCTCACAATTGGGTCATCCCAGCTAAAGCGGACTGAAGCCCCTATTTCCAGCCCACTGATAGCCCCTCCACAGAATAAGATTTGCTTTGTAGGTCCCCTTCTTTCTACCTCTGCCTCTTTCGCTACTCCCCTTCTCCCTCCATAGCTCCAGCATAAGTTGAGACATCAGCTACCGCCCAATCAAGCACTCTGGCTCCTCCCGTCCACTCTTCTTCAACCCCGATGGCCCCACTATAGGTTGCAGTAATTTCCACTGCCCAACCTGACACTACCTTAGCCCCAATCTTCTCCTCATCCATTCAATGAACTATCGAGACTGACCCCTTCTCTTCTGTCATTCCTATCTCCTCACTCATGCCATTCCTCACTCCCTGACCTTCATCATCCGTCTCATCCTCACTCATTTCACAATCACCATTCTCTCTGTCTCATGGGCTCTCGCCTTTTTCACCTTCATCCCTCACTGTTCATTCGCTCACCTTCGCAGGAGCAAGATCTGCTACTTCACAACAGTAGTTAGTCATCCCATTCACGTTGTCACAAGGGACCCCCTTTGCAGGAGAAATCATTCAAGCACTGGATCAATTCCATCAATAGGTGGACACAGCAAGGGCAGCGCGAGCAACCTAGATGGAGAAGAAAAGGGGAAAATAGGGCAAGGTTGATGCCCAACCCTACATGTAGTCATTCTATGACCCTAGACATCAGTCCCTCCTGGTCACTCATATGACCCCCAAGTAATTAAGCCCCAAGAACAGATGCAGTTGGGGGACTATATCGTTCAAGCCATATAGTCCCACTGATAGGGTCAAACTTATGGAGGAAACATAGAAGTCTATGACTACATACTAAATCAAAGTAGCCCGTCAGTTGAAGAAAACCAAGCAAGAACTTGCCAAGGTCAAGGCCACCGCTGACCGCCTCAATGTTGTGGCTAAAGCCAAGGACACCGACCTCGGCCATGCAAGGACCGACCTCCAAGGCCGCATCACAATGGAAAGCTTCCAGGTTGAAGCTAACAAGTGGATGGTCGCCAAAACCAAACTGCAAGAGACGGAAACAAAGTTGGTTAAAGTTCGCAAGATCTTTGATACAAATTAGGGATTCCAACAACTGAAAAACTTGGCGTAGCAAGACTCCTCGATCAAGGGCCAGGATATTGAAAGACTGAAGAATGACCTCGTCGCTTGCCGTTAAGGCACAAAAATCCTTCCTCTGATCCAGCAACTTTATAAGTCCTACTGGGAAAGGATCAAGGTCGCAACAGCAAGCTTGGAGACGACGCTTGCTTTCATTACAGATGTGCAGAAGCTGATCACCTAGGTGAGCTCGTTTGTGGATCAAGTAATTGCCTTCGTCACCCCCAAAGTCATGGACTCACAAAGCTTGGTTCAAAATCTCTACAGTGCTTCTCCTGAAACACTACACGCAGTAGGGGTGGCCAATCGAAGGTAGGAAACGGTGAAAGTAAATGAGTGCCTGCGCTGCAATAAGGCGGTGAACAAATGCAAGGCATTCCTCGATGCCTTGGAGCAGGCAGTCCAACAAAGGAAGGGATGCATAGATCAATTAGTCCAATTGGGACTCCCCTCTCCTTTCTTGGCCGACAATAGCATTCTCCCTGAGGATTAGATCAAGGCATTACTCGAGCAGAAGTAGAATGACCAAACCATCTTCACAATTCTCGCTCAAATGCTCGACACTTCCGAAGTGAAGAAGATTTTACACCCACTCATCCAGTTGGAGTTTCAATCGTTGGTGGTGGTCAAAGGCTTGGGGAATATCTCCTTTAAGAAGATAATTGACATGGATAGAGCCTTCGAGGCTCTTAATAAAAAGACCCAATCGAAGGAAGAAGAATGGGCGCCATTGCAAGCAACCCTTCAAATGTTGTAGGTATCCATCTTCCTCTCTGTAAATTTTGCTTTGACTGGTCTGAGCACCAAAAGTTTTGGGTTCTTCCATCCGCAGGCAGACTCCCTTGAGAGTCACCAGGAACTATGGATCGTAGATCTACGTTGATTGTTTTGGAGCAGTTCGATCTGCAACTTTAGATTCATTCAGCAGATGGCAGTTCCTCAGTACTCCTCGACGGTTTCCCCTTTTGGCCCTTTCTTTCTTCGGGGCCCCTTCCTCAAAATTTTGCTAGTGGCATCTTCCCACTTCATGTGGCAACTTGACGCTTGTCCGGCTTGGGGAAAATTGTGTTCCCCTCAAGAGGAGCACCAACCCAACATGTGTCACCCCCATGCTCCTTAGAGTTTTTATTTTTGGTCAGGCTCAAAGCAGTGCCATTGGTCGATGGGACTTGGGGGGCCCACGGAGCAGTTAATGCAGTATTCAAACACGACTTCGTCACGTGGCATCATCGCACTCAGCTTGGCAAGTGAATGCCTAGCTTTCTCAAGAGGAGCGCTAGATCAACATGTGGCAATCCTACACTCAATCATGCCCCTAAACCTCACCCCTCCGAAAAAGCACCATTGGACGAAGACGTGGGTCCCTCCTCCCAAGCAACCTTTTGAAACACTTGAAGCTTTGCCTAAAGTATGATCTTTTAAATCTAGGGGGGACCAAAGCCACTAAAAACGACATGAGCAGACAACTCTAGGAGCAAACACACAACGCCACCCCACTTCTCTTAAGCATAGTGGCCATAACAAGAAGACGTAGTTGCACCATATCCGGTTCAGGGGAGTAGCTGCACTCATGAGTTCCAAATCATTTTCAATTGCAACGACATCACGGGCACGAGTGGTGGAATCTCCAGCTGTCATCTCTTTGAGCAATTGCTTCGCCTATATATTTGAGGTTCTTCCCCTCCAAAAGGGGTTGATTATTTCGTTTTCGCAATATTATTTCTCTAAACAGCTATTGTAATAGACTAGGGTATAATCACAGTTAGAGTTTTAATTCTGCAACTTTAGCAAGTGCGCCTCACGGATGCTAGTGGAGGTTTTGTATGTGCCTTGAGGCCTTTTGTATTTAGTTCCCTATTCGCAATGAAGAGGACGTAGTGTTGTGTTATTTGCGATTAAAATTCTCTATCTGTTATCTCTATTCTGCTTTTATAGCGTAGGTCTTTGTTTATGCTACAAATCCTAGTTCATGTTTTTTAAGCTCCTTTATGATCTGTAGTGTTTAGAGCTTTACGCTATTTTATGCAAGTTTACATTAACATCTCAAATCTTCCGACGCATCACCTTAGGTTAGATTTACTTTCATGTCGTTTACTGTTTTTCCTTCTATCCATTTTCACCCCCCAAATTGAACGAAGCGTTGTCTTCTAAAATCCCAGAGGTTGCTTTACAGACCGCTTTTGGTCCCACATCTGTAAAGCTTCCCGTAGTTTGTTGTCTACCCTGAAGCGTAAGTTTTAGGCATCAATAATAAGCTTGAAACTCATGCACATCCATTGGCACAAAATCTCCCATGTTTCTTCCCTTTTTCTTGTGCAATGTAGCTACATCCAAGGATAGGATTGTACCAATGATTTGAACAACGCTGAAAGAATTTTGAAGCTTATTCCTCATCTAGGATATAAACAACACAAACCCATACATGGAATTTTAAAGTTTAAGCCAATTTGTAAGAATAATTGGATGCAACCACCTACAAGAAAATATCCAATGTTCCCACAAACCAATTAGCGCCAAGACCCATTCCATATGCACAATCAAATTTGACTTCATAACCGAACCATATTGTTGTGCTCATTTTGTCCCCAAGTCCATTTAATTGTCGACTTAAAATGACCACATCTTGAACATCTTGAGTCCAAACCAAGTGATTCATTTTTTGAAATTGCATAAAATTTTATAAGGAATTCAAATCCAAAATCATGTTTGACCTAAATAGGTTCATCTATAGCGGAAACCATCAAAATTGTTTTGGACCTCGTCTTTCCCCAATGTCCATTTAACTAATTATTTTCACTTTTTAGACCCACAATAACAAGTTCAATTGTACTTCTTTTTTTTTTGTAAATTAGTGATTAGCCACTTGCTACAGCAAAATCCACCGACAATAGACAATTATTAAAAATCAAAACATGGTAAAGGTAAATACGAAATATATGCCTTGCTCAGTTCAGCTTCAATCAACAACTATCATTCGCATGCACGATTCTCCTTTTACCATTACCTTCACATACTTTTAGACATTCAAGCTCTCGAGTACTTAAAACCAAATTTGGTCGCAACAAGTTTAGGTCATCCAGAATAGATGGTTTTATCGACATGGCAATAGAGGCCATCACCCCTTGTTAGGAGCATCCTTGTACATCTTTAGAGATCACTGTTAACCACTTCCACCCAGATTTGGGACACCAATGCAACAGGTCCATTGTTTAGAGATAAGTTCTTGTTTGTTAGATTATTTTACACACCGCATATATCGTATATTTGCATGCTTTGCCCCAAATCTATCGTAGGTTATAAAAATCACTCAGTGCACAACAAGGTTCTACTTATAGAGTCACATTCTTAAAAGTTGTATGCAACTCTCTCTTATCGTAAGCCTCATCAAAGAAACCCAAATTTTCTGGACCTTTATTTGAAATTCATGACAACGAGCCCCCTCCTCTCGCAATGACCGTTGGCATGATGCTAACCATACCTTCAGCAGATGCAAATCATAAATAAAGAAAATTGAAATCAATTTGGGGCTTCTTGACCAGATCCCCTTTAAAAAAGGGTGTTACTATCACTGCTGGGATTAAGGACTCTGGCCATCAATTTATCTAGATTATTATAGGAATAACAAGGTTGTCTTGGTTTCTTTGTTGTCATTCCTAGATCTGGATGAAGGCAAATGATACGAAGCCACATGTTTGCCAGAAAAAAATTCCAAAAACACCTGCCTCTAACCATGCAATTTTTTACCATACCATGTTAGGAAGTTGTAACGCATATGTACGTTAATAGCCCTGCATATTATATTGGAGACACACAGCATATTAATAACTGCAACAAATATTGTGCAAATAAGTACATCACTCATTTGTTAAGACACTTACAGGACTACATGGTAGTTATGGTGGTTTAACCTCCTAACCTCTAACCAGAATAATTTCATACATTACACGGATCACCTCTAAGATTTATTATGTGACATTATTGTTTTCAACCGACATTCCAAACATACATTTTTTTTTTTTAATATTACAATCAGATCCTAAGAATTTGTTGATGTTCTTTATTTTAAGAGAATAGCTCACTGTTATTTCTAGCACAACACTTGCCTGTGTTTATGCATCAACTGTACAGAGGTTATCATTAGCTGATCCACCTGCAAAAGTTATTTTCACTGAACAAGAACCAGAGCCCAGGTAGGCAGACTGCTCTAATAAAGTAATTATGCGTTAATAACTCAAAGTAATTAATGGAAACATAACCAAAACCAAGCTTGCCCATCATCGTAATTCCCATACTAGCAGTAAATGTGAGACCTGGAAATACCGGCAATATATTTTACCATAACATTAAATCTAATTAAAAAATATTTTCATAAACACGACTGGGTCCAATTTTACAGTGCAAGTTTGAAATGCACCCCCAAACTATATATATATTTATATATATGTATATGAAATAAGATGAAACATATGAACAAGCAAATTCTAGCATCACAGAAATAACCATTCAATAAAGGCATACAAAGAAAATATATACTTAAATTGTGAGGAAAATTGCACTAGTTCATTTGAACTGAAAAGACGTCTTGTTCAACATAGTTCCATACCTAGATCAAATGGTCTACAGTATTTT
The DNA here is from genome assembly GCA_037957365.1 of Torreya grandis. Lineage (NCBI taxonomy): Eukaryota > Viridiplantae > Streptophyta > Pinopsida > Cupressales > Taxaceae > Torreya > Torreya grandis. The sequence goes on along the minus strand of JARHVA010001109.1, from coordinate 3,679,230 downwards.
TATTGACCAATCCTCATCAATCTGAACATTTGGTTTTCTCACAATAACTGCACTAGGATATGATCCTGGCCGCAGCTTAAGCGGCCCTGATTCAATATCAACTCTTTGATTTGATGGTTCAATGGAAGCACTTCTTCCTCCTGCTGCGATCTTTGGCTGTAGACCCAGTAGTATGATTCTCTCAACAAAACAGTTTGAAGAGAATATTTTCTTGTTCGACTTATCAGATGCAAGGTTCATAGAGGTAAGTCTACCATTTGAAAAGACAAACCGTCGATAGATGTATGCCCCCTTTTCATAATCATAACTTCTCCCATCATCTACATAGAGCTCACCTTCAGCCTCCAATGATCGATTCAATGCTATGACCTGAACAAACAGAGTGTAAATGTCAGATGAGAGAAGATATATTTGATGGCAGCTCCACCTGAAAATCATCAGAAGTAAGATGCCATTCAATTTGTATAATATTCTTCAAAAATTCAAACCCATGAATTTCAGCTGATTAAAAAAAACTCCCCTGGGAGGGAATAAATAATGTACAGATGAAGATATTGTAAAGCAGGCCAAAAGATATCAACCAGCTATTGTGTCTCCAACTTACTATTCAAGAGTGCCCAACATAAATTTTGAAACTAACCCAGAAATGTGAAAAGGTTTTTAAGTACAACTGCGTAGAATTAAACGTTTCCAACGTTTTGGGTCTCTCCACTGAACCCTCATTAGGCAAAAGAAATAAAAGAACAATGCTTGGAAAAAAAAGCAGGCAATTTAAGATAATAAGATGCAAAAGACAAGGAAAGGAGAGGGAGAAAGAAGGGTAGTTGGCTAAAGAGAAGGAAAAATATGAGAACGGGAAACAATTATAATTGGAATAAGTTAGAATTAATTACTCAATTAAATATTAACTAAAAAGTCATTATGGGATCTCCTCTATCCCCTATTGTTGCCAATTTATTTATAGAAAGTTTTGACAGTATTGCTATTCAGCCCTTGGACTTGATACCTAAATAATGGTGTACCACTTCGTAGACAACACCAATGTGAGATGGCCTCACGAGAGGGACACACACTGAACAATTTCCCAACACACCTCTATGCGCAATCAGACCACATAAAATTTATCATGGAGGTGGAAGAAAACAATTGTTTACCTTTCCTAGATGTACTTATTACATGTAAAGAGTATGGTTCTCTATCAAAGCAAGTTTACAAGAAAAAGCCTCACAAAGATGTTTATATCAAAGCAGAGTCACACCACCATCTATATCAAAACGTTGGAGTATAGAACACGCTATTAACAAGTGCTCTAAGAATTTCAGACCCTAAACCCCTTAATAAAGAAGAAATATATCTACATAAAGCCTTAAAAGAAAAATGGATATACAAGGATTGGCAAATTAAGCGGGATGCTAAACAGGCTAAAATAGGAAGAAGATTCACTAGAACCGAAACTCATAACGAATCAAAGAAATCATTCTTTTATTTCTTTCCCCTGATGATGGATCCAGCAGAAAGACCTGAAACATCAGAAAGCTTACATTCTATGCAGCTGTACCCAGAAACCTCTTACACATTGAATATCTGCGAACAATCACCTCAGAAACTTAACTCTGAAATGTCATTCTAATTGACAGTGAATGTCAAATATGCTTATGAAACAGTATCACAATACAATATCAACAGATCTTAGAAAACAATCAGCTTGTAGAACTCCCATTTCAGTTGGCTTACTAAATAACCCATTCAACCCCATATTGTAACATATCCTTTTTTTAAATCAATTAGAGGAAGCAAGCTTCGACCCTGGGGTAATTAAGAGGATCTCAGCCCACCAGGGCTCAAACGTGGGTGGTTTGCATGGCGACACTGCATCCCAACCACTGTGCCCAGGCCGTTGGACCATCTTCTGGTAACACATCCTTAACAACCAAATAACTTGGGCACAACTAATAAGGCCTTTCTAAGATGGATGCCAGAAATACAAAGTAATTTTCGAATGCAGATCCATACATTCATTTCTATTGTATCTGCAAATCTTTGGTCTTTCATATATTTAATGGTATTGATGACATCTTTCAATGAGCATGCAATATGCATCTAATCATCAATACATCAAATGAGAAGAACCATTATAACAAGGGAAACAACAAAGTGCAAAGGCAATTACAAATTCCTATCCATAAAACAATGGTTGAGTTGGTTTCTCTCTCTTTTTTCTTACAACGGAGGCTGCCTATGTATGATTAACTGAGCAAATCGTGCACAAATAAGGTGTTCTATAATATCTTCTTGACATAAGGCAATAAATGTGCATATGAATAAAGCTTGTGTGGCCCACTCAAGCCAGGAACAAAACATAGGAATAAAGAGTGATGCATGGCCATAGCTAGGACACACTTTCCCACATGGTCTCAAGCTGTCTGTGTAGAAATTGGGCCTAGTCCGCAGAAATACAGCGACATGACACAGAAATATAAATAATTGGAGAATTTTACACCTTTGAGGCATACCACTAAGCCATTTTTGTGGGACATCAAAGACAACATCAAACAAAAGGATAATTTCAGAGTTGGGGATTGATTCTAGTTTAAAAGTGAAATAAAGGATTTATGCTATGAAGAAAAGCCATCTAATTTATGGTAAAGAACAAGAAACTATTACAAAATATTCTAGCCAATTCTTGCTGATTTTTATGCAGTGATTATGTTATATTGCTCAAGTCCAAATCTTGCTCGAAAAACCCTGAACCTTAAGTTCATTACCTATCAAAATGGATGTTTTTTTTGAGATAATGCCTTATTTTTATTAATATTGCAGAGAGCTTTGATGAAGCAACAATGACTATCAGCTTAACCAGGTGCAATTTTGTTTATACTACCTGCAGAGGTAAAGTTTGTGACCACCATGATAAACACTGTTCCATTTTATATCTTCAAATATGATCATTTTACATTGAAAATTTCTTTAAAGGAAACATTGGCCACCGCATGGATATCATGTTGGATACGATAGATATAGCAGAATTAGATAGATTCTAGCAGGAAGCCAGCAATAAATATTAAATAGACAGCACCTATCAATGATTGCCACAGCAGGTTTGATAACATTCATAGTCCAGTGCTCCCGAGGATTGAATAGGATTTTTTGTTTATCATCTTCCTTGCAGTGCTCAACCAGGTTTGCAATAGATGCAAACCATGATGACAGACAGCTTTCATTCCCATTGTGTGTAATAGCGGTATCAGAGATATATTAATCCTTCTCTATCAACATATAAACATATTAAAAATGTAAGGAGAAAGTTACGTGTTGGATATATGAAAACGTTCTGTTGGCAGGTTTTTTGGGAAATCCTCGCGGAGACCTTTTTGGATAACATCATCAGGACCTTTTGTAGCATACTAGCCAGAAGCTAGGAAGAGAGCTACTCACAAAAAAAATGTCACAAGCAAACACTTGGCAGTGAGCAGTAATCAAGAAGGCGAGGTCAGTTGTTGGTATAAACAACCAAAGTGGCCATCGTTACAAAAATGGAAGTTGTAATGGATCAAGAATGTGCAGAACATCCCTATCCATTACTTAACAATAACAGGAAGGTTCGGAAAGATGATGATGACAAATCCATAAATGAACCTTGGCCATTGATCCCTTGATCAGTTGTCCACCATTTATTGTGGTCCCTGTTGTAACAGCCCTTACAGACCTTAGCTATCTAAAAATAGAGGTAGTCTAATAGAAAAGCACTGTTCTGCTGTCAAAATGGCAAAACGATGTAATTACTACAATCCAGTATTAAAGAAATAACACCACATTTTGTTGCTGACATGATCACATTCTCTTTTACTTTTACAAGTTACTTATTTTTGTATGTTTCATTCTTATTATCGATCACATTGTGATTATGTTAGTTTATGTTCCGTTTAGCAACATATTATGCTAATCTCTCAATTCCTGTCATCTTAGCGTTGATACCACATTATTCATAAGTCAGTGCAGCTTGTATGTGTGTGTTTACTTGTATGTTACTTATGTGTGGGAATGTTTATGCGACAGAATCGTTATTGTTAGTAAATGTGCCTTGATAGTGACAGGCATTGTTGAGACGGTGTAGGTTCTGGCTTTTGTTTACATTGATTAGTTTGTTCCAATTCTATAATAAAAACTGTGAGGTAACAAACCCCTAGCATGCCTTGAATGAGTGCCCTTTGTGTGGTAAGATGCCGGTGAGCTTGTGTTCCCACATTGTTGGTCTAGGTCTTGATATCCACAGTCTTTTTCATGGCTTATTTTTCAATGAACAGTTTTTCATATTGTCAGAACCTCCACGTTGGTCCCTCTCCCCTCTCCCCCTGCCCATGTTATAGGAAAAAAGTGTGGCAGGTAGCCAAGGCAGATAGATATTGAGCCTTAGTTCATATAAGAGTACAATGCAAATTTTGAGAGAGACGCTCCAAAGAAGGGTATCAGAAGCGATGCGATCGGATCAATACATGCATGCTCCGAACTACAAGCTCATTTTCTATTTTGTCTTTTCAGCTGACCAGGTAGTAGATATCCTAGTTAAAGAGACACCACGCACAGCATAACAGGTCTGATCAAGTGGACAAAGGAGAACTTTGCCCATCTAAAAGTTTGGGTATGCCCTGGAATGAGTCGTTGATGTTTACGCCTACAAAGAGATTGGTGCTTGCACCCGAGATATTGCTAGTGATTTGTAACAGCCTATGGACAATCAGATCATGAGTTGTTAGAATTTCCAAGATCACTCTTTCTTTAGTGATTACCTATACTTATAAAGATGATGTTGATAAACAAAGGTGTTAGTACATGCCCAGGGAGGGGTAGATCTTTGCATGATTCAATACAGTGGAATGTAGGAGGATGGCGTGAAGAGGCAAAAAGAAGATGGAGACATGCCCAAAGACAATGGAGGGGATCAAGAACAACCTGGATGAGAGGATGCACTGAATAAGAATTAGAGCTACTAACAAAAGAAGGGAATTCAAGGCGTGTATCAAGATCTAGAGGACTGGGACAAAGAGGACGTTCCCACCGCAACAAAGCGTGCCCACATCACAGATCTTGATGTGTACATGCTCCTGGTGAATGAAACAGAACCACATGGAGAAGGGTTGGGAGAATCAGAAGATGAAGTTGGCCCTACCGTTCATGGACCTAGTCATCTATCCACAAGACCCCTGTTGTTCTCGGGAACCCCACAGTTGGTGGAAATATCAAGCATAGTTTAGCAATTCGTACTCAGTAATTACTCAACAACCCAAAATTTGGACCCAAACTCGGGACTCAGCAACTTTATTGCTACTTAAAAATATATATGAATTCATAAAATAAACCTAAATAACATGTTAAAAGCTCTTAAATGACGTGAGAAATGAATGTAGAGAACACATAAGTGTATTTTTCTATTAATTTTTCACCAAAAAAGAGTACAACGCTCAATTTTAGACCAAAAAAGAGTACAATGCTCAATTTTAGACCAAAAAAGAGTAAAAAGTACAAACTAAATTACATATTAGCTAGCAATATAGAAAAAAACTAATATTAAATACATATTTATTACTAACTAATGATATAAATTTTTAAAAAAAACTAAATACATATTATTAATTTTTTAGAAGTAAAAATAAAAAATGAAGAAACAAAACTAAATCCATACATACTAACTAAATACTAACATCTAATTAAATACATATTATTAATTTTTTAAAATTTAAAAATTAAAGTAAAACTATGCATACTTATTGGTTATTACTAATTAAAATAAAAAATAGAAAGACTAAATTGGTATATCACTGATTATAACAAATTAAAAATTAGATTAAACCTAAATCTAAAGCCAAAAGAATAAAAGTAAAACTACATCCCTCTTTGTGCTTCACCCATGGCAATGGTCAATGGCTATCAGTGCTCAGCAAGCTATCACTATCACTATCAGCTATTCAGGCTTTCAACAGCAGCTCTATTTCTGAATCCATGGAAGCCCTTGGCAGTCAAATCACGACTAAAATGATGCAGACTCCCTGTAGGCTGTGATTCTTCATGTTATCAAATGGAATTAGAATAAAATCGCAATGGATAATAATCAAATATCAGATGGAAAGCTCAGCAGAAAATCGCGACATAAAAAAGCACAATGATTTTTTTCAAACCCTTAATCATTATAATCGAGAGCTTGCCACATCGAGTCCAATTACTCGCAGGTTTTGAAGAGTAACCGCTATTGTTTTTGGTCTAAACTTATACATGAAAACTTAATTAGTTTTATTCAGTCGTGGAGATCTTCTTATACAAGTATCTTCTCCTATAAAATAGGAGTTTGAATCTATCTCCTAAAACAACTCAAACTATTATAAGTGAGTTGTTACAACAACACATACAACTCACACACACAATAATCCTAATAAAAACACTACGTCGTACTAAATATTCCTAACATTCCCCCCCTTCGTACAAACATAGGGTAAAGAATCACACCACACATACTAGAAACAAATATGAACATCAACGCGCACACATTTGTTCAAAAACAAACTAGATATGCACTTTGCTTCTAGTGATAACCTACATACGTAAACACAATTGTTCACGCTTTCACTTCCAGTGAGGGTTGGCTTTTCACTGACATATCACTTACATCTATACTTCTAGTGATAACCTACATGTGTAAACACAACTGTTCACTCTTTCATTTCCAATGAGTGTTGGGCTTCTCACTGGCATATACTTATGAAGCATTTATACAGCAAAGTATATACACTTTTGTTTACAGTTTTATTTTCAACACACCATACACAAAAACAAAATATAAAGATTGAGGACTTGGTTCTCATTGTCTTCAGTGAGTGCTGGGCTTCTCACTGAATTTTACATATGGAGCCTCTATCCTTGACCGTCGCCACCCAATCACAAACAGCATAAACAGTAACCACTGCACTGATCACCATTCTCAGATTAGTCAATTTGGCACAAACATTTTGCCACTACTACGGTATGCAGCCTCTGAGTTAGGGATGAAGTCAAGGTTGCTAAAGGGCCCCCTTCCTCTGTTGCCACTGACCTCTTGTTGCCTTAGCTCAAGCAGTTGGGTTACATAGCATGTCGTGTTTATGATGAGGCAGAAGCACACGTTTCCAAGGATGGCATGTTCCCCAAAAAATGCATCCATTACAAGCAGAAAATTTGACATTTGACTCTTGACAACAAGAAAAAGACATCTGCTTTATTGACTATTTTGACAACTTTATTAAACAAAAGCACTAAACTATTAGTATATAGTTTAAACTATTAAATTGACAAGATATTAATACTTTGACTTAAGACTATTTAATATAAATGACAAACACCTAATAAACCTTAAAATCTCAATAATAATACATTAACAAATTAAAGCATAAAACGCTTCATACTTAACAAAACTCATACATATTAAAAAACCTAAAATAAACTAAAGACTAATAACAAAACATATGATGGCACTAAGCATGGCCAAACGCATCCATTACAAGGAGAAAATTTGACATTTTGACTCTTGACGACAAGAAAAAGACACATGCTTTATTGACTAGTTTGACAACTTTATTAAACAAAAACACTAAACTATTATTATATAGTTTAACCCATTAAATTGACAAGATATTAATACTTTGACTTAAGACTATTTAATATAAATGACAAACACCTAATAAACCTTAAAATCTTAATAATAACACATCAACAAATTTAAGCATAAAACACTTTATACTTAACAAAACTTATACATATTAAAAAACCTGAAATAAACTAAAGACTAATAACAAAACATATGACGGCACTAAGCAAATCACAAACCACTTATCTCACTTTGACATCAATACGACAAAGCATAAACTCTACTAATAAAATAGTAAAACAACTATATAAAAAAATATATATTAAAAAAAAATAACTGAACTTTAATAAAGATAAACTCAAAAAAATGCACAACATGAAACACTTGAAAGAGTGAGATTCAGCAAACGAAATGATGCACAAGCCACAACAGAATATGTGATTATCAAAATTTGACAAGGAAATGCATTTAACCCAATACAAGGGCCTGCATTTCTGTACTGAAAGGACTAATCTGATGAAGAAAAATGTTATGTGTCCTTCAGAGAAAACAGCACACATCCTTTATTAGGGATTCATGCAATCTATTTCAGGCTGATTAAAAAGCCTCCCCTCCTTCAAACTGTAGCTTCAACGCTTTCTTCAATAGCAAGGGATCTAAATTTTTAATCTGTTTTCTACATAAAACTGCTCTCTCAATTCAAAGAATCTCTTCAAATGTTTTTGGGTTTCATTCTCCTCTGTCTAAGCTTTCCAAAACATTTTGAAAATCTGAATTTTGTTGAGAAATGAGAAAAATATCATTGTTTTAGAGGCATTGTGTCAAGCTGTAATAAAAATGGCACACCACAATTTTTTCATCTAATTTTTACGATGAAAAAAATACTGCAAACACTCGAACTCGCTTCTCTTCTTATATACAAATGCAATCAACAATCTATCTTGTTCTAAATTCCTCATAATAAACTAATCTAAAACATTTTTCTATAAAAAATATTCATAATCAGGGCAACAAAAAATCTTCTAAGGCTGCCCCAATATTAGTTCATTCTTCCATTGCACAAATTCACCTGCTCTGGATACCAAATATTATTTTTGGTCTGAACTTATACATGAAAAGTTAATTAATTTTATTCAATTGTGGAGATCTTCTTATACAAGTATCTTCTCCTATAAAATAGGAATCTGAATCTATCTCCTAAAACAACTAAAACTAATATAAGTGAGTTGTTACAAATAACCCATACAACTCTCACACGCATTAATCCTGATAAAAATACTATGACATACTAAATATTCCTAACAACCGCAGTATGATATTCACCAAAGCCCATGCATACTTGTGTGTAACATATACTGCAGTAACTGGTATGGTTTTTTGTCCATGAAAATTCTGCCAAGTAATCACATATTTCACCTGGGTACTCGGGTTCTGAAACAGAGATATCACGTACTACAACACATTTGACGAGGATGCAAGCATCCTGCCAATGAAGAGCTTTGCCCCTTACCAAATTACCCTGCCTCGTGCACTTTAGCAACAATGAGGAAGCCTTGATAAGTGCAGATGCGAGAGTTGTTTCTACCTGTTCAGACTGACCGAAGAAGTGAATCTTGATTCGAGATGGGTAACTGTCGTATTAATTTTGGCAACAAAGCATCGTGTATCCCACCATATACATCAATTTCGGGACAAGATTGTAAAATTGTATGATAAGAGATTCAAGAATCAAATTGCAAAGTTGTGGGAGTTTAACAACGTGTAACACCATGAACGGTTATGAGTGGATTAAATCCATGAGTTACGCAAATGGTTTAACAACAAACCTTTGAGATCTAAAGAAAGCGCTGGAAGCTGCCCAACAAGTGCAAGCTCTTGGAAAGGGTGTAGATTCCCGAGGAATTGCCTCTCGTACAAAAGCCCTAATTACACAAATGGAATCACAAGTCGAGCAACTAGCGATTGCTTAGAAGGCTCGATGGAGCATTTGCTCTGCTGAGAGCAGTGCAAAAGGCTGCCAATGCAGCAACTACGTGGTCTCTTGTTCTGAAGACCATACTACATAAATTTCATCTATCAGCTTAACACACATCAGACATTGAATTATCCATTATCATAACCCAAAATTGTCAAGGAATGTAATGCAAGCAACTATTGGGAAGCTTGGTGAGAGTTCAAGCGAGGCGACTGATAAGGAGGTCGCGACTACCTAGTCGTGGTCATTGCAGCCACAATAAACTTACTACAAATGTGGGGATACCTCGCAATTTGAGTTGAGATTGCCCAGATATTCTAAATGTAAATATTTCCAAGGCTAGTAATATCGAAGACTACCTGAACCTTAATGATAAGTTTGAAAATTGACAAAAACCTGCAAACATATTTCAAGTTGTACATAATCCCAACTATGTTCACTCACTACCAATGTGGGATACCCCGCCATTTCAATTGTGATTGTCCTGAATATCCTACTTGTAGATATTGTCGAGGTGAGTATGGTATCAAAGACTACCTGAAGCTGATTGAGAAGTTTGAAAAGCAACAAAAATATGCAAGCATAATTCAAGCCGTACCTAACCCCAACTATGTTGAGAATAGAGGAGTGGCCCAATGCAACTTCACCACAGGTAAGGCTCTTGTGAAGTCACTAGTGAACATCATATTACACTAATCAGTGCTTGTGAAGCCAACTCGAGCTCTAGAATTTATCTAGTACCCAATTGCAAAACAAATGAAGGTTCTAGACAAAAATGCACAAATGTTCCATGAACTTTAGATTGAGCTGATTGTGGATCTTCTCAAGAGCGGTGTCATTGCAACGCCCTTCACTATTAGTCGGCAAGTCAGCCAGAGGATGTGCAGGAAGGGGTTCTGCTAAGATTGAAGGGATGGTGGGAGTCAATGAGCTCCAAGTCGATAGCATCACGGAAGAGTGAGGCTGCAATCCCTTGCCAGCTCCTGCAAATTCACCACCGATGTAAAGTCAGATGAGTTTGAGTTGCATGACATGCTCATTGATCTCAGTACACGTTGACAAAGGAGGCTTGGAAGTGAATGGGTTTCCTGAAGCTCAAACGGTGACCTTATGTTTTGTTCCTGGCGATCAAGACAAATCAACAATCGAACACCATTTTACGAGTTGTTAATCTCAACATTACATTGGTTAAGTTCAAGGTTGACTTTGCAGTGATTACACTTTCAAAATCAGAGAACTATCCCACATCATTGGGAAGAACGTTGTGTTTCAACGTCGAAGGCACCAGGCAATTTAAATACCAAAACATGAACTTTGACAATGGTTCCAAGTGGTGACCCTATCAGATCCCAATCTAGGACTTGCCTGTATGAAGACAATGATCGCATAGGATGAGCTCAAAAACATCTATAATATTGCAAGCCATCAAGAGGACTACATTTAGGAACAAACAAGTTGTCTGATTGTCATTGTGTGACCACTACAGCAATCCCTATCATCTAAAAGTGACCAAATGTTGACTTGCGCTGCTAAAAAGTGGAAATTAACCACAATGGTCATTCAAATGATCTCACATGAATGATCTAATTTTACGCAATTTGACGGGTTAACCAATGTTCAATCTTGCATTGAGGTAGTCCAGGGCATTCTCCAAGAGAAGATTGCATAAGAGGTTTACAATTTATCATCCTCACAACCTGGACAAGATTGTGGGTGATTGATTTTAAGACCGTGATACTTGGGGCACATAAAGGAGGAGTTGTCCAACATATTCTGACAAAAAACTAGAAATTATAAACAGTCAATATATTACTAAAAAGATGCCACTCACAAGCACCTCAAGGCATGTGAGCATAGCTAGTCGAGCAAAGCCGCTCACAAGCACCTCAAGGCATACAAGCATTTTTGGAAATTTTGGTCGAGCAAAACCCTCTCACTAGAAGCACAAAAGGAGATTGCCAACAAGGAATGATTGAAGGTGGATTTTTGTGTCACTTTCTCATTCTATGGTGCAGCTTTGTATCTACATTCAGCCCTTCAAGGGATTCAGGGAGTCATGTTGCATAAGAAGGTGAGATAGAGCATGTCCCCAAAATGTATGGCATCGCCACTATTTTTACTGAAGGCACATATCAGTTATTCTTGGGACCAAACAGTAGGAAAAGATCACAACCCCCATCCTATAAGACACATTCCTCTTCAGATCTCCCACCAAAAATCTGAGCAGGTAGGCAAGAAGCGACATCTCGCAAAGGGGAGCATAAAGAAACCAAGGATCTAGAGCGACTATGTCTACCAGGATTACAGTACATTTAGCCTCACTTAGTCAAAAAAGCAAGTTTGAAGCATATTAAAGAGAAGTTTCCTGTGAAACACCAAGAAAGAGCAAAGAAGCTAGAATTTGTGAGTTCGGGTTGATCCAATCACATAAGGTGAACAAGAGGTCATGGCTCCAAAGGAAGACAAAGAAAAGAAACCGATGACAGCAAATCAGGAGTCAACCAAGGAAGCAAAATCAAGAGAAGCAAAGAAGGCAACCGAAGCCAAGGCTTTCAATCCGCCGCAGTCAAAAGACAAAGACGAAGAAGAGGTGACCGAGGATGTGTTAACAAGCTAAGGGAAAGGGGCAATCAATCAAAGGCATTAGCATACCCAACCTGCCCTTCTCCTTGATGAAACACCTCGAAGGCACAAAAGTAAGACAACCTCTTTGCTTACCTAAACATTTTCAACACTTAAGAGTAGAAAATGACCTGTTCAATTATTTACACACTTTTAACATCATGAAGACGAGTGGCAGTCAATCTTAGACACTAGCGTGCCCAATCTACACTTCTCCTTGATGGGACACCCCCAAGGCAAGCATAAGAGTAGAAGACGACCTCCCCTTCCACAGAGCGGGGGGGGCCTTATCTCCCTATCTCTGGCACCGTATAGAGAGATATGGCCGACCCCCCCCCCCCCACTATTGGTATAGGGGGTATAGGGAGGCCAAGGGGGGAGGGCCCCTATCTAGAATCTCCCCCATATATAGAGAGGGGGGCACTCGACCCCCCCATATGGATAGACCCCCCCCTCTCTCTGTTCATTGGGAACTAATCTAGTTCCTAGTACTAATAGATGTGATATTATTGATTTGATTCTTTCCCTGGTCCTCCCGGCTGGAATCATGAATAGTAGGGGTAGAGGTCAGGGGAAAGGTCGAGCGCGGTATTATCATTATCCCCTCGACTTCCTCTGAAATAGATTATAGATTATAGATTAGATTATAGATACGGCCAATGCAATGGTGTGGTACCCCAGAAGTAAAAGGAATCATTCCCGTAGTGGTTACAATATGGGTGGGTGGTGGAACTATGAATGAACTCTGAATTGAAGGCTCTCTATTCTCTATTGATGGGTCCATTCTCGAGAGCGACCTGTCGATTGGCCCAATAGAGAGATTAGGCCACCGCCGACCGGATTGATGAATATATTTATCTGGGGGCCGGATTGAATTGATAGGAAGACTTCGCTAATCGCCTCGACCTAGCTATATAGTGGAGGCCGTCGCCATATATAGGGAGCCGACTCTCGACTCCCCATATAGAGATAGGGGCCCTCCAGATGGATTAGATAGTTTAACTAAGTTGCAAGAAACTCTCTCAGTTTGGGGTGAAAGTCCCCAAGTTAATGTGTTAGCATCTTCCTTCTCTCTGGTACTAACATCACACATAGGTGTTTGTGTTCCCCTTGCCTTGTCATTATTACTAATGTACATGAGGTTCACTCATGGAACCATCGAAGAGATGACTTAAACACGCATTGTTGAAAATACCACAAAAATATAATACATAATTAAGAAGTCACCATGGAATCTACAATTACTGAACCAGATTAAAAAGTGTTTGGGTTATGATTATCCAATGTTGATTATAATTGTGAAACAATGGGGGCTTACAAGGCATTAAATGTACTAAAAACCTTTGCCAGTTTGTAACGGGCTTTGGGCTGAAAGTCCCTAGGTGGAAGTGTTAGCATCTTCTTTCTCTCTGTAACTAACATAGCTTAGGGGTGCTTGTGTGCTTTGAGTGTCCCCTTGCATTGTGATTATACTAATGTACATAAGGTTAAAAGGTAAAGGCAGAAAACAACTACTCATGAAAATGGGTCATTGAAGAGATGGATTGATGCACGGTTTAAAATCCCACAAAAAAATAATACCTAATCATTCATATTGTTTCCTTCCCATGTTTTATGATCCCTTGTTGCAGCGTGGCTTTCTAAAGCATCATATTCATAATGCTAACTCCACAAGAACACTTTGCTGTTCTCAAAATATGCAGGAACGAAGCAGAAGTTAAGTGACTTATACATGGATCCTAATTAATCATTGACCTAAAGCTAGGTCCTTGGGGAAGAAGCCCGTAGCATGGTTAGTGGCTCAAGTGTTGTGGTTTTGTGCCTGGAAACAATCTAGCCTTTTACTTGCATACATCTTTCCAAAGGATCCAGCACCATTACGATGAAGAGTAAGGAGAAAAATATAGCATGTTTATTTGCATTAGTACAAGGCCCATTGTCTACTTAAATCATTATATTAGTAGTGTTGTCACACTAATGTCCTAGTGTTATTCTGGTGAGGTTATGTCACAAGAATGCTAGAGCAATAATTTGCTAATGGCTTTTGAATAATAATTTGATAGCATCCTGACTTGGCAACTGACACAAAATTGTGGAGATTCGCTCCACAATTATAATACCTAAGAGCTTCTATGTGACAATGCTCTTTGGCAAGCAGGGATTGAATGTGGAACCAGTGTTAAAAAGGTCCAGTCCACCAATGTTGGTTTTCAATGCTTGATTCAGGTGGCAGCTCGAGCCAGCTGTTTGACAGATTACAGACAAACTAGTATGTCAACTTGTTGGAGTCATAACTCCTTTACCGTAGCTCGAAAATTCGAAGCTGCGATGTGCATTGGAACGCTTAGGATATGAACAATTTCTGGATGCCCTAAGGGAAGCTCCACCACCCTTTAGGGGCATTCACCTAAACTCCTGAGGGAAAATTCCACTCCGAAGAGCTGCAAGATCACAAAATATGAAAATATCGAAAATAATTTAATTTTCAAAAACTGAAATTTTGTGTTTTTATGAGTTTCATGTCATGACAAATCCCCTTAACTTCTTGGGGGAACACTTGTCACTTGAATTTTCGGATTTTCACAGCGAAACGCTTCATTTTCTATTTTTAGGATCTTCAATTTCTGCTAAAAACAGATATAAAGGAATAGACATCCGAATGTAAAACTCATTGTTGTAGCTTCACATCTCTTCTCAGATATTGTTATCTTCTTATGAATTACTCTTGGCTTCAACAATTACGCCATTATGTTATTGTTGTGTCCACTTCTTTGATTCAATTCTTTACTTTTATAACACATTAAGTTTCTGCAATTTAGTGTGTTGTTCACCAGATTTCCAATTAAATCCAGATCAGTGCTCACCAACGAAATTCTGAAGGCCTAATCTAAATCATGGCCATTTGGCCATATTTGATCCTAGCAGGCCAGACCACCAAAACATAGTCACCAAGAATAACTAGAATGAAAGTAACTGGTAAAGGATTAAATATGGAAATCCAAATAATAAGGTTGTTGAAGCTTTGTCCTTCAAACATTTGGATAAAATGCTAAAAGTACAGGCATAGGCATGTGGTCATTAAACTTGTTTAGCAATAATATTTCTTGTATTCCTCTACTATCTACTCACTAACCATTTATATAAGAACATGTGACTTCAAGTTTTCTATTTTTTCTTGTAAGGCATATGGTCATTTTGCTTTTTTGGCAATAACATTTATTGTATTCCTCTACTATCTACTCACTAACCATTTATATAAGCACGTCCAGATCTTATCATATGTAATTTCAAGTTTTATATTTTTTCTATTAAGTGAGTTCTAAGACACTTTTTCAGATTTCTTCAGGAACAGACTACTGCATTAACAGTGTATTACAAGTGTTATTATTTTCCTAAAACCAAAAAAGCAAATGCTAGGATGCTAGGCTACCATACTTATTCTATGCACAATGGAAGAGCTCAGAATGTAAAGGGGTGGAGAGGAACAAAACTTAGCTAGAGCTCTAGCAACAGTTTTTCATTTATGTCCATATTCTTTCATTTGCATAAAATATAATGATCCTATCACGTATAGTCAATATATGTGACCGCCCCATGATTTGACCAAATTATTCTACTCCAGGATTGATTTACTCGTTGATTGGGCTTCAACCAAGCTCAATATTCATGCCATGTTCACACAATGCAATTGTATCTTCATTTCATTATGGCAATAACTCCGTGTTTTTACTACTACCATCACAACGTTCCAATTTCTGCTCAATATGTTTTAGAAATATTGAAAATATCATCGTGGGGAGGTGTCCCAACACATTGGTCCCTTTCCCCATCTCCATCCCCATCTATTTTCTTATTTAAATATCATTTCAAGGATTTTCGGGGCACTTCTAAGTGTCCCCTTTTACATTCCCACGTTCACCCCTTCCCCGCCAACGGGGGACTCAGCGGCACATAGTATATAGTTACAAGACACATTGCAGCATCCAAGCAATAAAAGCTTTCAAACTGATTAGCTCACTTGAAAATAAGAATAAACCAAAGATGAAAAGAGCAGGAATGTAAGGTTTAACAAGAGCAGGAATGTAAGGTTTGACAAGAGCATCCACTAACAATAATCACATCTAATCTCCAAAATCTATCCCATTTCTTAGCAACAGTCCATCTTGGGCCCATAAATGAATAGTATTATTTAAATATCATTTCAAGGATTTTAGGGGCACTACTAAGTGTCCCCTTTACAATCCCACGTTCACCCCTTCCCTGCCAAGAGGGGACTCGGTGGCACATAGTATAAAGTTACAAGACACATTGCAGCATCCAAACAATAAAAGCTTTCAAACTGATTAGCTCACTTGAAAATAAGAGTAAACCAAAGATGAAAAGAGCAGGAATGTAAGGTTTAACAAGAGCATCCACTAATAATACTCTCATCTAATCTCCAAAATCTATCCCATTTCTTAGCAACAGTCCATCTTGGGCCCATAAATGAATAGTCTAATTGGATATCTGTTAATACTAAATAGTTTATCATACCCTTCCTGAATAAAAGAGTCCAAATTTATAGTGACTCCAAAGTCAAAAGGCTCGCATGTGTGGCATCAGAAGTCATTTATAAGACAACAGAGGTTTATTTCACTAGAGAAATATATCTGTGAAATCAAAACAAAGGTCACCAGCTATGTTGTAGCATGCAACTCCGAGATAATGTCAGAAATTTTTGTTATGAACCATTGGACATGCGGATTTAATGTTTTACATAGTATGACTATTTACAGAACCAACAGCCTGCCAAATTACCTCGGGTTTTACTATTTTTTATTTGTGCACAAGTACCACATTGATTGGATCGATGGTCGTCATGAGAGAGAGCAAACGAACTTTAAGAGGAATGACAAACCTTTGGTGTAGAAGCTCAAGATTCAAGCAGCCCTTTTTGCAAGCTCTAGCTTCCATATCAGGTAAATCCTTTCTTACTTGCTAAAGAGATTATGAACCAGATGCTATTTTCAATATGTTGTAATGATGCAAAATGCCATTTGACAGACACTCAAAAAACAGATAAAAAATAAAGAGAGGTTGGTGCTACATACTAGTGTGTATGGATCCCTGGCCATCTGAGTGGAGCTACGGCGAAATCTGTCCTTGCGAGGAATAATAGTCCCGCCTTGCTGGAAAGCAGGTATGCTCTCATCAGACACATCCAACTTATAGTGTTCACCTCCAGTATAAACTGCTCCAGTTCTCAAGTCATACCAATACTGTGAGCCTGGCAAGTAGACTGAGACGGATGTAGCTCCCTGGAATGATAAAAATATGAAAGATCTGTTACAGAAAGAAGCCATTGTCTCCGAATCATTTAAAAAATGCCCTATCTACAAAAATTGCACCACCTCATTGTAAATGCCATGGACCAACAAACTGCCTCCAACCATGAATGCCTCATCGTTAGAAAATGTCAATTCATCACTTGGGAACTCCATCCACAGAGGACGCATGACTGGAACTCCACTAACACTAGCCTCTCTAAATAGTGTATAATAATATGGAAGCAATGCATACCGAATGTGAATTGCCTCTCGAATCAGCCCAGTCATCCGATCCCTGCAAGTAAATGATACCAAAATGTCTTGAAGTACTGCCATGGATATTTTCCATCGAAAATGATAATCTTTGTCTTTCCATGTTTAATATTAACAACATTCAATCATAAGCAAATACTTGAAGTCTATGGCCAAACACTGCATTCTAGACCATACATTCAACTCTAAAAGTTAATATCCTATATATGGGCCTATTTTTCCAAAATCATATAAAACACATGTCCATATTCTATACATTCTGTATACAATATCTGATTTTGAGGCTTCTAGGAAAGAAACCCAATCCAATGACTTAATACAACAGCAGTTTTTTAAATTTCCACCATCCTACCCACCTACAGCCTCCATCTAAAACTAAGACAACCAAACCATCAGGATATACCTGTAAATGCAATCAAACTTTGATTTCAAAAATGAGAGGCATAAAATAGGCAGCTTATAAAGTCTGCAGCCTCAATCAAATTCAGCCCCCTTAGATATCTCTGAATCTGAATAGATCTCAAAATACATAGATTGGTTACACTACCTTGAAGATCATTTTACAATGGTGACAACGGGCCTTGTCAAGCAACTGGAATTCATTTTAGAAACAAATCATTTAACAGACTTGTAGGAGACATTCACCAAATTTAGTATAACCGGCTCTCAAATTTTCAATTTAAGCCTTCCATGAAACACAATTTGACCAATAAAACTCGTACTCTGATGAGATGTTGTGGCATCCTTTTAAGTGGGTAAATGTTAGTGTTGACTTGTATAATATTTATTGGTGACATCTTATTGTCTGACTTTGTGGTCTCAAGGGTTAGCTTAATTGGGGTTATCGTGCATCATCGTGTTTCTCCACTTAGGGTATGGCCACCCATGAATGCGTATCATTTTAATTATTCAAATTGATGGAATATTATGGTGCACTCGCTACCCACCTACATTCTTTTCAATATGTCTTCTTTGTCTTCGTTGGTGTATGTGGTAGTAGCCGCCTTCAATCCTGAAGTGACCATGTTTAGGTACTCATCTCGCTTGTTCTAATGCCCATGAAACTTTTCCAAAAAGGAACAATGTTGTGTGGTTTTAATGAAAAAGGTTTGTTCAAAGTGAACTATCCTCCATTCAGCAGATTATTGGTGCACAGTTAAGACCGGGAAAATAAGGTATCCAGCTGCAATCTATTGACTGGAGGCTTTCGACTTTCACAACAATTCACAAGTTCCTTTGCATCAGTTATAAAAGCTTGATTGGAAGACACAGAACATCTTACCTATCAGCTATCAACACTATTTTTGTTATGCACCTGGTTGGTGTTCATAGGAAGAGCTTAACAAAATCAATTTTTCAGAGAGATGCATCTGATTGTGCATAATGAGGTGTACTTTCATTTGACATCAAATCCTTTTTCATCATCCACAATGCATCATTTTTTTAAGTAAGAGACTTTGCTGTGACCATCCAGACATTTTAGATATTTTAGCCATAGTGAATTTGCAAAATATTTCTTAATTTTTTCTTGTGCATGTGTGGTCCTCTCCACTTTGTATGTATGCCACTGCTACAAGTTGGGAAAAATAGTAATATAGTTTTCAATTACTTTTATATGTGTTGCCTTCTTTTGGTGCAACCATTTTCTTTATTGAAAATTTCCAGTCAAAGTCGCCCTTTATTGGTGCAATCCTTTTCTTTATTAAAATTTTCCAGTCAAAGGCACCCCATCAAGTACCAACCATTAACAGCCAACCTTCAGGCGTCACCACGCTTTGCCAACCGGGTCAGCCATTCTTCAACAGCCAAGCTAGTTGTGGGTGTTCCCACCCTGATCAAAGCAGCAATGCCAGTTGGACAGCACAAGAACCAAAATCATAGCCCCCACTCGTAATTAGTGATGCCCTGCAGCCACCTCTTGGAGAAGTAGTCACCATTGCTTCACAAGAACCATGATGCAGAGGTGGGGGGACGAGGGTGTAGACCACCCCATCCTTCTCTCCACTTTATCGTTAGGACCCACATGGCTCATGTTGCCACAAGGGATGTTGCCCCCTTAAAAAAAATAAGTTTCGCATTGGACAATACAGCACAAAGGCAGCACCTATAGGTTTGTGGTTGGTGATTGGTGTGGACTGCAAACCTCCTCCACCCCTCAAATGTTTTGTTTTCAAATTTTCATCCAAGATAGTTGAAAACTGAAAACTCTGTCGGATTGCATTGTTGTCAAGCTAAGGAGGGCGTGGACCATCCCATCCTTCTCTCCTCTTTGTAGGTAGGACCTGCATGACTCATGTTGCCACAAGGGATGTTGTCCGCTTAACACATATAAGTTTCATATTGGACAGTACAGCACAAAGGCAGTGACTCTAGATTTGTGGTTAGTGATTCGTGTGGACTGAAAACCTCCTCCAGCCCTCAAATGTTTTTAATTTTCAAATTTGCATCCAAGATTGTTGAAAACTGAAAACTCAGTCGGATTGCATTGTTTTCAAGCTAAGGATCTACGGTGCAGTGGTTAAGGCTCCTGGGTGGTACAAAGCAGGTCACATGTTCAAAACTCATTGCTGTTTTTTTCTAGCTAAATTTTGACTACGGGCCTGCTTCCTGTCATTTTGGCGCTCAGAGACTAATCTTGGGAGCTTTATAGCTAAATTTTGACTAGGGACCAGCTTCCCAGTCATTTTGGCACTCAAACACTAATCTTGGAAGTTTTAGGTGCTTTCAAATTACCATGTATGGTGTTATTTATTCACCATTGTAGACACCTAATTTTGATACTAGCCATGTTGTCACAGCATCTTTGTCATGCTTTGGTACATTTGGTTCATTCGCTTACTCTAGACTCTTATTGGTACACTTTTCCTTCACATTGGAACCTTCATTGTCTTTCTTCATCCACATTTGCTCATACACACATTCAGATATGTCGTTTGTCTGCCTCGAGGTCCACCTAGTTATTCTGCAGTTATTTTGGTCTTTGTTTCATGGGTTTTCTGTCTTGATAGTTTTCGGAGCATCTCAAAAGTGGCTTGTAAGCTTTCAAAGCAATCTGAAAGTGGTCAAGTTGTATGTGGTCCTTTGTGCCACCATGCTCTGATTTCTCGTGCCTTGATTGTTGGCTTTCATGCTTTTCTATGAGCAGCCTAAGTGTGAATGTGTTCCAATTTAAATTCAAATAAATCTATATATACACATATACCCTAAGCCACTTATCATCTCTTACAAGCTGAGTCTCTCACGCACATTGATCAAATCTTGTCAAGGGGGCTGCACATTCTTCTACTATTCCACTCTCTATCTACTGAAGTCTTATGGCCACATACTTGTACCAAAAGAAGGATTGCATTAAAGCATATGGCATTATTGATTATCAAAGGGAGAGGAGGTGGAGTCTTCTCTCAGTTGGGATGGGACACTTACACGCAATAGAACTAGATTGAGCCCTGACTCTCAAAGTGATATGTAGCTGCAACCATCAAGGGGGGCCTGTTATTTTCCAAAATTTTGAAATTTGAATTTTATTTGTTTTTAATTTTAATTTTTTCTGCACGGAATAATGCCCAGCAACCATAAATATTATACAGATATTAACATTTTATATTACGTTGTATTTGTCAATTTTGCATATTTATAAAACTATCGCGACCAGATTTTTCCAAAAAAAATCATGAATTTCAGATTTTCGGAAATTTTTTTCCCTCCTGACCGCATCCAGATTTCTGGACTTGGTAACTATGCTTTTCTAGATCTGCACAGGAAAACAGTGCAAAGTACCCAAATAGCACATGAAGGCAGCCACCTGACCCTACGTTTTTGTCATGCAACATACTCTAATAAATGTCCTTTTCAGATGGTTGTTGCTGATCATTATTTAAAATTTTAAAGTGAAACATTTGGTAGGATAGATTCAATGGGATTCTTAAAGTGAGTCTAACTTAAGTCACATGACTCACATTTGACAACTCAGCAAAGATAAAGAAAAAGAGTACAACCAAATAACAACCAGTATGTGCATAACATGGGTGTACTATCTGAAACATGAAGTCATGTTTCTTCTAAAGCGATAACCAAACACAATTCCAAGAAGCACTTTGTACAGACATATGGCATGTTGGAAAAAAACAATGTTTATTAATGCAATGTTAAAATGATTATCATGTGTGACAGGTTGTGCAGAAACCCATGAAAATTGTAGCAAAGGTTATATTTTTACCCAAATAGCCAGGGCTCCCTCCTCTTCGTATCATGATGTGCATGTGCTCTAAAGAAAGGGTAGTAGGCACCTAATTGATACCAACGAAGTAACAATTCAGGTTCAGGATTTCCAAAGAATCCGCCTACATCGGCACCTGCAGCACAGTCACATCAGGTGTAAGCTTCCTTGTACAAAAGAGCTAAACAAGGGATTTAAGCAAAATATTTAGATGCAATCATATGTACCAGAAAATGCAATTCCTGTAAGGCCAAGAGTTAACACCATGGGAACAGAAACTCTCAAATGTTCCCATTCTGCTGTATTGTCTCCTGTCCAAACTGCGCCCACCCTCTGAGTTCCCGCAAAAAATGCTCGTGATAAAACAAATGGCCTATCATTCCCGCCTCCTCGTCTCAGGAGACCATCGGTAGAAGCCATGTGAAAGTAATAACCGTAAGCATTGTGTAGATCACGATGCTCAGCATCTCCGTAATGAAGAGCATCTCTAGGCATGGTTGCCTGCACTAAACAAGAAACATCAAAAGAAAGCAAAAAAAAACTCCAATGTAAGAAATGCTTATACCTGACAGAGATTTGTGGGGACCGTTGCCAGGTATATATGATAAGAGATAACTGTAGTGGCTAATATTTGCCATCTGGCCACATTCTTTCAAAATAGTTCCAAAGATATCGATCAATTGAAAATGACGATTTGGCAAACAATTTTTCTTTGATAGCTCGCAAACTTTTTGCATACGGATTCTTTTAAATATTGGAAATTGTATCTAAAATTTGCAAAAATTATAAAATTAATAAATTGAATATTAAAAATTATTGGCAAAGATTTCTGATGTTCTAAAAATGCGTGGTTCTTCAAAAAATTTGCTGGGAGTAATGTACCTCTGGACCATTAAATACAGAAGGCTCATTCATATCATTCCATATATAAAGAGAGAGCGTTGAACCACCATAGTTGCTAAGAGAAAACTTGTCAGCCCACCACGACCTGATCTCTGGATTCAACATATCCAAATAGGATGACGCACCAGGCCAACACCATCCATCATAGTCCTTCCCATGAGTATCCTTGACATAATACCCTTTCCTAGTCGCCTCCTTGTGCAGCGGAAAACCATCGTCCCTCTTGATATGAGGATCCACAATGGCCACCATATGCCGGCCCTTGGCCATAAGTTTATTCTGCATCTCCACCGGGCTGGGAAAGAGCACCTTGTCCCAAGTAAAATACTTCTTCCCATCAGTGTGCTCAATATCAAGCCAGAGAACATCATAGGGTATATCAAACTCGTCGAATTTGGCATCCACACTGGCCACATCTTCCTCATCCCTGTAATTCCAACGGCACTGATGATATGCAGTGGCGAAATGCTGGGGCATGGTGGAAGTCCCAGTGAGACTGGTATATTGCCTTACCACATCCTTGGGGTGGGGGCCTACAAAGAAAAACCCATCCACAATGCCACTCTCCGACATCCAATGTGTATCAATAGCACCCCCCGAATAATCCCCATCCCAGCCGGGAGCCATAACATCTATTTGCATCTCTGCAGCATTAAGCCAGAAAAAGCCTGTGGTAGAGTCCTTGGCATGAGAGATCATAAAGGGAACGGACCCATAGAGGCCAAAGGGGGAATCGTGGACGTATTCGAAGACATCGAGATTGAACAAGCGGTAGGGCTCGGATTCGACATCGGGACCTCTGGTTGGCTTCAGAGCCAAACCGGCGGCATGTTCGGGGATCCCGTACACAAATTTAGCTCCATGAAAAGATACATCTAAACTAATAGACTGGGGGCCGTGGGGCCTCAAATCTGTATGGCTACGAAAGCTTTCCTCCCAATTTTCTTCTTCATTCTTTTGTCTCAATTGTTCGAAATGAAAAAAGCCTTTGCTATTAAACGAAATTAAACGCTCCTTGCCTTTGAGGACATAAATTTCAAAAGGATCGTGTTGCAGAACAGCCTCGTAACCAGCAGCGAGATAAAACACAGATGACAAGCCCTGGTTTTTATCCTGTTCTTGTTTTATTCTTTGCAACCAGAGCTTGCTGTTGTCGAGATCTTTGAGCAGCACGTCGGGTACTTGAAAGCGCTTTCTTTTACCTTCCGCCGGCTCTTCATCCACCTTGAATCTCAGGATGCCGTCCTGGTACACGGAGATTTCAAGTATTAAGGAGGACGGGGAAACATTATTATTGTCTTCCGAGGCCCTGGGTTCGAGTCTCGCCACGAGCGCTCCGTCTTGGAGGGAAACGTCGAGGGCTTTCAGGTCACAAGCATGCGCCTTTCTTGCTCGGCCTTGTTTGCAGAATGGGGTTTGGTTGCAGTTTCGAAACTCCTCTTTCTTCCAGCACCTTACATTTGCTAAGAGAAGTAGCAAGACTGATGCAAATACACAATGTTTTGAAAACGCCATGCTGCATTCAATAACCCTATTCAGATTCCATTTTCGACACCATAGATATTTGAGCTAACAGTTGCCCCT
Source organism: Torreya grandis (assembly GCA_037957365.1). NCBI lineage: Eukaryota > Viridiplantae > Streptophyta > Pinopsida > Cupressales > Taxaceae > Torreya > Torreya grandis. Next base: position 3,654,739 of record JARHVA010001109.1, on the reverse strand, counting down.
GTATTGCCCCAAAGTGTATGTCTGTTGAAGGGATGTAATTCTCTATTTTTGGTAAACCAGGTTTTTGCTAAGTCAAAGAGTGTAAATCAACGGTCGTATCTGACTAGAATCCTATGACTACAATACCGTTTTCATTTTATTTTGAGCAATAATAATATGAGATTTTCAGAAGAAGTGATGGTAGAATTTGAGGTAGTAATATGATGTGATAATGAGTTGTGGAGGAGTATCCGTTACATTTTATTCTCAGTTTGAGTAATGGTAAAAAAATGGTAAGGAAGGGTAAGATTATATATAATATGAAAGTGATGAAAGATTTCAAAATATTTTGGATAATGATGGTGAGGTGTATATTTCAAGTGTTAGACTCAAAGAAGTTAAGGGAGATTTACATGTAAAGTTTAGTGACATGTCACATTTGTCAATATAATCTATAAATTTTATCGAATTATTTCAGTTGCCTAATATGATTGAAACAGAGGTCATCTTAATGAAAACAAGTCTTATATATCCAATGCCTCCTCTAAAAATATAGAGAATGCACCATGTGTGAATTTAAGTAAGTTTAAAACTAATTAGACAAAAGTTATGGTTGTTTTAACTATATAAAACAAAGTTAGACAACTTTTAAACCAAGTAGATGAAAAATGAGCAGGTTTCCTCAATGAAATATGCTTCCTATATAATATAATTAATTGATATAGGATGTCATTTGTAAATAGATATGGATACACATATTTCTGAATATTTTCTATTAGCACTCTCAGTAACAGTAACAATAGTCATTGTATTTGTAATAGTAGTTTATCTTTATTTTGTGAATGGAGGAAAGGTAAAATTGCTATCAATTTGGGGTAGTTTATTAGACTTGGGTTTGAATCCCCAGTAGTCTCTACATTCTCTCTCCAAGCATTGTGAGAGTCTAATGTATCTCAAATTAGGCACCACCCTGACTGTTATAACTTCTTCTATAAAGGTTGTAATTGTCATACCAAAGCCTTTTGATTCAAATTTCTATAACATACCGAATAATGGCTAAGTTGCAGTAGATGTACTCTTGTACAACATAAATAGTATTAGCTAAGCCTCCAAATTGACAATGTCATGAAAGCTCTGCATTCCATCTATTAAGACCAATTGTATGGAGGAGTGGTTGGAATCTAGAGCAAAAGAAATGGCATTGTTGCTTTCCTCCATCTTCAAAGAACAAGGTAAATGTATTGTTCTCAACGTCAGATATTTTCTTGTCATCTCCACCTCTATTTTATTGGACAAATGATGTTGAAGATGAGAATATTCAATGACAACAACGCAAAGGATATTATTAATGATTTTAAGTACTAAAGCCTGGCAATGACAACATAAAATCCAATGTCAATGTATTTTGGTACAGTTGGTAAACATCCAAGGCACATGCAAAATGTAAAACTGGGCATAAGATTGTTTAGAGACAAATAAAAATAAATTTACTCTAAAAATTGATTAGATGATAGATTTAACGAAAAATATAAATGCTTCCTCAATGAAATATACCTCTAGAGTAAAAGATAACTTTTATTAATGCTCTTTAAAATAAAAGTATAACTACAAATGATAAGAATTCGTGATAGCCATCTAAAAAAGATGTATTTAATTAAGTGTAGCTTTTGACAATTGCATTATCTAAAACAGTTTTTTGGGTTAGACATGGATAACTATGACAATTTTACACTGACAGCTTAAAATTTGGCTCTTTGACTGCCTTGTTTGAAGATGAGAGACTAGCAAAAATAGTTGTTTTTTTTATAAGCATAGACAAAAAAATATTTAAGATAAATAAGGAAATGGATATCACAATAACTTGTTTTAAAGGGTTGTTTGTGTGCGAGCCAAACTAGTCAATGATTCCATAGATTGGTTGATGTCAAAAATTATTAAAAGCATTCAATTCAACTATTCAAACATTTTCAAGCTCTCTTTGACACATCAGTGTCAATCTAGGTTCTTGATGTCACTTAATCTTGCACCCTAGAGATGGTTGTTCAAGCCTTCTCTAGATTGAGTGAAACATTGGATTACCTATAGCCCTATGGGTTGCTTATAGCCGACGTAAACCTCTAGGTTTAAGGGCTAGCTCCCTAGATTAGTCTTTGATAGCTTATCACCTACACTACTTGCTTACTTGGATAAAAAGGGATAGAAGGAACATAAAAAGTAACTTATGCTAATGAGGTGATGCACCATATAGATCTCTACTAGACTACCATACACTTGCACTATGAAACATGACTCACAACACTAGTCTCAACATCCTAGATCACTCTAACATAAGTATTTCAAACATGGAGGTGATATGCATTGCACTACTCAAGGTGAGTGAACAAAAGGTCAGATTGCAGACACTAATGCTATTCCATACACTTAGAGATAGACAAACACAATAGCTACACTTCATGTGACTTGTTAGAGGAAGAACTACTTGCACTAAACATGAAAGGGTAAAGAGAATACAAGGATAGATACTTATCACTTTGTCATTTCAATATGCACCACTTCACACACTTAAACAAGAAATTTATGAGATCAAAACCAGATTGGATATATTTATTTCAAAGGCAAATATAGTATTCAAACATGTAGGGCTTCACTATACTAGGCATGGATTTGATTACAAAAGCCAAAAAGGCTTATATTTATAGAGCATGCAAGAGGAGAGAGAACAAGGGAATTGGAAAGGTCAGAAAGCCAAGTGTTAATGCTTAGAAACTAGTCATATGTCAAGACAATGAAGTAGAAAAGGAGGTCAGAAGGTTGTCATGGACAAATGTCCATCATAAATTCATCATTCTACTTCAAGTTGGCATAGAGACCTCAAATAACCTTCTTGAAATTGCCTTTTAATGATGAGTTCACTTGACTGCTCTAACCTACCTTAAGAATCCTTGACACATATTCACTATCTTAGGAAGGTTGGAAAGAAGATGTGACAGTCATCAAATACCCCCTAACTGATAGCCTTCCTCTTGACACTATTCACTGTCTGGAGTCATTTACTAGCCATCTTGGCTTCAATCTTCACATTTGTCATCAAGGTGATTAGTAGTTACTCAAGAAAATCCATGGAAGAGGTGTTAGGACATATATTCAAAGTCCCTTTTTCTTTTACTCCATCAATTTGACCATAAATAAATTCAATATTAGACCTCTCATCTTCTCACTAGGTAGTCACTTTGCCTTTTCATTGTCTATCCAAGACTACTTATGATGAAAAGATTATCAAAGGTGTTTCCATGCTTATCTATGGTGAGAAATGAGTTTTAGGAGTTAGAAAGAGTCTCTAAAGACACCCCTCAATGACTTTCATTTGCTCATTCCCTTTTGTACTTGTAATTTGCCTCAAAACCTGCAAGAAACTCAATGTTAGGCTTGTTCGTATAGGAGACAGTATGAAATATATGAATGGTGAGTATCCTGGGAAAGTGATAGACAAGTTCAGATCACTTTCATGACCATTTGACCACCTTTGAATGCATATCCTTTCATATGTTATCCATCGGGTCTTAAACAAGGGTTTTAGGAGGGTTTTGAGTTGTTATGGTTCTTAACAATGGTTCATAAAACTAGACGCTCATCCTCCAAAGAAATTATAGTGAGACCAAGTGCAAGACCCATTTCAATTGTTCCTAGATCCTTGAGGCACCAAGCACACTATCCATACATGTATGAGCAATTAAAGATGGCTCTTGAGCTCCTTTTATGCATTGTGAGTAGGCCTAATATAGTCTTAGGCCAAATTGACCATTCTTGTGATTCCCTCTGCAGATCAATGGTTATGATCAACCTTATAATTCCACTTGAAGGATCTCAATTGGATTGGAAGGGTCATATGGTCTCAAAAGTGAAGTTGAACATCATTGGGGTTCATGCTCAGTTTAGGCTTAAAAGGCTTCGACTACCTTTCTTGAGTCTTTAACCACCTATGAGTGATTCTTGGGACTGTAGGTGACTATTCACATCTACTTCAACTCTTTACATCATTCCATAGTGTTACAAGACTCCCCAACACATTCTCTTACCATCTACACATTATGCTTGCAGTTATATTACACCTGGAGTGCCCTCTATTTGAGATAAAATAAAGGGCATCTCCCCTATTTACCTAGATAACCTAAGATTGTGAGAGGCTATATTAGGTCTTAGTGATGTTGTGTACCAAATTTAATCACTTGGTCATGCTTTAAGACCCCTCAAAACTTCAAATCCTTTAAGATAGGCTTATATGACTAATGATTGTGCACAAAATTTACTAAGTACGAGGTTAGACCCTATTTATTCAACCTTTCCTTACCCTATTTTCTTGCTCATGAAGATCACATGGAAGTGTATTATCATCAATGTGGGAGTGAATCTTTAAGTGATCATTCACTTTACCTCTTCTATTTTGGCCAAACCTGCATTCTCCATTTGCCTAGGTTAGTCCATAGACCATGTTGACTATGTCACCTATAGGTGACAATCAGGGAGAATTCTAAGGGCCCCTATAGGTAGTGATAGACAATATAACATTGTAATTTATTCTCTAACTTCCTCTTGAGGTCACTAAAACCATTCCACACTTGGTTGAACTCATTCCTGCCTTAGGGCTATGCTTATCATATCTCACTACTACCAATGTATTGTGGGTCTATAGTTAGACTATAGGTGATAATTTAAGAGAAAAAAGGACTCTTATAGTTGATGACCTGAGTCAAATCACTGTACCTCAACTCCTTTAATTGATCCTGAGGTCATTAATGTCATCTTTCACTCAAATGAAGTCATTTTGTCTTGAGTCATGTAATTATTGTGTCATTCTTGTGTTGTAAGATCATTTTAGCTTCAAGACTAATGTAGTTTACTGAATGTCTATAGTAAAAACTTGCTTGAAATGGAATCTTATTTACACTATCTTCTCATGACCAAACAACCACCTTCTTATGCCAAACCATTATTTATAGACTTGGGCTAAAAGAGAGAAACCATTAGGCTTGCCTAGACCTCAAGACACTTCACCATGGAATGACCTAGTGTATGAGAAAACTTGATTTGAAAAAGTTAAGGTAAACTCTTCCAATTTCAACCTTCTCAACCTGGGAACAAGGACTTAGGTCTGTCTGCAATGTAATGGCTTTACCATTGTCACCTTGATCTTCTCTATGCTCTTAGACTTGATTTAAGGTCCTAAATGACTTTAGACACCTTCATCTCAACACTCCTTTGTCTCATTTGGATTGACTTTAGAGTATCGAAGACTGCCTATAGGTGTTATCAGATATAGGACTGTGTATGTTGAATTGGTTCTCATAACTAATATCTAACTCTTTGAACAACTCAGTCTTATTATTTACACTTTGAGAGGTTATTAACAACCTTGAAATCTCCTTGCTTCATCAACATAAATGATCAAGGTTTAGCTCCACTTGATTGTACAATCACAAGGTTTCCTAATTGTGCTTGTGTCTTAGTCCTTTCACTCCATCAATGCTACTTTTGAGACTCAAACTTCAAAGTAACAAAAAATAACCATGCTATGAAAGGTTGGAAACAACAGATCACCTTTGATCCGAAACCATTTATAAGAGGGAGAAACTCTGTTACTAATGAAACACTACCTGCAAGCTTCAATGGAGTCTTCTACTAGCAAGATGAGGTAGTCCTACTTATTTATTGATATCCAAAGTTGCAAACAATACTAAAAAACATGTGAGAAGTATGTTCATACCACTCAAGAACATGTACACCACTTGGTTTTCTTAGATCAATCTAAATAGAGAAGAAAACTGAAGCCATTAGGGATGTGCAGGCAGTTTAGAGTCACCAACACTCTTAGCAATGGTTCATGAAGCACAAATCACCAAACTTGGAACTAGGACCATGAATTTGGATTACATAGAGAATAATACCACCCACCAATTGCACTTTCTCTAACTCACCTCCTCCTATCTATACCAAGTGGAAATCGATTGACCCTTTTGACTTGTCTAAGTGAGCAATGAGAGAGAGAGGCCAGATTTTGTCAATTTTGGACTTATAAAAGCTAATTGAGCATGGAATTGAGATATGGGGATCTCAAGAGACACTTTTAAAGTGTGCCCACATGCCATAACTATTGTATAGGCCATACAACTACTTAAGACTGTTTGAAATTCCCTGATCTTCTTGGAAGGATGTTGAACCTACATAATTCAATTTCAAAACCACCATCTCTGACATATTATAACATGTGGGACATCATAGTTCATATTGACACCTTTTTATTTCATGAGAACTGTACCACTTCATTAAATGACTCAAAAGGTGACCTTAGATGGCATTTGACCAACTTAGACAAGAATGACAAAGCTAAAACATAATGTTTGATTTTAGTAAAGACCATAGTGGACATTTTCCAACATAGGGGACCATATAACAAGTTTAGACTGTATAAAGGTTGACCTAATTTGACTTGGGGTCAAATTAGTCAACAGTTCCATTTAGTAATTCTTCTAAAACATATTTTCCCTGACTCATGTTCCCTTAGATTTTATTTTTTTCCAGCAAGGATAAATAAGATGCTTATGAAGACAAAAAATACTCGATGAGCATAAACATATAACAATCTTATCTCAAATCATATACAATGGTCCCTTTTTGAAGGTCATATGAGTACAACAAATAGTAAGAAAAAATCATTCAATTGATATAATTATAACTTTAGTGTTTTACACATTAATGATTGAGTGTATTTTTTGACATATCGTTGTTTGGATTTTTTGGATAATAATGTTAAAAGTAATAAAAAAAATTATGTGTCTATTAATTAAAACTTTTAGTGCCATTGTAAGGTTGACAGATGATATGTAAAAATATTATTTTCTTTACTCTTGAAAGTGGAATAAGATAAATAGGGAAAACATGCAAATAAGAGCGTATGACATGATAATCAACAACCACATAAGTAACCTAGAAAAATCTAACTTTGACTACTAATTTATTGACCTCTGGATGACAATAGGTTTCTACATTAAGAAAGAGAACAATTTAGAGGGTTGGTTGTTTACCAAACAACTTAGTTACTATAATTTGTTCCCTAATCTTGTGGACATTACTAAAAGCATGGATTCGTTAATTCCATTTCACAAAAAGATTAAGCTAGTTTAATTATAGATTTTTGCTTTTATATAAAAAATTAATTTAGATTTTCAAAAGGTCTTGATTTTTTTTAATCTTTTAAAATGATGTAGGAATATATATTTTTTAAATGTAAACCAAAATAAAGGTTGCCTTATCTTTTGTAGAGTTTTTTAAGGAGGGAAAAAGCATACCAAATAACCAAAAGTTTGCCTAAAATGTTCTTTCATGTTTTACAATGTAAATTAAGTCTTTATGGCATCGTGCAGACACCTAATGCGGTGAACAAATTTAATCTTCCACTTGCCAATGGTTTCCCTCCAACTATAGGTAGTCATATCCCTATTCTTAGTGGTATAATACAAATGTATCATCACCAAATCCAATGTCAATCAGGATACATTAGAAATACTCTCCTTGTCTCCAATATATTTGTATCAAAACAAAACCCACTCTTTTTCCCAGTTGTGGGTGAAATCATGTAGAAACTTTCAATGACAACACAATAAATGTTTTATGGGTGGAATTTTTTCAAATGTGGTTATAGAGACTCAAGTATGGATTTATATGTTAAAATTAGTCTTATACACTTGGAAAATATCATTCATGGCTCTATTATTCAGTTCTTGACCTACCTTACAGCCAAAAGGCTCACATTCACCATCTCACTATGCTTAAATGCTTATCTTATAGTCCGACCTTGATATTTTGACTACCCATATTACTTGTATCCCACAATATGCTAAAAACCTAATATATATCATTCATTATCAGCTATAGAGCTTTAATAACTTTATATCTTCCTAGACACTTGTGTTTAGACTTGGACACTAGTGTTGAGTCCTTGCTCCAATGCATGTTTCTATACATTATAAAGACTCAATTTTATTTTTTTTATATGTATCATTCAACCTATTTGTTTTATTTAACCCTTATGTGATAAACATTTCAAAAGGTGTGGTATAAATACAAGTTAAAGCCCACTCATTATTCATCTAGCAAATACCTATCAAGCTTATACTACACCATTGAAAATCAATTGCATCACTAAGTTATTTTGCCTTATTCTTTCATATTTCCTAATCAGTCATATGAGTAACCTTATTACAAGTTTGAAGCACCAAAAGAACAGACTGTGAGTAGTATTTGCCAAGTTACAAGCTAGATCACTACATATACTTTCATATAAAACATTACATAATTATTCACACACAAGCCCACATAAGGGAGAGAACTACATCGGTCTGAGGCCCTCTTCAGAGTATATGACTATATAGGCAATGCTCAATGATGTAGAGGTCTTTGAGGTTAGCTCAACTTCATTTGAGCCCACTAACCCTCATTTTGTAAGGTGACATGCCCTATTTAGAGGATGTAGGGTTTTGATAAAAAAATTGATATCAAGAACTTTTGTGCATGATACGAATAGAGAATATGAAAGGTGACAAACAACCTAATAGCTACATGTGGAAGTTTCCTAAAATAGTCAATATTGTATACATGACACTAGTGGTATAATTAGGACACTAGTGTCCCTAAGGTGACACACATGTCTAGGTTAACAGAAATAAAATATTCATAATCTAATGACTGGATCTAGATCTTCAAATAGTCTACTTTTTCACCTACATTACTCAAATTTGTCTGCATGTTAGTGTATAAGCTAAGTATAATTTCTCCTTCATATTTATATTATCATAATATTGAATGTTATAATTTTCATATTTGGCATATGCTTAGATTCAATATTTCTCATCAGAATGTTAGTAGATTCTAAATTAACTTAATTGGCCTAATTTGAGAGTACCTTACTCCTTACTTGATTAGGTTACTCTCTTTTATATCAATTCTTATTTCTAAAAAGGGTTAAACATTGGGTGAACCCAACCTCTAAGTCTTTTCATGCAATCTTAGCTTGCACTAAGAATGTTAGTAGATTCTAAATTCACTTAATTGGCCTAATTTGAGAGTAGCTTACTCCTTACTTGATAAGGCTACTCTCTTTTATATCAATTCTTATTTCTAAAAAGGGTTAAACATTGGGTGAACCTGACCTCTAAGTCTCTTCATGCAATCCTAGCTTACACTAAGGTTTTAGGATTTTCTAATTTCTAAAATTGTTAAAAATATTAAAAATTAGATTTGGTTCAAGTTCAAAGGAATTAATTATGTTCAAAAATGAATACATCTAATATTTATTCCTTTGTATGATACATAATGGTAATAATTGCTTGTTGTATTTCATACATTGCTACCTCAATCACAATCATAATCAAATGAGGTCAAAAACATGATAAAATTAAATAAAATGTATTTATGCATACCCCTTATTATCATAATGTTTATCACGAGCTACTATTTATTACTACTAAGTGTCAAAGGGAGTGCATGAAACAAGTATCGCCTGCATGTAATATTACAAACCACTTTAATAAGGTCATTGATAATATTTAACCCATTAATTTATTACATAAGTCTTCCCGTTGTAAAGATATTATATTGGAAACATTACGCATGACAATCTTGCCAAGCAATGTGGATCCACACTAAATTCTATCAAATGGATAAAACATAGTATTTCCTTTGGAAATGAAGATTTACCCACCCAACATATTATTAATTATTATTTTCCCTTATATATTCAAGTATGTGTTCACAATAAAATGGTTAAAAGGGTACCTGTGGGCAATGGTTCAAGACTTAATATTTGCAGTATATCTTTCCTTTCTTTACTTGGCATTGAGGTTAAAGATTTGGAATCATCCAATATAAGTATAAAGGGATTTGACAACATTTCACGTAAGGTCTTGGGACAAATAACATTACATATCATTATGGGATGTCATATCTTACCTACTTTATGTCAAGTCATGCCAAATTATTTAAACTACAACATACTATTGGGATGCCCTTAGATACATGAGATGTATGTGGTTCTATCTCTTTTTCACTCATGTTTAAAATTCAACCATCAAGGGTTCATTTATACATGTCTAATGGATACAAATCATTTCAAACATTGTGTAGTGATCCATCCAATGAATACTTACACACCACACACACAATTCTAATTTTAGCTCTAGATATTTCCTAAAACATGGATACAAAGGTCAAGGATTAGTAAAAAATGAGAAAGGTAGTACCTAGTCTCTTTACATATCACATAATACAAATCAACAAGGCTTGGGCTTTCTAGTAAAATCCATGACTAAAAAACTAAGAAATCATAGCCACCCACGTTTTGTAAAAGCCACTTTTGAATGCATGCATATACCTAATACTACTTCTGATATACAACTTGTCAACCCTTATTTGATTGATAAGAATGCTTCACTAGAAATTTGGTCGCTAGATGAGTTCTCCAATAACGAGTCATTGCTAGAGTATTTGGGTGTATATGAAGATCTCCCTTCCTTCTATCATAAGAATATGTTTCCTCGTACTACCTCTGCTCATGTTTACTTTAGTGAGAATGGTGATCCAAATAGTCCACATGATACACATAATACCATTCCTATTGTACCATTTATAACAAAAATATCCACCTTGTTTAATGAAGAAACAATAAAATATAATTATGGAATAAATCGAGCTCCTCAACCAATATTATTAGTTTTCATGATGCAAGAATATGAAAGCAAAAATTATAGACCATTTATACATGATTACCCAAAGTTATTTGCTTGGACTTATTCTAACATACCTGACATTGACCCATTTGTGGCAATGTACAACATATTATTATACCCAGATGCAAAACCCATAAAGCAAAAGATCCACAAGATGCATCCTAAGGTAGTCCTACTTATAAAAGATGAGATTAGAAAACTTCTATAGACATGATTTATTAGATTAATTGCACATTTTAATTGGGTTTCTAATATAGTGTATGTCACTAAGTCTAAAGGTGACATTCGATGTTGCACCTATTTTTGTGATCTAAATAAAGCTTATCCAAAATATGATTTTCCACTACCTAACAAATATATGATCATTGATTCTCTTGATATATATGAGACATTTTCATTCATGGATGGTTTTATTGGTTATAATAAAATAAAGCTTAACCTTGCAAATAAAAAAAATATGACATTCACGACATCATGGGGAACCTTTTTTTATATTGTTATGCCTTTTGGACTTTAAAATTCTAGAGCTACATATCAAAGGGCAATGACACAATTGTCATGATTTTATTCATAAGACTATTGATGATTTATTAGCAAAATCCTAACACTGACAAGATATGTTATAAATTCAAGACAAATATTATAACATTTAAGAAATTTTAATGTGCAATTAAATCCAAAAAAGTGTGTTTTTGGGGTATATTCTAGAAAATTTTTGGGTTATATTATTTCTCAATGAAGTACCACGGTTGATCCCAAAAAATTTAAAGCCATTGTTGAGATGCCACCAGTAACTAATTTAAAGCAGTTATGATGTTTATAATGCAAAATTCAAGTAATTCGACATTTTATTGCTCAAATAGATGATAAAACCATACCTTTCACATGTCTACTAAAGAAAGATACCAACTTTTATTAGGATGGAGTGTGCCAAAATAGTTTTGATGCAATCAAATAATATCTAGCAAATCCACCAGTGCTTATGCCACCAATACCAGATAGACCATTGCCTCTTTACATTTTAGCAACTCACGAGGCCTTAGGGGCATTATTAGCACAATATGATAATGATCACATGTGTTTATCCCTTTTAATATTACGGTTAAAGGGGTAGAATAGCCTAATAAAATGGATGGATAAAACTATTCTAAAGTAGACCAAAGAAAATTATTTAGATAATACAATATATTGAATTTGGAAAACTTACTGTATATGGAAAGTACAATACCAATTGATATTTGGAAAATTAAAATACAAGGAAGGGACAATACTTAGCTTATTTGTAGATGTGTAGGCAGATCTAAGTTTTACAAAGGTGGAAGTAGGTAGGTTAATGCTCAGGATCCAGTTTTCATATTCGAGAAATATTATTTTTAGAGGCCTAGACACTTGCATCAACCTGTGGACACTTGCTTCAACAGTTTTGTCTATGGCTCAACACTTCTATCCGTATGGAATATTCATTTTATTCAAGAGTAACCACATGTGCCTATTAGTGTATTTCATCACCTTTCTACTGATATATTTAGATCATGAGCATAGGCTCTGCATGATTATATATAGCTCAAACTCTAGTTATTGCCTCTTACACACCCATGTCTTAATAAAAAAGGGTTAACACATGAGTTAAATTAATCATGGAAACCCTGTTGTTGCTAAGTGTAACCTACATAACCATATACTCCAAGGAAGGCCTCAAACTCACATCTAATTCTCCCACTTAGGTGCATGTATGTAATGGTAATTGTGCAACTATATGATCTTTCTCCTATTGTAACTTTTGATACAAGCAATACAAGTGCAATTTGACCTTTTGTGATGCTTCAGACTTCAATGTTATGCAAATCAATGTAAGGTGTCATTCAATAGCTTTAACAATGTATGTGTTGATTGAGAGGCTTGTTTGGTAATTGAAACTATACCTTAGCTTTGTATATACAAGGAACCCTTTTGAATTCAAATAAAGACCTAATGATACATGAAATCTGACAATAAAATAAACATATGAGAGGATCCTCTTGCAATAATTAATAAAAATACATAAAATAATAGGAATTATTGGCACAAATTAAATCTGACAAAACACTTGAAAAGATTAAATTGATCGCAGGCCACTTCGAGGGGCAACCTCCTTTAAGCAAGCTCAATACAATAATTTTGTGGATGCCTTCATTGGCCTCAACATGTACTTATATATGAATTCTAATCTAAGCAACTACTAATTCTTATAAATGTGGGATAAAACAAAATGCTCATGGGATGACTTATAAAGCATATGCATCCATAGCAACTACTATACTAATAAAGTAAAGAGAAGAGATATCACAGGTTCATAACATCCCCTCCCTCTTATAAAAAGCTTTGTCCTCAGAGCTTTAGATTTGGGAATTGGTATTGAATCTAAAATAGTGGTTCCCATGTTGCATCCTTTGGTTGCATTCTGTGCCACTGAATTAAAACCTTGATGATGGAGTGGGAGCGAAGTTGGCATGTGTGCCTATCAAGGATTGCCTTTAGATCAAGAAGAATGGATCCTTCATTATCAGGTTTTGGTAAAATACTCTGCACTCTGATGTTTATGCCAGGAACTTTCTTCAAACAAGAGACATGAAATACTAGGTGAACTTGGGAAAAAGGTGGGAGCTCCAACTTATAAGCAATCGACCCAATCTTCTGAAGAACCTTATAGGGCCCATAGAACTTGGGAGCTAGCTTATGATGCCCTTTTAGTTTTAAGGATGATTGCTTATAGGGTTGTAGGTGAAGAAAAACCATATCACCTACCTGAAAAGTGCACTTAAAATGATGATAATATGCCTATTATTTCATTTGATTTTATGCCATATGAAGATTGTCCCATAGGGTACAAAGGATATGATCCTAGGTTTAGACAATGGTGTCGACCACTTAAACTGAGGAACTATTAGGGGTGTATGGAAGAAACACTGGTGGTGCTTGACCATATACTACTTCATATGGAGTCATTTTCATTGAAGTGTGGTAAGAGGTATTGTACCACCATTCAAAAAGAGGGAGCTACTTTGCCCATTGATGTTGTTGTTTTGAGGTGAAGCAATGAAGGAAAGTTTACAAGCATTTTAAAAAAAAATTAGTCTAGCCATCCATTTGTGGATGATATCTAGAACTCATTTTTAGTTGGGTGCCGATGCGTTAAAATAGTTCTATCTAAAAATGGCTAGTGAAGGTTGCATCATGATCTAAGATAATGGACGAAGGAATGCCATGAAGATGGAAAATCTAGTTTAAGAAAGTTTGTGCGACTGTGAAGGCAATATAGGGATGGTTGAGGGCATAAAAATGACTATATTTGGAGAGGAAATCAACCACAACCAAGATCACCATTTTCCCTCTCGATTTAATGATCCCCTCAATGAAAATCATATAAATATCTATCCAAATCTTGGTAGGGATGGGTAAGGGTTCAAGCAACCCATGGATGAGTGTTGTTTCACCCTTATTATATTGTTAGGTATCACATTCAACCACCATCTATTAAATTTCCTTTTTCATTCCCTTCCAAAATAAGTTGTGTCATGCCCACTCACAGGTTTTGAGAAACCTTGAGTGCCCTGTGGATGGAGAAGCATGGAGTTCATAGAATACAACATGTTGAAGATTTGGGCTCTGGGGAAGTACAATATGACCCTTATATCATAACGAAGCATAATCCCATGAATAATGTAGTATAGTTGAGGGGTTGGTGGACAACTGTTGAATGATTTGAGATAATGAGGAGTCATTGACATACCCCTATTGTACAACATCAAACCAATTTATAATAGGCATGGAAATAAATGAAAGGGAAGTTTGGTCTGCAAACGTGTGAGACAGAGCATCAGCCACAATATTGTCCTTACCCTTCTTGTAAGTGATCTCATAGTCATAACCCATGAGTTTGCTGACCCATTTCTATTGTGATGGGGTAGAGACCTATTATTCCAAGAAATATTTCAGACTCTAGTGATCAATTTTGATGCAAAAATGATTCCCCTATAGGTATGGATGCCACTTTTATACTAAATGCAAAATGACCATCATTTTCTTCTCATAAATAGAGAACACTAAATTCTTGATAGAAAGGGATTTGTTGGTAAATGCAATGGGGCATCCTTCTTAGAGGATAACAACACCAAGTACATTGCCACAAGCATCACTCTTGATAGTGAAGGTCTTAGCAAAACTAACATAACTAGAACAAGTGTAGTACACACAACTTGTTTAAATTCTTTAAGTGCACACTCAGTAACTTGTGTCTAAGTAAAATCATCCTTTTTCAACATAATCGTCATTGGAGCTATAATCCTCCTATAATTCTTGACAAACTTATGATAGTATCCACTCAACCCCAAAAAACCATGGAGGCTCTTGAGTGTCTGAGTATGAGGCCAATTTGTCATGGCAACTATTTTTTCAAGATCCACCCAAACCCCTTGGGCTGAAACAATATGCCCAAGAGACTCCACTTCATCCTAGCCAAAAGTACATTTGGACTATTTCACATAAAGATGATGGTCAGAGAGAAGTTGTAGTGCAAGCTCTAGATATTGGAGATGCTCAGACTATGTTTTACTATAGATGAGGATATCATCGAAGAAGACTAGAATGAATTTCTATGAGTATATCTAAAATATTTTATTCATCAATGCCTAAAATGTTAAAGGAGCATTAATGACGCCAAAGGGCATGACCATAAATTCATAGTGGCCAAAGGGCATGACCATAATTTCATAGTGGCCATCATATGTGCAAAAACTTGTCTTAGGGATATCATCCTCATGAAACCAGATCTGGTGATATCTAGAGCAAAGATCCAACTTGGAGAAAAATAAGCACGATAAAGCTTATCAAGAAGCTCATCAATAATAGGGAGCAGGAGCTTATCCTTGATTGTAAGGTGATTAAGTGTACAAAAATCAATGCAAAGGTGCCATGACCCATATTTTTTCTAAACAAGGAGAACTAGGGAAGAATATGGGCTGGTACTAGGGTGAATAATGCCTTGCTTTAGTAAATCTCGAATGAGCATCTCAATCTCGATCTTTTGCTGAATTGGGTAGCAATAAGGCCTAATGTTGGTAGGAATGCTTCCAGGAAGGATCTAAATATGATGGTCCTCTAGCCATGAAGGTGGTAATCCCATTAGTTTGATAAAGACACCTGCATATCTCTATAGAATGGTTTGTAGATCAGAAAGAGTAGTGGAGACTATTGAAGGTTGCATTTGAATGGAATGAAGTTGGGAAATGACACCGTGTGAATTCTTCTTAAGAATATTTTCCATGCGATGTGAACTTATGATGCTAAAATATCTTGGTTATAAGCATTTCAATGTGTGTTTTCCCTATTATCTAAAAATTGCATCCAAAGTTTAGAAAAATCTAATAAGATGGGTCCAAGTGTGTATAACCATTAGGCTCCCAAAATAACATCACATTCATCTAAAGACAAGGCACACATGTTGGAGTGCAAGTTATAATCTCCAATAGAGATACACACATTATGACACTTCCATTTGCAAGGTAATGTTCCCCCATTGGCAATCATGACTTCAAATTTAGAGCAAAGATGGATAAAATAATCAGCCTATTTGGTGATTATAGGGTCAATAAAGTTATGAGTGTTACCTAAATCAATGAGTATTGTGAGAGGGAACTTCTTGAAGTAACTCCTGACCTACATGGTTTGTGGGGTAGTGACTCCTGCTAAGGTATGGAGAGAGATCTCTAGTTGGTATTCTTGAGAAGCAGGTTCCATAGTCAGTTGAGATTTTTTTAGATCATCTTTTGTATCCTAAACACCTTCCCAATCTTTAGTTTTAGGTGGAGAGTCCACATCCAATAGGTAGAGCTTTTGCTCAACACATCGATGTCCTTGAGTGAATTTATCATCACAATTATAACATTCTTTTTTCTCTATAGGCTTGTATCTCTACTTCAGTCAAATGCTTGATAGGAGTGGTTATGGGGGCTGGCATTGTTTGAGATCATTGTGGAGATATATTTTTGAATAGAGCAAAATTGGATTTGAATTGCTGCAATCTTGTCCTTTACCAACTTAGCCAAATCTAAGGATTCCATCATTATGTTGAGCCAAAACATTTTGACCTCAGATTAAATTACATCATTTAGTCTACTGACAAAACAACTCTTGAAGAATTCATCAGACAATCCCTGTGTGATTGGCTAGTTTTTCAAATTCTATTTGATATTCTCTCACAGTTCTTGTTTGGAAAAGTTTAGTGAGTGCTCCAATGAAGTCATCAAAAGTAGTAGGGCCAAACCATTGTAAAATAAGGGTACAAAAATTGGTCCACATGGATTCGTCATGAGCCTTGGTATACCAATGATACCATTAAAGGGATTCAAGTTCCAAGTGAAAGGATGTAAGCGGGACCTTGTTGGCATCAAAAGTATTATGCAGACTAAAATATTATTCTACTTAATAGATCTATCCAATTAGATCTGCACCATTAAATTAATGAAAATTAAGCTTCAACCCACAATAATTGTTGGAAGAAGAAAACTTAGTGTTTGAAGAAGACTCTAGATGTCATCTGTTGTTCATGGTGATATGTTAAAGATTGAAGCTGAGAATTTTTTCATCAAGATCTTTGATGTGGGTCTCGAGGGTGGAAATTTCATCCTTCATGTTTTTTTCTCCTATTTGGGTTACTACCATGATCTAAATAACATTTTTTTTTTGCAATGGATAGGAAATTAGAGTTAAGACACATTTAGTAAGGAAAGTTTTGAATTTGGGTAAAGACGGAAGGGGTAAAGGGGCTTTTAATAATTTTTGGCATAGTGGGAGTATGATTGACGAAGGTGAGGGTAATTTTAGGAGTAAAAATGAACAAATTGGAAAATTTGTCAAAGAGGACTAAAGGAGTAGAAAGAGATGATGAACACTGTGAAAAATTTGAAGGCAAGTGAACAAAAACAAAAGTAGTTATGGAAAAACCTGAAAAAAGGGAAAATTGAGATTTGCTAGAATTAGGAGTGGAATTGGGATATGGGACCTCAAGGAAGAAAATATAGGGAATGAAATTTTAGGTGTCTAGATAAAGTTTGAGGATCAATGAGGCTAAAAATGGAGAGATATTATAAAAAATGAAAAAAAAATTACCCTATTTTTTTCCCCTATCTGGCAGTAAATCCTTTGAGAGTCTCCAGATACTCTATGGATGGTTTGCAAATTTTGGTTTCTATCAAATATCTACCTATCAGTGCTTTGACAGTCTATGGATACTTTGTTGATTAATTTTTTTGAGTATGCTGGAAATATTCTAAAACTGATAGAAAATTGGCCCCAAGTTTCAATGGCTAAGGGTTTTAAAAATATCACTCTGTCTACCAATGCCATCTAAGTGAGTACTGATCTCCAAAAAAAATTTGGCCATGAATTTACCTCTATGTGACAACTCTTGGTTTTCTTCACATATGGGAACTACTCAATCGAGAAGGGGTCATTGCCCATTTCGTTGGTAGGTCCTCTCAATGGGCCAACTACTTTGGGGTTCCTGTGGTACTCCTCATGATGAGTTTTAGAGATTTAACCCAAGCACTTCCCACAATTACATGGTTAAGTTTTTACCTTGATCTAAAACAAATTATAAAAAAATATTGAATTGAGTTATGTAATAAAACATAGTTAATATTTTTTGACAAATTATTGAAATGAAGTATGCGATAGAACATAGTTAACACTTTTTGAAGAAAAAAATTGCCTTGAAAAGCGCTCTGATACCAAATGAGAGGATTCTCCTGCAAAAATTAATAAAAATGCATAAAATAATAGGAATTAGTAGCACAAATTAAATTTGATATAACACTTGAAAAGATTAAATTGATCGCAGGCCACTTCAAGGGGGAAACCTCCTTTGAGCAAGCTCAATACAATAATTTCATGGATGCCTTCATTGGCCTCAACACTTATGTATGAATTCTAATATAAGAAACTACTACTTCCTATGAATGTGGGATAAAACAACATTCTCACGGGATGATTTATAAAGCATATGCATCCATATCAAGTACTATACTAACAAAGTAAAGAGAAGATATATCACAAGTTCATAACAACTTATAGCCCCTCCAAAATGGTCACAAGATAAAAAGTACAATAATAGAGACAAGGATAAGTAAATATACTACCATCAACTTTGGACACTAGCGTTGATGCTAGCATCTTGATGTAAATGGTAGTGTTTGAGAGCTTAGAAACATAACAAACAATAAAAACTCATGGATCCCTACCACAAAGTGGCCAAAGTGCAACACATTGATTAGAAAGTAGCAAAAGATTGGACAATGCCAAAAAAATCCATGGATCCTAATGGGCCCACGTAAGACCCTACCACTAAGTGCTCAATCTTTCGTCAAAAGGGTTATACATTTGAAGCTATGCAAAAAGACATTATAAACATGAAGCTTGTACCAAATATGGGGATCTACATTTGTCCTCCCCAATCTAGTAAGTGCATGGACTCCAATTACTATAATTAAAGGAAGTTCATACCTGGGTGGGAAAACACATCTTAGCTTCATGATAGTTCTAACTTGGCTTTGTATCTCATGTCCTATAATCAAAAGCACATTAGAGTATAATTATCATATATAATTTACAAATAAGCAATAGTCAAAGTATTTGGAAAAAGAAAGAACATGGAAATAATACATCTATAAATGTGTTGCATAGTGATGTTTCTGTATTGTTGTCCCCACCATGAAGGATGGAGAAGTAGAAGGGGACTTGAGGCCCCATCCATTTTCTAGCTAGGAAAATGGATAAGTCCACAAGTGGTCAAGTGTGTTGCATCCTGTATATTTTTTTGAAAAGGAGTGTTGGGAGGTGATCATGCCCCCAACTTAGTATAAGGAGAGTGGTGATAACATCATCACATGTATTGAACTTCAACTACACAACTCAAGGGTAAATGTAGTCTAGATAATCTATCTAAGGGTGAGTGGTGTAACCATCTTAGCCTGAATAAGGATAGTAGTATTAGGTCATTAAGGGAATTTTATCTCAACCATACTACTCACTAGAGCCAACTATTACAAATGGATAAAGGCTCAAAATGATGCCTATCAGTAAAATATTAGTGTTTTTTTTATAGGTATTTTGTGTATGTAATTTGATAATTTTGGAAGAATCGATGCATCTTGGTAAAATAGTTTGTATATGTAATCTAAAAAAAGAAATTGCTGCATCTTGGTTAAATGAGAGAAGGAATGAACTTCGTTTGTGCTTCTTATCATGTCTATTGTGAATTGAAGTATTACTTTGAATATGTATTTTGTAATTTTTGTTGCACTTGCATAGCATATGCACCTCTAGTATATGTCAAGCTAGGGTATCTATCAACATGTAGCCTCTACTCTATAACTATGTCCAAATATGTGAAAATTGGTACCAAATGTATAGTATTCTGACCCAATTGTATATTTGAATCATGTAACTTATGTCATATTCAGTGAACTATGTATGTGTGGAGTCATGCCTTTTATGACATGCACCCATTGACATGCCCCCCATTTTGGGATGAAGGGAATAAAAACTAATAGTTACCTCATTGCAAAAGGATAAGTGACCCAAATGTATATGTATCAATGTTATGCCTTAGTAAATTGATAATTGGTAACTTTTATATATTTTTTAAGTGACATGTTTGGTGCAAAAATTTTGAACCTTAGTGTGAAGTGGAGAAGAATTCATCATTTTTAAATTTGTAACAAATGGTTATGAAATTGGTAGAGTACAGAAGTGTTTATTGTATGGATCCCAACATAACTTGCAATTTTCAATTTGGATAAATGGTGCTTGAGATATCATAGGTCAAAGTTCGCAAATATGCACGACAGTTAAAAAATCAACAACTATATATATATATATATATATATAATTTTGTTTGAAAATTCATATTTTATTTTCATTTCTAGCTTTTGGAATTATCTTTCTCTAGAGTTATTTACTACAATGCCTTAAGAGAGTGATTTTTCCAATGTGAATTGATGGCATGCTTGCCACTTTGGGAGGAAAGGATCTGGAGGAACTAGTAAGTTAACATTTTTGATCGGTTCCATGTTTTTGAGCCCATTTTGGGCATTGAATTTGTCGATGGCACTATCATCAGTGTTTGGGATGGTATCGAGTAGTTGTTGATGGTATCATCCATATTTTGACATTAGTGTCCTATGCTTACATCCAAAATGGATGATAGCATCTAATGCTCATGTCCAACATTTTTTATTAGATTTTTTCATTTGTATTTTCTAATGTCCTATGAAATTGACAACTGACACTTGTTTTTGCTTGTTTATTTTTGTATAAGGATGTTCATATTCACTAGTTTAGATATGGAAGGCATTTATACACCTTATTAGAGTTAAGGTTAGATGATGTAAACTAGACCATTATTGATCAGGTCAAGTTGGGTCATGTTGGATGATTAGGGTAGGTCCATTATGATATTCATCTGATGACAACATTAGTTGATAGGTATAATGTTGATACTTATACTTTCTGGCTCCTAACATGGGATATTACTATTACATTGGAGGATATGTCTCATATATTATAGTTGTTGATTATAAGTGAGAAGACCTAGGTATCAAGATGTGATAGCATTGGGTATATGCAAAGATCTCACATATATGTTATAGGTCATCATGTAGATGGAGAGCCCTATACCATAGTTAATCTAGAGGACATTGCCAGAAATATGGTGTTCTGTGCTTACAAAAATTCATTTTTATTTGTTGTCATCCTTTATGGTTGTGGATAGTAGTAGGGTAGCTATATACTATATATGTATTATATTATTCATAATATTGAGCAATATGATACTAGCTATTCTTGGGGGCACACCATGGTGGCCCACTTATACAAATAGTTGTACAAATTTTTCTTAGAGACATGACATGGTAAATTGGGTACGATGACACTTCTTCATGTATGGGCATACGAGCACATCTTAGTTGTATGACTTGTTAGTGGACCCTTGGTTGGATGGGCCCATCCACATATTTTTGATGCACGATCAACATTAATTTAGAGTAGGGTGCATTTGAATATGGAGTATTATAGGATACTTAATTGACTAATACCTACACAGATTGTTTGACATCCATCTAGGACCTTTATTGGATGGCCTGAGGATGCTTAAGAGTTACAATGAGTTCATGCTAACATTTAGTTGGTCGACCATTTTCTTAGTGTTTATGAGTGTTTTTGGTATGATCATGTGTTGAGATAGTTTGGCATTCAACAAGGAGTCCCCTCTAATCCCTATCTATGGTATCAAATAGTTAGAGTCGATCACAGGATGATTGACAAGCTTGCCCCCATAGTTGTATATCTAGCACTAATCCCCCTTGGGGAAATGTATCTTGTTATCCCTTTGAATACAAGCAATGATGTAGGTTGCAAAAATGCCCATACATAGTGGTGGTCTGGTGCTCGTTTGCCCTTATTATTTCTTATTATTGTTACCCCCTGATGTAATACCTATAACACAGTGCAAAGATAGAGGAGGTAGAGGTGGGAGATCTCCTATAAGTCCATAGCCTTTAGATAAGGAAACTATCAAAGCCACATGTAAGTAGATTATTATGTTTGATTTTTCTTATATAATATTTGGTAGATTATATGTAATTTATAACTTGTTTAAATTTTTTGTAAGTAACTAGAAGTGGTCCATGATGGTAGAGCGTGTCATG
The DNA here is from genome assembly GCA_037957365.1 of Torreya grandis. NCBI lineage: Eukaryota > Viridiplantae > Streptophyta > Pinopsida > Cupressales > Taxaceae > Torreya > Torreya grandis. The sequence continues at coordinate 3,632,241 of JARHVA010001109.1, read as the reverse complement.
CATGCCCCGACACATAGTATGCCCTCGATATTATGGGTGATGTTTTTATGGAGAGAGTAGTTGATATTACAAGTGATGTTTTTGTGGAGAGAGTAGTTGATATTATGGGTGCTCATGCACCCTTATTTAATCATGTAAATAGAGTAGTGGCAACATACCATATAATGGTTACCAAGAGGGATGAGCTACATGTTAAGTTGTATAGGTAGTCTATTCTTGAGAGAAGTTCTACTGAGGTGATATAGGTTTTGATTGACTGATATGATGCCTTACATCATGAGCATGATCATATTCTACATCATTTAGGAGTGTTAGAGGAGAGATTGCATAAGCAATCTTGATCTCATGGTTTTAGGCGAGATGTTGGAAATTTGGTAATACAGTGGACTCATATTCATATCCTCTGCTTGATATACAACTTTGGCTTTACAAGGAATTTGGAATTTGGATCTACATCAGAGTTCTAGTGGCATACTTCCATTGTATCTCTTTATATCTCTACTATGGTGGATTCTCTTGTACCTAGATCTTCCTCCATGGATCAACTTGCATTGCCTCTCTACTTAGTTACTCATGCATAAACAAATCTTAGGTTATACTATGTTGCTCACTATTGGTGTACCATCTCAAAACTGCCTCCTCTCTGGCTATTTTCACCACGTGCCTCTACTCAAAAACTCACCATGGCTGCATCTGAATCAACTCACTATATTTTAATGTAATAGGATTCTACTATGTTGCCAAAGTCTAACCCTACTCCATCATTCCTCATGACACACAACTTGCACCCTGACTGTCGCTCTCACAACATACCTGTGCAAACCTGTAGATCCTCTCTACCATCTTGATCGTAGCTTTTCAAAATGATTCATGGTATTTTGTTATGATTATAGGGTTTATTTTTAGATTATTTTATTAGTGATATTAGGTTGTAGGTTTATGTTTGTTAATTTGGTTTTACAATAATAATTCTATATTAAGTTAGATTTTTCAAAGCATTTCATAGTTTTTTTTGTTGTTGTTGTTTGGGTTTCTTAGTATAGCCTCAAAGTTTCATACTCAATGTGCTTTAGTTTTTTAATTCATTTTTAGGTTTTTTATCTTGTTAATTGTTTTTAGGACATATGTTATTTTTAAATAGTTTGAAATATTTTTTGGTATTAATTATCAATCGTCTTTTATTTATTTTTCTTAGATATGTTCATGTGTCTAAAAATTAAATACAATAAAATAAAAATAAATAAACAAATAATAAATAAAAAAATTGGTCATATTATTGTGTCGTTAGGTGTTAAATAACTTTAGTGGTTAGTCAAATCATCAATAGTGTAATATCATCATCAATTATAGTTGAGTCTATTATAGTCAAGTCTAGTCATTTTTGTTGAGTCTATCTAGTTATGTTCTAAACCATATCATTGTATGGATGCATATTTGGTTGAAACCAACATCCAATCCTCTAGTTTTCATGCGGTTTCCCATTCTCTTAGGAAATCATATCACTAATGCATTGACCCAGCTTCTGATGAACCAACACAGTACAATAATATCATACTAATTTAGAGACATTAACCAATGGCACCTCTACTGCATTCTTCATTCGTTGCTTCATCAATGGACTTCAAGATGTGATTCAAGTAGAGGTTCATATGTGGCACCCTCAAACAATGATGGAAGTGATGGGCTTATCCAATATTGTAAAATATTGCATCAACTGGCAATGTCTCCAAATAATTCTCCCTTAGACTACAAAAGCACTAGAGTAAGCACTAGAAGTCCCTGAGCACTCCTCTAATGAATCCATTCAGGAAACCACCATGTTTGAGTAGACCCTAGATGAGCCCAAGCTGATAATCACAAATCCCAATTAGGGAATCAAGGCTCCACCTCCCTTGAGAAACAATGCTAAGGGAAACAACATGTACCCTCAGTTGATTCACAAGGATAACTATTTTGTGCACCCCTGTTCTAGATTTGAGGTGATCATCATCAAGCTTCAACTTTCATTGCTCAACTCTCATTGCTAGATTTTAGTTGTGGTTATTCCACTCATCTATATTTATGCACATCCACCTCCTATTTTAGTGCTTATGTTCACTTTATTATTATACATGCTCCTATCACAACACAGACATAAGAAGTGGAAGCAAAAATACATGCATGGTAGAGCTTCCATCTAGTCTTCAACTTATTTTTGGTTTGGATTTCATTTTGTCCTCCTCTTAATTCTTATCATGTTTTGAGGGAAAAACATATTTAAAGGGGATGAAATGTAATGTACCCAAATAGGGGAATAACTAGTGGAAATAGTAACATGTAATAGCAATGCATTAGACAAATATTCCCACATGCATTAGACTAAGGAGATGAGTAGGTAAGAGATAGTATAAATAAAGGGGCAGGTGATGTAGATGATCAAAGAGTATTTTGTAGTTGAGCCTAGATCAAAAAGGGTATCCCCATTGAAGTGGCCTATGATACAAAGTGTTCCTTCCACAAAAGGAATTTGTATTTGTATTATGAGTGTTTTGATCAATATATGAGTGGATTCTATTATTTAGTTGTTATGAGAGTAACAGGTCTTTAATAGTGCCATATCTAATATCCTTTATGGATGGAAGATATTTATCACATTTGAAAAAGTGTTAGAGATGGATTCTAGGTTGGAAGCTCAATTGTGGATGGGGGAGATAGACTCTTCCTTAAAGGTAAGTATGGAGAGATTACAACATGAATTAACACAACTTAGATTAAAATGGAAGATTTAAATGAAGGGAAAATAATTTAGTTCATCACATTCAAAATGGAATATTATAAGACTAAGAATATGATGCACTATTTTCTACACAAAAGGACGTTATATAATGGAATTCCCACATTATGAGGTGAAAAAAAGGTAGAAATAATAAGAATGACTCAAGCATCAGCTAGGATGACACCACTGACTTAAAAACCCATACACATGGAAATATTATACCATGGAATTATTGATTATATGAATATCACCCACAACACATGTGCCCTATGATGAAGGTGGATCCACTACCACAATAGTTAATGTAATGCACCACAAATAGATCATTTAACCATTGTAAACACACTTGTCTAGGCCATGATGCAATGGAAGATATAAGGAATATGATTAAAATAAGGGTAGATGTGGTGTAATAGATGACACCATTACCCCAAAGCATGTACCCTCCAAATATTATACAACTAATGGCATACTAACCAAAATAAAAACATCAAAACCCCTCATCGGTATAAAATATTGCACGTCAAGGGAAACAAATCAATACTATAATATCATTTCAGGTAGTTACAAAGGAACTAGTCAAGGTAGAGAATATTACACATCAAAGGGAGGGTAATGCGAAGTCAAATAAAGTTACCAAAGAGTAATGGGTAGAATCAATGCTATAACCAAGGTTATAGACAAGAAATACCTCCTCTTGCCTATTATAAGTGCAAACTAATTAGCCACATAGCAATAAACTATGTTGAAGAACCACATGTAAAATGTGGATTTTACCACAAAAAAGGACACAAGATTAATTTTATTATTCAAAAGTATCACAATTCTAAAAGAATGGTGGCATTAAAATGAGATAGAATTATTTAGAAAACCACAAGAAAAAAAATCCATGAATAGTTGTTGAGGAACCAAAACAAAGTGTGGCGGTAACCAAACAAAGTGGAACTAATATAGGAAAAGGTAAGGAGAAAGCAATCAAGTTAGAAGATGACTTTGGAGTGGATAGTGAAGGAGACTATCCCAATATATATGATCGTGAGAGGGTTGTAGAGAGAAGTAGAAAAACTATTCAAGAAAAAAAAGATAACAAAAATAAAAAGTTAACTTATTTTGATGAAGGATAAATTGAGATCCTTGAACAAATGCTAAAATTAGTTAAGAACCAAGGGATGCTAAATAAATTAATGTACTTCACAAGAATTGAAATAAATAGAAAAGATAACACATAGTAATAAAGGTAGACAAAATAAGAAAAACCCAAGAGAAATGTGTTTAAGACCAATTGTAAATTGAAAAAGACAATAATTCTCTTAGATGTCAAAACTAGTGACTAAAAAATAAGAAAAAAATACTAGAGAAAGGGTTAGACAACAACATCCTTCTAATAAGTACTTAGGAATCATTAAGGAAATATCAACTACATATTAAAACCTATGATATTACCATGGCAAAAGTAACCCAAAGATCATGTATACATACAATCTAAAACATACAAATCAATTTTATGGCCATAAAGAGAAAGGTCAAATTTGAGGTCATAGATATGTGTGATATCGGGTACCTTATGCTATTAAAAATAGAGTGGTTTCTGGACTATAATGGTAACCTTGATTTAAAAGAAGACATCATGTTTGAAGGGAATGACTTGGTGGTCCACTTTTTGCTAGAAACTAGAATGGCAATAACATGGTCAAAATAATTATGGCCTAAAGGAGAAATTGATTTTGATGAACTATTAAGTGTTTATACCATTAAGAAAGAAAAATTCTTAAAAGAGACTATGAACCAAATGTAGAAGGTGAAGTGGTTCTAGATAGAAAATATAGGGAAACATAAACTGAAGAGGACATTGAGGCATGGTTGAATGGAGATCTATAAATAAAGGTACACAAAATATGCCATATGAAGAAATTATTGTACAAGTTACTACAGAATACCATAGTAAAAAACTGTATCCTAAAAAAAGGGAGAGTAAACTATATTAAAAGAGGGGCCTCACATGTCAAATTACCCAAATAAAACAAAATGGGGAACACTAAATAATATTTGGAATAAATGATAAGAATATTCACCGTATAGAACAAATGGAAGGAAGCAATAGATGACACTTGAACCATAACTACTATAACGTGATGAAACACTCATAAAGAGGACATATCAAATTGGAAAACCTTCAAAATTTTATCGAAAACACAATATTTTTTTCAAGAATGATATTTTAGGGAGATTATAATATGTTGGACCACATACGCCTAAACTCCACATCTAAAATTATGAGAAACATTGGATGGAAAGGGGTGAAATAAATCAAATACTTTGGTTACAATTATTTTATTAGATCCTTAAATCATAACCCATGGCTTGGTATATGCACTAGGAGGCACAAAAATGTAAATGAGAGTGAAGTGAACTAAAAACTTATTTTTTTAGAATACTAAACTTTAGAGATCTAGAATCAAGAGTGTGTCAAGCACTATGCAAAAAAAAAATCATTTATTCAATCCAGAAGACATCAATAGAATAGAATTTAACAAAATAATAATATACAATAAAAAAATGGGGCATATGGATGATGAAGAACCGATTAGATAAATAAAAAATAAATTAGAGGTTGATGCAAAACCAATAATGAATATAGAAAAACTTTTCTAGAATAAAGAAGGGAATGGAGAAAGGGTATGTTGTATAAAAATGACTAAGAAGGAATCAAAATATGAGGAAGAGCAAATATAAAATTTAACATTATAAATTGAAGAAGGTGAAAGGCAATCAATTAAAACACTATAAGATAAAATAAACTAATTCTACTAACCATTGAAGATAAGAGAGGAGAACATAACAACCAAAGGAGACATAAAATTCACCAAAATAAGAATTATTGGGTAGAAGTGGAAATTGAAAAAATGGTTGAGCTATTAAGGGAATTTGAAGACCTATTTCCTTAAACTTTCATAGAACTTAAAGGCATTGAAGAAGAGGTGAAAATGATGAAAATAAAAATCTAAGAAGATGCCAAAATGTGGTAGAAAAGACCCTAACTCCTTAATATAAACTTGAAATTAAAAGTAAAACCAAAATTAGATAAAATGATAGCTAGTTGCATCATCACATAGTATACGATTTAGAGTGGATAAGCCTTATGGTCATCCAACACAAGAATTCAAGAGAAATTTTCATTTACATTGATGAGAGGGATATAAAAAAGGCATGTGTCCATGACCTCTTCTTAACTCCTTTTACAAAATAAATATTGGAAAATATTATAGGAAGAGAAGTATACTCCTTCATAGATGGATTCTTGAGGTACCATTAGGTAAAAAATAGACTTAAAGGATCAATCAAAAACTATTTATTGTGATGTAATGGGGGTCATTTGTGTATATGGTTATGCCATTTAGGTTGAATAACACACCAATAGTATTTAACCACATTATGGTCAATGATTTTCAAGAGTTCATTTATGAGTTTTTAAAGGATTATTTAGATGGATAGATAATGTACATACCAATGAAAGATAATATCCAGTCATTATGGCTAATGTTCTTAAGATGCAAACAATTAAACATATCCATAAATATGAATAAATGTGTATTTACGACTCCATTTGGGTCACTATTGGGACATATCATTTGTAAATAAGGATTACTAGTGGACTTATTGAAGATAATTAATTTTAAAATTTCCACTACAAAGGGTGTTGAAAGGCGTAAGAATATTGTTGCGATATACTAGGTATCACTTCTAATTTATTTGCAACTATGTGGTATTTAATGTTTTTAGGAATTAAATAGATCAAATCCTAAGGTTGGTAAAGGGATATAATAAAGGGGGTAAATGCCGATAAATATTTCAAATGACTAATTTAATTGATTTACCCTAAATAGGAAGTGTAAAGGAGAAAGTCAACTTATCTAAAATAAAATAAGCACCACTGGGTGATGGTAATGTTGGAATATATTAAAGGAATAGTCAGGATCACTTCATTCTAGAACTAGAATTTCACCTACACTAGGTCAATAGTGTTGTCAAGTGGACTATAGTGTGGTGCACTATTGGCAAAGGGCACTACACTATTTTCCTTTTGTGCACAAGAGTCTTGAAACTTATGGGGAAGTTATGGGAGGTCTTCTGGGTCTTGTATGTGTCCCCAAGAACTTTCAAACATCCTTTTGTGTCATTTTATGGTAGTTCCTTCTTTAAAACCCTAATGAATATCTACACACATGAAACAATAAGCAAAATCAAATGCAAAAGGAAGGGGAAAAGGTGGGTTGTAGGATGTTATGATCGAATAAACATAAAACCCCTATTATTTTAGTTGCTACCTACATTAACCCCAATGATAAGGGTCTCAAACCAAATGTAGTTCTCCCTTAGGGAATGTGCATACTCAATGTGCATGGTATGCAAGAATGACTTTTGCTTAGGCCCTTCTTTGATCAAACATGCAGATCTATGTGTGATGTTGAGTAAATATCTAGAGTGATGAGCTATACTATTAACTAATTTCTATGTAATTATGTGTCAAAGTAGTAAGTGCTAGATTGAGAATGCCTTGTGAAGCTCTTTATATACAAAAATCTTTATTTTGAATGTAAAACACATGTTTACAGACTAACAAGGTAAAAAGATAAATATAAATCATAAGAGGAGACCCAAAGGAGGGTAAGGACCCAAAATAAGTTAAAAACATGGCCGTTGGATAAGAGTGTTGAGGTGGATAATAGCATTGGGTGCTTCCGTCCAGGACTGCACTATTGTCTTGTGTACAAAGACTGGGTTATGACTAGGACAAATAGGCCAGGGACTCCTTATGACTAGAAAAGGGATGACATGAAACTATTGAGGGTGTAAAATAAATAAAATAAGTCATAATACGGACCATATTTACATCCAAAAGACCCAAGTGACACATGAAAACAAGACTTTAATTCACCATTAAGAACTTCTTGTGAAAGAGCTACAAAAGACATAATACTTGTGTTTGCTTGACCAAGTTAGGGTGTGTACATTTACCCCCTTTCATTCTAGTAATGCAATGAATTGAAAGTACTAAAGTAAAAGAAAAGAAAATGCATACATGTACTTACCTATGAGATCACCCCATGCAAAGAATATATGTGATCTAACTTGATCCACCCCTTGGTCAGAGAAGTGGATAGGAATTGGAATGATGTCTGTGAAGAAAAAATCCACAATGTGGGTGTCCCCTATACTAAATTTGAGTAATCAACTAAAATCATGAGAAACAAAGCCCTATTTTCCCCTAATTTGATATGTGAATTGAGTTTGAGAAGGAATATGTAAAATATGGAGAAATAAGCCATGCTTGCCCCTGCTCTAATATGTAGATGAGTCTAAGAAGAAATGTGATTAGATGTCAAAACTACTGCTTGACCTGAATCCTACAAAAACTAGTGTAATTTGGGTCTAGTGAGAACTATGGATCAACCATTGCAAATGATTATATGACCCAATATGGTGACATCCTAAGTGTAATCTGGTGATATGAACATAGAGAAAGGTATAATTTGCCCTTTTATCTATATAACTTGGTGAAATTCTATGGGATCAAGAATACGTGCCTTATATCATGTCCCCAAACCCGATATCTAAGTGTTGTGGCTATGTAACTTGTGTATTAAATTTGGAGTCTGAGTCAATAAATGACATGTAGAATGACACACATTATCATGTCTCATGTGAAAACCTATAAGACCAAGAACATGTACCCTGTATCATGCCCAAAATCTGATATCTAAGTGATGTAGTTATGTAACCTATGTATTAAACTATATATATATATATATATATATATATATATATATATAGGGATGATGTACTATGTATGTGCCCCCATAGTCATAATCTAAATCTTGAATTGTATTAGAATCTTGTGTAAAATTTGAGAATCTAAAGCAATATCTACCAAAATCATGGAACATTGGAAATATGAGTCAAATTATGTATCTGCTTATATGAATATCTAAGTGTCTAAAAAAAGAAAATGTGTATCTAATCCTGAATATATGAGTATCTAAATAAATCGATGTGACTATATATCTAAGCTTGAGTATCTGAGTAAACCTGTGTGACTGTATATCTAAGCCTGAGTATCTAAGTAAATCTATGTAACTATATATTTGAGCATGAATATATGAGTAAATCTGTGTATCTGTATATCTAAGCCTAAGTATCTATGTCACTGTATTGATGTGAATGGTGTATGCATGCCTCCCTTTTGGTGAGAGCCAAAATTAGGGTAAGGATATCGAACCAAAAGGGATACCAAAATGTATGTTAGTGAGTAATCAATGTTGATAATACAAGTACGAGATTTATTGTATTGATAATTGTACAAGAATTGTTTATAAATTGAGAATAAGATAGACTTGTGGTTTGTAATGAGTTTGTTAAGGAAATATGAGATTTGGCCTCCACAAAGGCAATTTGACTGGAATAGAAATGTAATTAGTATGGTGCATGTTATATCATCATCAAATTTTGCACGTAATAAACAGATAAAAAACCAAAGCTATGAGCACATGATATCAGGATTTGAAGTTTTTGGTAATAGTTGGTGAGTGCAGGTGGGACCAACCTTAGGTAGGTGGAAATTACAAAAAGCTTGGTTTAAGTAGGTTGGATTGATGGAGTTCAAATTCATTTGAAGTTTTAGATTTTGAGATATTTATTGCTATAAGCCAATAAGACATGTCAAAGAGATGAGGTGATAATGTGACCTATTACGAGGAGGTGAAGGCATTGATTCAAGCTGGTGAGGAGGTTGGAATGGTAATGATTCTATAATTTTTCATGTATTTGAACATTTTATTTAATTTGTCATCAATATTTGCTAGTTTAGGACTTTTTTGAGGGACCATGCTATCATCCAAAAGACAATGCTAGTATCCTAGGGTTGTCATGATACTATCCAAGGACTGTACTATTATCTAATGCTATAGTTTTGGTAGTAGTGATAACATCTTATAGGCTATGGTAGTGAAATTTTTGAATTGAAATTATATTTAATGATTATTTAAATATGTAGATTTGATTTTTGGAGATACTAATATCATATTTTGGGTTTTTTGTAGACAAATGTACATATGAGGGAGTTCTAGAGGGGTCAAATGATGGAGTGTCCACGTGGACTACACTTGATAGATGATGAGAGAGTAGTGGCAGATATGAATGGTTTAGGGTATGTGACATTATTAACATCAATGCCATGGGATTATCATATGATGATGACACCATGTAAGTGATGAGATTTGATACATGTACCTTTTGGTTGCCTACTAAAGAGATACCTATTACTTTGGAGGACATGTATAGGATATTGATGATACCTATTACTGGTCAACAAGTGGTATTGAAGGAGGCAGGTGGATAGAGAGATATAGATTAGGCATTGACATATTTTGAAACCATCCCTGAAGGGATGTATATTCGAAGAGTAGTAGTGATTTGTTATTATATGTGATTGTTAGAGCTAATGTTCTATGGTTGTGGATATTTATGGCAATGCTATTGGCTTCATTTTTTATGGTTAATGGTAGTGGTATGTCCATTGCATACAAGATGCACAATATTGTTTAGCATATACAGGAGTACAATACTATATACTCATAGGGTTGTACCATGTTGGCCCACTTGTATCAAGATTTGTACCGATTCACTTAGGAGTTGTGTAGTGATGTGATTAGGTCATAAACAATATTCTATTACTAGGATTATGAACATATTATGGTGGCTAGATTAGAAGGTTTTCCACATATAGATTGGGCATGCCCCCATATATTTTTAGAGAGGTGGACATGCACAACCCCCATGTAGTCGAGGAGCAAAATGCACTGTTAGGAAGTGTTGGATTGAGTTATGGCTTGAGATATTATTTGGAGAGCATATAGGGGATTTTAGGGATGGGCTAAGAATGGGGTTTAGTTAAAGAAGATTTAGGTGAGTTGTTGGATTCATGATTGATGGACCACTATTTTTGAGAAATTCTAGTATGAGCAGGTTACACAATAATTTAGTGTGGTGCAGGATGTGGCCCTTGCACCATGGTTGGGGGTGATAAGTACTTGAGCTATAGTGAGGTTGAGTAGTAGAGTGAGAAATATGACAACTATGTTGGTCTATATTTTAGTGATGGAGAGAAATACAATGATAGAAGTATCATATATGGATGATATAGGGGCCATAAATGCTTACATATTATGGTGGTGACAACATAGATGGGAGCCACTATTTTTGGGAGATAGGGCCATTATGGAGGATGCGCTAGATCAAGAGCCCTTTAGATAAGTTTCAAGCATGTTATTATTGTAGATTGGTATATTTAATTTTGTTTAATATTGGCTTATCAAGTAGAAGTCTAATATATTATGTTGGTGTGTGTAGGTGCTGGAGATGATGAGTATTAGGAGACTATCATTGAGGTGACATTATGAGAGATTATACATCACATTCCTAATGATGGGTTGGTGGATCATGCTCCTGAGGTTGTAGGTATCCATGCACACTTGTTTGATCGAGTGGCCATTATCACTACAACATATAAGTGGGTATAATAGATAGAGATGAGGCATGTGCAAATTTATAGAGGTGAGCTATGCCCCCACCTGATTATCTAAGTAGGGTAGGTGGTATGATAGTATATGATTATATTCACCTTCAGTGTGAGCACATGGAGGCAATGGTTGAGCTAGTAGTGTTATGAGAGAGATCGTAGGCATAGGTCTCGATCTAGGTCTAGAGGGGATGCAGGTGCATCGAGTTGTAGTGGGTATACAAATGAGAGTGAGGGTGATGATATTGGTCATGGTGACTAAACTCCTATTATTGAGTGATTATGTAGCATTTTATGAAAACTTTTCTGAGTTATACACACACACACACAAACTTTTTGATATATGGACATCACGTTATGTGGTATTTTCATTATGGAATTATTTATTTGAGTAGATGTGTTGATTATATTTGTGGCTTATGTGTTAATATGTAAATGTGTTGTTTGAATGAAAGTGTATATGATTGATTAGATAATGATAATTAATTATATTTGCATATAGATGTTGAGTAGATATTTATATTGGATTAGAAATGTTAGTTGTTAGAATTAATGACATGGAAATATCATATTATACATTAATATTAATCCTGTGACTGCAACATGTACTATTTGAATTCTATTGAAAGAGTAAAAAAGTGACCATACTACTCATGCTATGTGGGTGTAGAAATAACATCAAGCACTGATACTTATCATGGTGTACTAGTGGTATCTATATTTTTAGTCTTTATAGTGAGTAAATTAATCATCTATCATATTGAAACTAAACTCTATTATGTATTCTCTTATAAATATCTTAATTGGTTGTCGTATTGAAACTGGTGGTTGAGTTATTTTCCATTTTGTCACCATGATGATATAATTAGGTTGATCTCTTTGCACTAGTTTCCATCTCTTCTAACTCTATGGTGCATGAGACATTGCATAAGTAGGTGTCCTATAAAATACATGGCTCATATGATGAGTAACCAATAGATCCTTGAAAGGAACATCCCATGATAACTCAGTCGTAGAGGAATGTGATCTAGGGGAATTCAAAGAAGGAGATCTTGATGCCCCTGTGTAAATGCTATAATGCCTCTGTTGACATATTAGTCAATACAATCTCTGAGTGCACAATAATTTTTATCCTAACATCCATTGATTTGATGATAATTAAAATATGGTTTATTTCTTATTATATTTGAATGATGTGTTGGATGATGCTGATTAGGAGGAACTATGATCCTCCTCCTATCTAATAATGTAAATAAGATATCATGAGGTCTATCACTATTTGAATCAAACTGTATAGGTCCTCCGCTGGTGTTCTATGCTCTACTCACTATGGGATATGCTCTATGAAGTGGATATTTGCCTTTATTGAGTACCTTGATTAGTGGTTTTAGTGCCACATTTTACTTAGGCATAGGAGGCTTAGGTGCTTGAACCATATTGGATGACTATGATTATGAGAGATCTAAATCCATATCTACCTTTGAATGTGTCTCAACTAGTCCCAACTTCCTCTCTAACGTCATAGTTGTATGACATAGATGTTGAAATGATTTGGATGTCTCATATAGCAATTTCTCCTTAAGAGGGGTATTAAGGCCTTTAGCAAAGATGTAGTATAACTCACAATCTATTGGCTGGTAGATTAACTATCGCATATATGATTTAAATCATAAAATGCAATCACTCATTGGTTCTAATTTACCCTAGTGTAGTGAAGGTAACCTCTCATATGTGACTCAAGATACCTTATTCTATATATAATGCATGAGAAAGACTTATTCTAAGTCATCATATATATGTAGTGAACCACTAGGGAGTGAATGATGGAACAAATTTAATGCCTCATCCTCTATACTCTTGGGAAATTACTATAGGAGAATCAAACTACAAGTAGTATGTGCCATAGCCTTTCTATAGGCTTTGAGATGTAAGTATGGACCTTCATGTCCATTGAACTTAGGTAATGTTGGTATTTAAAACTTCTTTGGTAGTGTTGCAATGATGGTTGCGTACGGGATATGATTGCCATGGATAGCATTGGAATCAGCCTAAGAGTAGTATGCTTTACTTTCCAAGGTAAGTTGATGTACTTGTTGTTGTTAAGTACCCATGGAATTCATCAGTGATATTACCTCTTGAGAAGATATGTTAACATCATGTAGAGGTTCATTTAAGCATTGAATATTATTGTTGATTTTAGCCATTGGTACATTATTTCATGGAACATTGTTAGAGATATTGGGTTGGCTCACTGTAACCTTTAGAGTGGTGATAGTTTGGACTTGGTGAGAGGGAAATTGGCTATAACCCTCATAGAGGTTAGGACGAGGAATAGGTTCTACTGTAGTAAGCAGGGGTGGAGGGGATTAATTTGTATCTCTTATTTTGTTAATTAGTAAAGAAGTATCACATGCTAATGGAACATAAGACATATTATTATCATGTGAATATAAGCTATGTAAACTAGGAACATGAATATAAGTTCGCACATTTTAATCCAAAGCCATATTATTGCTTGAATTAACATTTAATAAGTAATCAATTTTAACATGAGAGATGGGTTAAGTAGAGATAGGGCTAGAAGGATTAGACTCAATTTCTTCTTCACTAAAATCATAATAATCATTATTCTTCCAAGTTTCATCAAAATTAGAATTAGTTTCACTTGTAGAGTTAAGAGACTAAGAACTATAATTTTCATGCTCAATAAGAGAAAGAGTAGAGTAAGATTTTAACTTTTTACTACTATGCAACATATTGTCATGTGTAAGTGGAATGTAATGTGTTTATTCATTATCTATAAGTGAAATGCACATTTTATCATTATTTTCAATAATGGAGTCAAGGGTAGAAGAAATAACAATCATATTTTCATTTAGCACATTATGACATGTAGGAGAAGGGTTAGATATACTTGAATTGTCTATATTTTGCATGGAATCAATGTGTTGAGCTTGAAAGGTGAAAGGTGTCAACATAATATCATCTACTTTAGTTTGTGAATTTGTAAAAGGTAAATATCAATTGTACATGCTTTTTTGAATTGAATTGAGAAAGGCGAAGAAGGTGCATTTTCATTTTTTAGGTTAGAAAAATCATGTGAAGGAATAATATTACTTGAATCATGCAAAAGTAAATTGATTTTATTGCTCTTATATTATTTTAATTTGAATAAATATATGGCAAAAGTGGTTGAAGAGCTAGGATCACATTCAAATAAAACACTACCTATAAGGGGCCCTTTTGGCCTTATGTTGTTAAGTTGATTTTGAGAAGTGGGGGATGAGAGAGGAAAAGGAGAAGAAGATGCATCTACTTTATCCTCATTATCACTTGCATTATCAAGCTCATAGTAATCATCATATCCATTATTACAACAACAATAACAATAAAAACAACATTGATAATAATAATCATTATAAATTAAATCATGTTCATTATCATGTACTAGTGTATAATTTTAGAAATTAGTCCATTCATTTTTATAATTATGAGAAAATTTTAAATATTGATCAACTAGGTGAGGGGGAAGAGGTTCCCTAGATGTCATCTTAAACTTACCACAAAAGAGAATGTAAAGAATGAAAGAAGATAATTCAACATAAATAAATTTGAAAAATATTGAAAATATTTGGCCCAATGTATAGGATATTAGAAGTTGACTTGAAATGTTAAGGGCTAATATTTGGATGTGTGAGGACATAGTTTACAAATCTAGGGTTTGAAAGGTTTTAGGTGAAATTTTAAATATTAAATCAATTAAAACCCTAATAGAAGATTGATATGGAACAATTAGGATGTGATTTAAAAAAAATAATAAAAAATTAATAAACCCTAATTAATTACATAAAAAAGGAGAAGGTAAACCCTATGAGGGAATTAGGGTTTGATGAACAGACCTATCTACTAAGAGGGGAGGTGAATCAATATATCTCAAAAATCAATTCCTTAAAACTTTTAAGATGAATCTTAAACATATGCAAGCTTGAAAAATAAATGAAAGATATCACATGCAAAAAATCAAAGCTCATAACACCAAATTTATACGTGGAAACCCAAAGGGAAAAAAACCATGGTGAGAATGCTGCTAGAAGCTACTGTTCTAATCCAACCTCCTAAAATTTGTCACACTGACTGAACCTCACTGGTTACATTTCAAGACACCAATCCTAAGGAGATACCCATCCCATTTTCTAAGAACCAACTCATAATGATGTCATTGATCATATATTTAAGGGTGACAACCCTAAAGAGACACCAATCCCCTAATTGAGTACCAACTCAGCCTCACTGATGGCACCAACTAAATAATTATGTGGAGTTAGAACTCCATCTAATGAAAAATAGATTCATAACATAATCTAGGTTTGTTACTTGTTGCAAGTTTGATATGTAACTACTCATGATTTTCAAAATAATTGTATGTGAATTCTTCCTCTTAGTCTCTCTCTCTGTGTCTAGATTCTTCTATTTGACACTCTGCCTAACTCTCTTTCTGCCCCCTTTTTTTATGTCTGAATATGTCTAATTGACACTATGCATAATTATTTTTTTATGTCTAAATTTTTGTATTTGACATAATATTTGGCTCTCATTTTTTATCATATCATTAAAAAAAACTTAGATGAGTCTCTTTACTTTATACCTTTTGCATTCATGACTCAACTCTTCTCCTTCTAAGCAAAATAACTGTTTGTCTTATTTTTTCTCCATCTCTTGGAATTCTACCTCAGTCTCTTTTATTTCAACATTCACAATATATGAATGATTCTAATATTAGCCATTTTTTGTTTACATATCTTTAAAATAACCTATTGTTGATTTCCTTCAACCGTCATGCCAAATTCTTGTAACTAACTCACTTCATCGAACCTTTGAATGCTTTCTAACTTTAAAACACATTTGTTAGATCTTAAGACTATATCTCTCAAAATTTATTGAATCTTATTATATGCACCATACTTACTTAACACACTAATTAAATATCAAGCTCCTTACATCATCTTGTTACCTCCTGTGTCTTTGGATTGCTTTCGCTCCATCAATGTCTTTGAAGATGCTCGATCCTTAACTAACCTCTATATCACTAAACAATGATCACTTTGTTCCATCTGGGTCTTTATGCTTCATTGGATCTTTCCTATCCAAGCTCCCACATACCATTTGATCTTATCAAATGCATGATCCTTAACTAAGTCAGTCGTTAACCTTCAGCATGTAGACCTCATCTTTCTTATTTTTGTGACTATGGATTTCTTTTGCTCTAACGATCTCTTCAAACTTGCTCGATTTTTAACTCACCTTTGAGCCAATAACCATCGAGCACTTTAATACCTTTGGATCCATTCAATCAATTGGATCTTCTTCACACTATCAAGCACAAACCATTCATTCTCCCATCTAGCTCAAACTTTACCTTTAGCAATTTGCCTTTCAGGAGTTCAGCATAACATCTTTCAGCACTAATGAAAGTGTCCTACACTTCTTTTGAATTATCCTTTAGAGACTTTGTAATGGTCCTTCAGATCTTCTCAAGGTTCCCTTTAGAACCTTTTATTTTGGCCTTTTTGTCTAAGGGGCTTTGGGATAATTTCCTCGACAAAATGCCAAGTGCTCTTTTTCCTTCGATTTTTTCTTTCAACATTTTTGCAATGTACCTTTTAGGCCTTTCAAAATGCCCTTTAAAAACTTTGCAAGATACCCTTCGGCACCTTTGTTTAGGACATTTTACTTTTGGATAATTTTTTTGATGAGATGTCAAGTGCCCTTTGGGAACTTTGAATTGCCCTTCAATTCTTCACTCATATCTTTTGGGACCTTTGATTGGGACACATACCCTTCAGAAACTTTGTTCGGGTCACTTACCGTTTGGAACTTTTGTAAAGATCCTTTTGGAGCTTTTGTTCGAGACCTATTTCCTTTAGGAATTTTGTTCAAGATAATTTTTTTGACAAAATGCCCTTCAAAAAGACCTAAACAAATTCTTGAAAGAATTCACCGAATCACTCTTTTCAAAAGAAATCCCTGATATATTCTTTTAGAAAGAAATCCCAAATTGCAAAATTGATTAAGTGTGGAGACCAACCATTTTATTGAAGCACTCTTTTCGAACAAATGCAAATTTATAAAAATGACTAAGTGTTTAAACACTATTTAAAAGCCTGAGAGCCCTACTTTGCATCTGTATAACTTTTGCTTCTCTTATCCATAAGACATAAAACTTAGTCCACCAAGTCTAGGCACAAACCTGAGTAGCCTGGTGTGATTGTTTACTTTAGATGCTACCATGTATGCAAATGTTGTCACCAACAACCTATGTACTTAGCCATATCCAAACAAAATTAGAAAGGCACTCATATGACTATTCTTGGAATTCAAAGTACATACATAACTCCATGAGGTCTCGATAACTTGACCATCCATCTCAACACCTTTTTCATTGATGTATGCACATATGTCTTTTATCATTAATGACAACCATGACACAAATCTCTTCCTAAGACTATGATCTCAACCATGATTCTCAGATTTCCAACAATCTCCCCCTTTGTCATTGATGCAAAAACATCCTCTACAAAGTAGCACAATCTCTGTTTTGCACCTATGTCTTGCTCTTTTCTCCCCCTTTGACATTAATGACAAAGCATCTCTACCAAAAAGTCAACTATCTCCACCTGAAGTGCACTTATTTAGGTATTACATTATTTTGATCCTTGACCTTGTTAGATAAGAATAATTTATGATAAGCTACCCGTTAGGCCATGAAACAGTTGCCTAAACTCTTCTTCTTCTAGGAGTTACTGATGTTACTTTTATTATCCCCTTGCAGACATGCCTGATCACTAGGCACTAGTGATGTGGTGTAAGAGCTACCACTCCCAACCACTATCTCAGATATTCCAATTGGTCCTTAGGCAAATGTTTAGTGAATATGTCTGTAATTTCATCTTTCTTTGGAACATATTCCATTGTGACCTCTTGATCACCAACCTTCTCTCTCAAAAATTGATGATTGATATGTGCTTTGTTCTAGTGTGCATCACCAGATTCTTGGATATATTTATAACACTTGAATTATCACATAGAATGTGAATTGGTGCTTTGAACTCCACTTTAATGTCTTTTAGTGACTGCTTCATCCAAAACACTTGAGTGCAACATGTCACTGCTACAACATATTCTAATTCTGCTGTAGATAGTGTAACTGACTCTTATTTTTACTCATCCATGAAACAAGTCTATTATGATGGAAGAATGCACCACCATTAGTACTTATTTTATCCTCTGTGATTCCTACCCAATCAACATCTAAGTATGCTGTCAAAGTGAAATCATCACTTGAAGGATACCATAAGCCATAGTCTACTATGATTTTGATATTTCTAAAGATTCTCTTTACTACATTTACATGTGTTTCTTTTAGAGCAGCCTAAAATCTAACAACCATGCATACAAGCTACATGATGTCTGGTCTTGATGTAGTGAGATATAACAAACTACCAATCATATACCTGTACATTATATGATTCACTTCAGGAGATTTATCACCTTTAATTAATTTACATCCAATTATCATGGGAGTGATAACTAGTATGTTTTCCTCCATACCAAATTTCTTGAGCATCTCGTTTGCATACTTGGTCTGGGATATGGATATCCCTTCTTTGGATTGTGTAACCTGTAAACCAAGAAAAAATGAAAGTTCTCCCACCATGGACATTTCAAACTCCTTTTGCATTTGATTTGAAAAATCTTTTCACATATTATTGATGTTACCACCAAAAATAATGTCATCAACATAGATAACTATGATCAACATATGTCCATTTTCAGACTTAACATACAAGTTACTATCTACACATCCTTTGATAAATCCTTATTGTTGCAAATATTGATCCAGCCTTGAATACCATGCTCTAGGTGCTTGTTTTAGACCATATATTACTTTCTTTAGTTTGCACACATAATCTTCCTCATTTGTCAGCTGAAGACTTTCAAGTTGTTCAATATAGACTTCTTCTTCCAAGGTTCTATTTAGGAAAACTGACTTAACATCCATCTGATAGACTTTGAACTTCTTAAAGATTGAGAATGCTAAAATCATTTTGATGGCTTCCAATGTTGCCACTGGGGTAATCGTCTCTTCAAAGTCTATTCCTTATACTTGAGCATATCCTTTGCAAGCAAGTCTAGCTTTGTTTCTCACAACTCCATCTTCATTCAACTTATTTTTAAAAACCCATTTTGTGCCTATGACATTCTTGTCTGTGGGTCTTGGAACTAGCTGCCAGGTTTTGTTCTTTTCTATTTGACTTAGTTCCTCATCCATGGCCTTTTGCCAGTTCTCATTTTCTCTAGCCTCAACATAGCTTTTGGGATCAATTTTAGATAGTAAATCAAACTTATCTATTATTTTCTCATTGGAGCCCTTCTCATCATTTGGACTCCTATATTCATGTTGCCATTGATCTACTCCTTAGGATGATCCTTTTGAACAAACCTTGAGGGTAACTTTTCAGTCCTCTTTATCTCCTCTTCATTATTTGATATTTCATCCTCAGCTTCTTCTTTTAGTTCCTCAATTTTGATCCCATTTACAGGTTTAGTTTCTTCTTTGAGGATCTCTTCAACTTTAACATGGATGCTTTCCACTAGCTTATGTAGTCTTTTGTTGTAGCAGACATATGCTTTGCTATGAGTGGAATAACCAAGGAATATTCCCTCATCACATCTTGACTCAAAACTACCTATTTTTTCCCTTCCTTTGAATGTAGCATTTTCTTCTAAACACTCTGAAGTAATTGACTAAAGCAGGCTTCCCATACCATAGTTTATATGGAGTCTTATCACTGTTCACTCTCGATTGAACTCTGGTCAAGATATATACTACTAGCTGGACTGCTTCTCTTTAATAACCATTTGATAAGTTGCCTTCTTTCAACATTGTTCTAGCCATCTCCTTGATAGTCCTATTCTTCCTCTCAATAACTCCATTTTGTTGTGGAATTATTATAGTAGAGTATTGTCTCTTAATTCCATGCTTTTCACAGTAGTCTATGAATTCATTTAAAGTGAATTCACCACCTTTGTTGGATCTCAGGCACTTGATCTTTCTACCTATTTCTTTTTCAACTAGGGATCTAAAAATCTTGAGTCTCTCAAAGGTTTGAGACTTGTTCTTTAAGAAGGTTACCCATGTCATTATAGTGTAGTTATCTATGAAAAACATGAAATAATACACTCCTTTGGAACCTCTTGTCTTGGTTAGTGCACAAAGATTAGTATGACATATTTGTAGAGGCTTTGTAGTTGCATACTCTTTAGTTTGGAATGAGACCTTGGTCTATTTATCGAGCTGACATTCTCTACAATTTGTGTCTATAGGCTTGGTTATCTTAGGCATGTGTCTTACACACTTGTTATAACTTACTTTGACTAAATTTTCAAAGTTAACATGACCCATCCTTCGGTGCCATAACTAGCTCTCATCAATCGTTCCCATGAGACAATTTGTATCATTTACCTCAATCAGATTATATATGTTACTCTCAATCCTTTTTTCTTGTGCAACAATTTTTATAGACCTTCTTAGTTCACAACCTTCAGCATCAAATATGACTTTATAGCCATTGTCACACATCTGACTGACACTCAATAGATTCTATGACCCATAGATTTTGCTCTTTAACATGTAGCATAGTTTGAGCAATCATAGACTGATTCTTGTTTTTTCACATCTCTTTTGGCTTCTTGATTGTACTTTTCTTTGATATGTCACTTATTTGTGAGCCTCTATTTACTTTAGGAGTCTTAACCCTTTTAACATTGTTAGATTTTGATTTAACAAGATTTATTCTACAATGTTTTTCTATATGCCCAAAATTATTATAGTTGTAGCATAAAACATCTATATCTAATATAGGGGAAATTGAAATTCTACTTAATAAGTTTATCCTTCTTTTAGGTATAACTTTACAATCAATTTTTCTATGGCCAAAATGATTACAGCTATAACAATAACCATAAAATGATGAAGAATACCTAGTTATAATTATCCTTTGAACACATAAAAGAGGTCTTCTAAGCTCTATTTTCTTCACGTTCCTTGCTGTTATGTTGCTTTTTGTAGTAGTAACCTTGGTCTTTATAGGAACAGAGTCATTGCTTTTATTTTTCTCTTCAAGAATGTAGTTTTTTTCTTTTCTAATTCCTGATTCTATTACTACCTTAAAGTTTTCATACAGATTCTTAGTTGTGCTCAACATGGGACTCTTGTCTTTCTCATACCCAAGACCTAATATTTCCTTGGAGGGCCTTTGTGAGATGATCAATTCATCTAGTATGACAGATCCTCCTTTTAGTTTCAGGACTTTATCAATCTATTCTTTGGCATTTTTGAGCTTTACTCTTAGGTCCATGATTTATTCTTCCATCTTCAAGCATTCTAAGGACATCAATTGTAGGTAATTTTTAACCACATCCTCTATCCTATTTGCCTCCTCAACTTGGGTCTTCAAAATCACTATCATCTGATCTGATTCCTCATTTCTTTTAGTTAATTTTTCAAACTCCTTTTGACTAAGCTTCTTTTATTTAGACTTTTCTTTTCTAAGTTTGTCAATTTCTTTTAAAGCACAAATGAGTTCACATTCAAGATTTACTTCTTCTTCTCCTTCATCTTCATCTAAGTCCTCTTCATCTTGGCATAATTTTTTTGATTCAAATGTCATGAATAGGAATTCATTTTGTTTGGCCACAAAAGCACTATCATGCTCATCACTTGAGTTATTGTCGTCATCCATCGAGTCACTATTTTCTTTTGAATACAACCCCTTTTTGTTCTTAAAGAAGCTTTTCTTCTTCTAAGGATAATAAGATTTCTTTTTTTGATTTTTCTCAGTTGAATCAGAGTCATCCTTATTTCTATGTGGACATTTAGCAACAAAGTGACCTATCTTTCCATATTTAAAGCATTTGAAGGGTAACTTACCTTTGTATTTACTTGAGCCCTTCTTCAATTTTTTGATGAAATTGGCCTCTACATTATCAACCTCATTGTTTGACTCTATCATCTCCTTCATAGATGTTCTTCAATTTGACCTATATGTCCTTTGCACTTTGACAGTGCATGACTTTGACAAACTCATTGTTTGACAATCCACAAAGATAAAATTCTTTGATTTGGCATTATTTTCACATGCCTTCCTCATGCCTAATTAGTAGGAGAAAGAACAGGGGGTGTGTATCTATTCTCAATATACATCCAAACATCAAACCCCAAGGAGGTCAAATAGGCTTTCATCCTTATGCTCTAAAAGGCATAATTAAACCCATCAAACAAAGGTCCCTTATTTGATGAAGTTCCTTCATGATTGGCCATTTTGTGTTCAGACTCCAAGATCTACTTGAGTTGATTAAGCTTCTCTCTAGGAACCCTATGCTCTGATACCAATTATTGAACACACCTATCTACTAAGAGGGGGGTTGAATCAATAGATCTCAAAAACTAGTTCCTTAAAACTTTTAAAATGAATCTTAAACACATGCAATCTTGAAGAACAAATAAAAGATATCACATGCACACAATCAAATCTCATAATACCAGATTTATATGTGGAAACCCAAAGGGAAAAAACCATGGTGAGAATGCTACTAGAAACTACTATTCTAATCCAACCTCACAAAAATTGTCACACTAATTGAACCTCACTGGTTAAATTTTAGGACACCAGTCATAAGGAGACACCCATCCCCTATTTTGATCACCAACTCATAATGACCTCATTGATCATATATTTAAGGGTGACAACCCTAAGGAGACACCGATCCCCTAACTGAGCACCAACTCAGCCTTACTAATGGCACCAACTAGACAGTTGTGTGGAGCTACAACTCCATATGATGAAAAATAGATTCATAACAGAATCTGGGTCTATTCCTTATTACAAGTTTGATCTACAAATGATTATGCTCTACACCATACTTATATGTGCATTCTTCTTCTCAGTCTCTCTTTCTATGTCTAGATTCTTCTATTTGACACTCTGCCTAACTTCCTTTTTGCCCCCTTTTTTTGTCTAAATATGTCTAATTGACACTCTACATAATTATTTTTATGTCTCATTTTTTGTAGTTGACATGATATTTGGCTCTCATTTTCGATCATATCATTAAAAAAAACTTGGATGAGTCTCTTTACTTTATACATTCTGCATTCATGGCTTGACTCTTCTCCTTCCAAGCAAAATAACTATTTGTCTTCTTTTTTCTCCATCTCTTGGAATTTTACCTCAGTCTCTTTGATTTCAACATTTGTAATATATGAATGATTCTAAGATTATCCATTTTTTATTTACAAATCATTAAAATAACTGACTATTGATTTCCTTCAACCATCACACTAGATTCTTGTAAGTAACTCACTTCATCAAATATTTGAATGCTTTTTGACTTTAAAATGTGTTTGTTAGATCTTAAGACTCTATCTCTGTAAACCATTTGATCTTCTTATATGCATGATCCTTAATTAGCACACTGATTAACTATCGATCTCCTTGTATCATCTCGTTGCCTCTTATGTCTTTGGATCACTTTCGCTCCATCAATGTCCTCAAAGATGCTTGATCCTTAACTGACCACTGTGTCACTAAATAATAATCACTTTGTTCCATCTAGGTCTTTATACTTCATTGGATCTTTCCCATCCAAGCTCCCATGTACCATCCAATCTTAATAGATGCATGATCCTTAACTAAGTCAGTCATTAACCTTCAACATGTAGACCTCATCTTGCTTATTTTTGTGACTATGGATTTCTTTCACAATAATGATATCTTCAAAATTACTCAATCACTAACTCGCCTTTGAGTCAATAACCATTGAGTGATTTAATGCTTTTGGATCCATTCGCTTAATTGGATCTTCTTCGCACTATCAAGCACAAACTATTCATTCTCCCATCTAGCTCAAACTTTACCTTTAGCAATTTGCCTTTCAGGAGTTCAACCTAACATCCTTTGGCAATAACGAAAGTGTCCTACACTTCTTTTGAATTATCCTTTAGAGACTTTACAATATTCCTTTAGAGATTATCAAGATGCCCTTTGAAACCTTTTGTTGTGCCCTTTTTGTCTAAGGGGCTTTGGGATAATTTCCTTGACGAAATTTGAAGTGCTCTTTTACCTTCAACTTTTTCTTTCAACATTTTTGCAATGTACCTTTTAGGCCTTTCAAAATGCCCTTCAAAAACTTTGCAAGATACCCTTCAACACCTTTGTTTTAAACATTTTACTTTTGGATAATTTTCTTAATGAGATGTCACATGCCCTTCAAGAACTTTGAATTTCCCTTTAATTCTTTGCTTATATCTTTCAGGACTTTTTATTGGGACACATACCCATCAATACTTGTGCAAATGTACTTACCCTTCAACACTTTTGCAAAGCTCCCTTCAGAACTTTTGTTTGGGACCCATTTCCTTTAGGACTTTTGTTCAGGATAATTTTTCTAACAAAATGCCCTTAAAAAAACTTAAAAAAATTCTCAAAATAATTCACCAAAGCACTCTTTTCAAAATAAATCCCCAATACATTCTTTTTGAAAGAATCCCAAATTGCAAAATTGACTAAGTGTGGAGACCAAACATTTTCCTGAAACACTCTTTTTGAAAAAATGTAAAACCCTATTCAAAACCTTGGGATCCCTACTTTTTTCCTGCATAACTTTTGATTCTCTCATCTGCAAGACATGAAACTTGGTCCATAAAGACTAGGCACAAACCTAAGTATCATAGTGTGATTATTTCCTTTAGATGTTACCATGTATGCAAATGTTATCACCAACAGCTTGTGTACTTAGCCATATCTAAATAAAATTAGAAAGACATTGATATGACTGTTCTTGAAATTAAAGGTACACACACAACTCCATAAGGTCTCGACAACATGACCATCTAGCTCAACACCTTTGTCATTAGTACATGCACATACATCTTTTGTCATCAATTAAAACCATGACACAAATCTCTTCTTGAGACTCTAATCTCAACCATGACTCTTAGATTGCCAATAGGGTTGTTAATCAATATTAAAAGTAAGTCTGGTTCACTCAGTATTTTATCCTTTTAGGAATTAAATAGATCAAATCTTAAGATTGATAAAGGGCTAAAGTAAAGGGGGTAAATGTAGATAAATATTATAAATGACTAATTTACCCTAAATAAGAAGTGTAAAGGAGAAAGTTAACTTATCTAGAATGAAATACGTGTCACTGGGTGATGGTAATGCTAGAACAAATAAAAGGAATAATTAAGATCACCTTCGTTATGAGACTAGAATTTCCCTTGTCATAGGTCAATAGTACTATAAAGTGGACTATAACATAATGCACTATTGGCAAAGGGACTGCGCTATTGTCATTTTGTGGATAAGAGTCCTAAAACTTTTGGGGAGGCTATAAGAGGTCTTTTGGGTCCCGTATATGTCCTCAATAACTTTTGATCATCCTTCTATATCTCTTTATGGTTGATCCTTCTTGGAAAACCTAATGAATATCTGTACACATGAAACAACAAATTGAATAAAATGAAAAAGTAAGGGGAAAATGTGGTTTGTGGGATGTTACTATAAACATCTATAGAACAAACATAGAACCCCTACTATTTTGATTGCTACCTATATTAACCCTAATGATAGGGTCTTAGATCGAATGTAGTTCTCCCTTAGGGAGTGTGCTTAATCAACACACATGGTATGTAAGAATGACTTTCACTTAGGCCCTTGTTTGATAAAGCATGCATATCTATGTGTGATGTTTAATAAATATGTAGAGTGTTGAGCTATACTATTGATTGATTTTTATGTAATTATATGCCAAAGTAGTAAGTGCTAGATGTAGAATGCCTTGTGAAGCTCTTTATATAGAAGAATTATTATTTCTAATGTGAGACACTTATTTTCAGATTGACAAGGTAAAAAGATAAATATAAATCATAAGAGGAGACCCAAAGGAGGGTAAGGACGCACAATAAGTTAAAAACATGACCATTAAACAATAGTGCTAAGGTAGACAATAACACTGGGCATGCCTATCTAAGATGTGCTATTGTCTTATGTGTGAAAAAAATGTGTTATGAATGAGACAAATAGTCTACGTCCCCTTGTGACTAGAAAAGGGATGACACAAAACTACCAAGGGTGTAAAATAAGGAAAATAAGTCATAATAAGGACCATACTAACATCTAAAAGACCTAGGTGACATGTGTGAACAAAAATCCTCTTCATCATTAATAACTTCTTGTGAAAGAGCTATAAAAGACAGAGTACTTGTGTTTGATTAACCAAATTAAGGTTCATACAGTTAGCATCCCTTTAGAAGAGTTACTAAATAATAATAATCAATCAATAAATTAGACACCATAATGTCAAGAAGTATTCAATACATTAAAGAATAAGATTGATAATACAACTATACCTGTTTTTTCAAACAAAAAATTCCTATTTCACATTCATGTCGATGCATATAATATAATAATATGAGTGGTTTTAGCACAACCATGATGACATATTGATCTTCCTATTTATTTAAAAAGAATGAAATCAAAGAGATGAACAATTAACTATTCCACTGTAGAAAGAGAAACATTGGCCATGACATGTGTAATACATAAATATAGACATTACTTGTTAGATAAACCCTTAGTGTTTTACATAGATCACAAGCCTTTGAAAACTTAGAAAATAGACTATTGATCCAAGGGAGAATATACATATGGTTGATGTTATTTTAGGAAATTTATTTTAATATTATGATGAAACCTAGATGAATTATGTCATTAGGAATTTTCACTGGGAATCTTCACAAGTTATATTTTCATGAATCTATTGTTAAGTCTATTAAAAACCAAATAAATAAAATATGATTGAGCCTAAGACCTTGTGAGCATACAAATATTAGCCAATAATTCATAAGATTCAAATCAAAAGCATGCAAACCTTCATTAGAAACATCATTGTATAGGATTAGGCTTGGATGTAGTGACAAATGATCTTTGTCAATGCTAATTGTGTTGAGACATCTCCATTGAAGATATGGAATAGTTTAATTTGATGATGAATTTAAAAAGATGATGCATAAGGGGACTTGAGAAATTATTACTACTTCATTGTATATCTTGAGCATGTTAATTAAAATGTAATTAGGTCTATTTATAATGAATTAGGATTAGTTAGGACCCTTCATCTTAAAATCAAGATGAACTATTTCAAAATAGTCCTCAATAGTGCACATGGATCATCACATGGATCAACACATGGATCAATCCATGGATCATTGATGTGAGCCCTTCATCTTACTCAAGATGAAGGGTGGAGGATGATCTTTAAAAATATCAAATGAGAATTAATATAAGTCTTTCATCTTATTTCCAAGATGAAGGGTGGAGAATTCTCCTTCTAAGATCTTTGTGAGAATCCATTTAGACCCTTCATCTTGTTTCCAACATTAAGGGAGAATAATTATTCCTTAAAAACAACATGTTGAATCATGTGGGCCCTTTATCTTATTTCCAAGATGAAGGGTTGAGAATGCTCCTAAAATATCCCACAAGGTTCATTAAGGGCCCTTCATCTTGTCTCCAAGATGAAGGGTGAAGAATAATCTTGTATATTAATTCATTTATCAAATTGATTTAGCTCATAAAAACATATTCCAAAGAATTTAAAGATCCTTTGTTGAATGAGGATTCCCCTTTGGAAGAAAATAAAAATTAATTAAATTAAAGGAAATTATAATTCTACTTGTAATATAAATATAATTTAGAAGAATGAACTATAAAAAAGGGACTTAATTACGTTATTGATCAACAAAGGGGAATTAAGGAATTGACTAGAATAAAATAATTGACTAGAGAAATGACCATAATGACAACTGAATAGAGAAATTGACCAAAATGATAATTAAATAGAGAAATTAACTAGAATGATAATTAAATAGATACAATATGATAAATTATCCCACCTGGATATGCCCCAAATGTATATTAGATGAACAAAAGATTTCATACCAGATTGTGTTTAATTACTTGGGATCATTCCATTTTGCAATTTTAACATGAAAGTGATAAAAGTGGAGTGTTTATATTTACCCCTATTTGAAAAGACCTTGTGAGATGTAAATGAAGCAATGACTTTTCAAAGAATTAAAAAAAGTTGTTAAAATGATCTTAGAATAAAAATTAATGGATGTAGTTTTGATGAATATGTATAGTCATATAAAATGCAAAAATTGGTAACTTGAGCATGGATAATGACACCCAACCCATAGGTCCCTCTTGCTTGCTTTCATGACTCTCATAGGCTTGTTTTCACTGATTCCTAGTCATTCATAGCCTTCCAAACTTGATCCTAGTTGAGCTAGACTCTTCTTTCCATGACTAATCCATCCCCCCAGGTCCCATATGCTCAAGACTATAGTGCCAATGCCACTCCTATCCACTTTTGGTGCTACTATCCAAGTCCATTTTTGGCCTCAATGGTGAATTCCTTCTAGTTTCCCATACTTATCCTTGTTGGCCTATTATGAGAAAATTTAATCCATGACCAATAGATGCTAATAAAAGCCCATTCAAAGATCATTTGGAAAGGGTTGGCAACTATCACTAAGCAAACAAGAATACAAGTAAGACCACTTAAGCAATCTTCCCTATTCTTTGCATACAACCAACCAAAACACTTACAAGCTTATTTAAATTCTTACACTAATCCCTAGCCATCTCAATTACATATAGTATAGCATTTTGCATTTTCATACACTCAATTGCATAAAGCACATCAAGTGGTAGAACTATATATGGCTTGATCTTTCTTTAGAGTATTGGTATGTATACAACATGCCCACACATGGGATGTGAAGCACATCTAGTACATCTTACACACACTAACCCTCCCCTCTTGCTCAAAATTGGTCAAAGCATAATGAAAGATAGGGTTTGAAAAAATAATCCACTCTATAGGGAGTTATACAGACTTCCAACTCCCAAAACTTCATAGATACGGTCACACAAAACTACCAAACAAAACCCAAAAAGCTCATATCTTTAGGACAATAGCAGCAGAGGTGGATTACAACACCAGTACCACTCTTGTCTAGTTTCGACACTCCTATATAATAAAAAAAACAAAGTTTAGATCTCAATTTATGAGTGTCCCAATCCCACATAGTCAATATCAACCTCTGTCTCAATTGAATCAACATAGTTCTAAGCTAAGTTATATTTCTCTCTATTCACTTGCTATTTTTAGAAAGCCTAAACAATAAATTAGAATTAACAAATTAGTAAGTTAATTATGGCATAATTATTGACTAATTTTACTACTCAGACCCTTTAATTAAATTAGGAATAATACACCAATATTCCCAAAAAGGTTAAATCATTTGGTGAACTTGACTTACTTTGTTTGCACATAAAAACTCTAGGGTAAAATTCCTACTGATTTTTCTTATTTTTTACCTGCATAATAAAATTAGAAATTAACATTGAGTTTTAAAAATTTGAAGTAATTTTAAAATAATTTTATTTCAAACCCTAGTAATCCATATTAGGTCCCAGTATTTTTCTAGTAATTTTCCAATCATTTTCTAAATTTTTACTAGAATATTTAAATCAAAAAATCTATTCAAATTCCAAAATTAAATAGTAATTTTCAAAAACATTTATTTTTTCAAAACCCTAGTTGCATATATTAGGTCCTGTTAAATCACTAATTTTCTAATTTTTTAGTTGCATATTTCACTCAAAAATGCACTATTAATTTCAAAATTTCATAGTAATTGTTCAAATAATTATCTATTAAAACCCTAGTTGCCCACACTAGGTCCCATTACTTCTTGAGGTATCACCTTACATGTGTGCAAACTTCATATCCTTTTTATGCATATTCCAGTTCATTGTTTAGATTATATCCATTTAATCTTTTTTACCATCATCCAAGTTGTTTTCTTTATGCCACCTAAGTTCCTTGCATCTCTTTCTTCGAGATGAAGTGCAAGACTTAGTGGTAATCCTCTTGAATTTACCTAGATTTCTACAACTTGGCCATATACCATGGATAAACAACTAACTCAGTTTCTTGTTATAAATTCTACACATTCAAATTATATTAATTTCAATAAAGATAACTTCGATAATGAGCAGTATGAAAATAACAATGATGATGTACACATCGATGCTCATGCTCGACCACATTGGAATACTAATCCACTTTCACCAATTGTTGATAATGAAGTTGTCCTCAACAAAGATTTGATCCTAAATTTTTTTTGATAAAGACTCTGGGAAGCCCTAAGATCCTACTCTTATCTTGCAATCTATGATGAAACTTAAAAAGGCTAATCAAGTTGAATCTTTCATTCCTTTAGAGCAACCAATTACTAATGACACTATGGGGGTAACTATGTCTCAACAACCCTCTATAGTAGCCTAACTTGCCTCTATGCCACTATCTACAACTAGTACATCCCTATCTCTCGATGTGGTAGCCCTTGTGCAAGAGATTAAATCTCTTCAATCTAAGGTGCTACATCTTGAGCAAGGTGCTTCTAGACCTATGCAAGCTTTGGATTCTTTTTGTCTATTACATACACTATTGACACATCACATTGCTTCTACACCCTTGCCACCAGGTTTTATTCAACCCAAGCTTACTCTATATTATGACAAGGGTGATTTAGAGACACATTTAAGAGCTTTTCACATAGCATGCTTAGATTATGTACCAAATGATTAGTTACTTACCAATCTACTTCCACGAAGCCTAAAATATTATGATTTATAATGATTTTATAGTCTACTAAATTAGTCCATCTCCTATCATTTTCACATCGACCATTGGCCAAGAATAAGACCCACTTGTAAATGATGGCAGTTAGTCAATGCATTCAATCCTTTATCCAATATGTTCCTAACTCATTTTAACATTAAAATTGGTGATAAGGTTTCATAAGATCAAGTTGTACAATAGAAACAAAGGTCAAATGAGTATCTCAAAAATTATGTTCTTTGATATAAGACTATCTTGGCTAAGACGACTATCCCTATGGTCGATCAAGAGTGACAGGATCTCTTCAAACAGAGTCTTCTACCAACTTTGCATGAATCAATTATGTTTAAAATATTCTCTTCCTTCACTAAATTATGTCACACCCTAAAGGAAAGAGAAGTCAAGTTAATTTTAATGGGTAAACTCAAGTACACAAGCATATCAGATACAATAAATAAGAGTAATAATAAAGTCCCATATAAAGTAAAGGTCAATGATAACAAGAGTCAGAATCAACCAATAGTTAATGCAACTTCTGAGCCCCCTCAGCAAGTGGTTTTATCAACACCTCCTTCGCATACTTTTACCAATCTACTAGTTTCTCCAGCTAGAGTTTTACAGTCGCTATTGGAATGTAACATCATATCTCTTCCTCCTATTCAGGAAGTTGACCCAACAAAGCCTCTTTTATGAGGATATGATCAACATGCATTTTGAAAGTTTCATAGGGCACCAGACCATACAACAAATAGATGCATTAGTTTGAAACACAAGATACATGATTTAATAGATGGAAATCATATTGATCTTAACACTTTAGTTGATCCTCCTCAAGCCAAGCCAACATAAGATAAAGCATTGAAAATATTTTTTGATCCTTTTCCACAACATTCTAAACAAGAGATGGGGGATACATCAAGGGTTCATCATGCATATCATGCACATCCCCCACCAGATACATACATGTCACCTTAGTTGAGTTACATCCTTTGAGCAACATGATTGGTGTATACAATTCTAGAGTTCCAGCTAGACCTTCCATCTCTTTCTTAGAGCAGGGGATCATTGAGGATGATATGGATTATCATGCACTCTTTATTAGAGTTCACATTCATAATCATCTTATTTATAGTGTTATCATAGATAATGGATTTAGTTTAAACATGTGAACTATGACAATATTACAACATTTGGGATATTCAGAGCAAGATATTACCCTAATGAACACAACTATTAGTAGATTCAATGGGCACATACAAAGTTCATTGGGTGAGATTGTACTTCTTTTATAGGTTGGTCCAATACATGTGGCCAAAACATTCACTATTGTTCATAGTGCAAGAGTTTTTGATATGTTACTTGGTTAACCATAGATTCAAAAACTTTGAGCAGTACCTTCTATAGTTCATAGATGCATGAAATTCATTCACAATAATCAAGTTATTACAGTTGGTGGAGTTCTATATGAGTTACCACTCCCCACTTCAAATCCATCTTTTACATTATAGTCACCAGTTTTAGTTCCACTTCCACTTCTAATTTCTCCACCATTTATAGTTCCTTATCCAATTTTGATTCATCCACAGTTGAGGCATCCATCACTAGCACAAAGAGTTCATAAACCTCTATAGTTTCAAGATTCTAGACATCTTCTAGCTATTGTTGACACCTAGGTTAGTATCATTGAGATCTCATGCATCTACTCATAGAGCACATGTTCAGAGAGATTCACCTACTACCATATGGGCCTTAAGATCCCTAAATTGCATCCACTTCTCAAAGTCATAGGGGGACCCGACACCTGATTTCTACTTCAGGGATTTTAGATCATTTACAACATATATAACTTTCAGAGCCACAGTCTCTGTATTTCCATCACGCTTAATTTTCATGCATGATCCCTCTCCTTGATACAAGATACCATGATAGGGAGTTTCCCATGAGACTCATCAGTTAGTATCATCCTTTCCCTGCTTACTTGTACATAGTTTCTTATGCTCGATTGCACATAGCTTAAATATATCAAAAATACCAAAAACATTCAAATATATTCAAAATACAAAAACATTCAAATATATAAAAAACACCAAAATCATATTGATTATATACATCATCCATGATTTACATTTCTACTACTATGCTAGACTTACATTTGATGTTCTATGCTTATTGTTTGTTGATTTATCTACATCACCATGCTTCATTTGATCTTATTTGAGTGTGTGTAGTGACATCCAACTTTTTGATTGCTTCACTATACCCATTGAGGGGGCATCCTAATTCTACATTTGAGACACACATTGATATACATACCCACTGGGGGCATCTTCTACATGACTACACGATCTAGGTTATGCCATTCATACACCACACACTAGTTATTATATTGATGTACATTATGTACTAGCTTACACAAATTACTCTATCGATACTCACTAGTATATAGCATTTATGTATTTATTTACATATAATTAGTCTTGGACTAACATGTCTTGCATACATTCACTTCTTGCTTTGATTAGTTAGATAGATGTGATTATATTTCCATTTATTACGTGCTTACCTTTCTTGCTTTACATAGCTAGATTATTTGCATTTTTTAGTTCCAATTTATTTCCTATATGTGCCTTAGGAAATTTTCCAATGTCCTTAACCTATAATATTTTATGTGGTTGTGGATTTCACACCAATTTTAATTATTTTAATTATATGTGTAGGTGGCATTTGAACATGCCTTGTATGCTTGCTTTGTAATTTGAGTGACATGTGCCGATGTCCCTTGTTTGCTGGGCCTTTTACCTACCCTTGTATGCTTCTTGATTCTTGCCTTGTATGATTGCTTTCTAATTTGAGTGACATGTGCCCATGTCCCTTATTTTCTTGGCCTCTTGGCCACCCTTGTATGCTTCTTACTTCTTGCCTTGTGTGCTTGTTGCTTGTTTGTTTCTCATCATTTACAATGTCATGATCTGTATCATGAATTTATCTTGCTTTCTTTGGTGCCATGATGGACATCATGTTCCATCACTCCAACTAAAAACTAAAAACTAACAACTAAACAAACTTCCAGTTCTATTTTAGTACTTTACACATGCCATTACATTATTCTATCTATCTAGGCATACCCTTATTGATCTAATAATCTATCAATACAACCCATGTTATATCTTGAGATATCTTGTCAATTATCATTACTATATCATGTATTTATGCAACATAACATACTTACATGGCTCTTTCTACTGAGGGAAGTCATTCCAGGGTCTTCATTCATACCCTCAAAATAGGGAGAAACAAATAGAGGTTTTGTCATAGAGATCAAAGTTCCTAACGATAAAAAAACAACATTCAAAACACCTAGAACAATAACTAGACATCAAACCAGACAAAATAGACTAGTCAGATAGTGAAGAATCTAGAAGAGTTATCAAATTTGGCCTTGGAGAATAGTGCCCAACTTGGACTACAACACTAGTGCCACTAGTGTCCACTTTCATCACTCCTATCCAAACAATAAAAAAACCAGATTTTCTAGAAACATATAGAAAGGTAAGTTCAGTTACAATTTTTTTAGCTATAGTTTAGACTAGATTCAATAATTTTAGTATAGTTTTTCTTATAGAATCTAGATATAAGGGAAATCATGTGCAACATTATGACTATCACTTCTAGTTTTAGATAGGGTAGTTGGTACAACTTTCAAATCAAAATCCATGTTGCAGACACTAGTGATTAGGGGCAATGTGCATGACACATTTGTTTTCTTTCTTTTTGAGTTCAGTACTACCTAGGCATTCTTAGTAATTGCATGCATTATTCCATATGTAGGTGGTTGGTATAATTTTGGAATGGATTTCATACAATCCTAACTTCTTGAGTTCCCGAGTTCCTGAGTTTGTGAGTTTTTGAGTGGCTTTCATATAAGCCTAGTGTACTAGTTTCAGAGTGGATTTCATACAAGCTTAATCTCCATCTTTCAGAGTGGCCAAGAGTGACCTAGTTTTTAGCATACATTTGGATATCCATGCCAACATTGTTAGATCATAGTAAATTCATGGGTTTCAAGAGGCATCTCATACGACACACATTCTATACTGGTATCAGTTTATAACTTCACCTCATGGGGCAATGATGGAGCAAAAGGACTAGCTAGCCTTTGCATTTTTGAACCACTTATTCAAAGGGGTTGGACACATAGTTCAAACATTGATTAACACACACATGATCACCTAGATTCACTTAGTGGGCGATGATGGAGCCAAAGGGACAACCTTTGCATTATTGAGTGACTTTCAGAGAATTGAACACTTAGTTCCATTCATGATATTACTCTGGGTACAACATCATCCAATATTACTCAACATCACTCAGCATCACAATAGGTTTTGTATTGGTTCTTATACCCAGTGAGGTGTATTCATTTCTTTCTCTTCCTCTCTCTCTTACCAGCTTTATACATTCTTATTTTAGATATAACATATCTAGTAAGAACTGATCCACTTTATATTTTCTCTTGCAGATTCACACTTCACAGTGTGCACTCTCTATGTACACCCAACATCACACATCTTCATGAGATTCACCCTTGTAGGTAAGTTTAGATATGCTTTCTATTTTTCCTTTATCCTAGTATTTCATTTTGCTGCATCACTAGAATAAATGAAAAACAAATGTAGTCATATAAAATGTAAAAATTGGTAACTTGAGCATGGATAATGACACCCAACCCATAGGTCCCTCTTGATTTCTCTCATGACCCTCATAGGCTTATTTTCACTATATTAGTCATCTATAGCCTTTTAGACTCGATCCCAGCTGAGCTAGACTCTTCTTTCCATGACTAATCCATTCCCTAGGTCCTGTTTGCTTAGGAAAATAGTGCCACACTAGGACTGTAACACCAATGCCACTCTTATCTACTTTTGGTGTTGTTGTCCAAGTATATTTTTGGCCCCAATGGTCAATTCCTTCTAGTTTCCCATCCTTATCCTTGTTATCCTAATGTGAGCAAATTCAATTCATGACTAATAAGTTCTTATAAAAGTCCATTCAAAGATCATTTGGAAAGGGTTGGAAATTATCACTAAGTAAGCAAGAATACAAGTAAGACCACTCAATAAATCTTCCCTATTCTCTGCATACAACCAACCAATATACTTATAAGCTTATTCAAATTCCTGTCAGTCCCTAGCCATCTCAAGTACATCCAGTGTAACATTCTACATCATTATACACTCAATTACACAAATCATATCAAGTGGGAGAAATAAATATGGATTGATCCCTCTTCAAAATATTGGTATGTAGGCAGTGTTCCCACACATGGGGTGTGAAGCACTCCCAATTCATCTTACACACACTAAGCCCCCCCTCTTACTCAAAATTGGTCAAAGTACAACAAAAGATGGGGTTTGAAGAGAAAATCTACTCTACATGGAGTTCCATAGACTTCCAGCTACTGAAACTTCATAGATGGGTCACACATACCTATCGAACAAAACCCAAAAATCTTAGATCCTTAGGATAATAGTGGTAGAGGTGTACTACATTGTTGGTGCCACTCTTGTCTAGTTCTAAAACTCTTGTCCAACTAGAAAATGAAGTTTAGATCTCAGTTTATGATAGTGTCTTAGTCTCGCACAATCAATATTAGCCTCTGTCTCAATCAAATCAAAATAGTTCTAAGCTAAGTTATATTTATCTGTATTCACTTACTATTTTTTGAAAGCCTAAATAACAAATCAATAAGTTAATTATGGCATAATTTTATTATTTAGACCCTTTAACTAAATTACGAATGATACACCAATATTCCCAAAAAGGTTAAATCAATATGCTAAAATTACTAGCAAATGGGTTCAAATGTGTCCCAAAGTAGCGCTTGGTAAGCTCTAGATGCCCCCTTGAGAGGAGAGTTGGTAAAATGTTGGATGAGTGAACCCTTTAACTTATGAAAGAATAGTGTATAAATGGAAAAAGAGGAAAAAAATGAAAGAGATAGGTGAAAATGAGACAAATAATAGACATCGGGGCTAAAAATTAGCCTTTAGAGAAGAAAAACAAGTGCATGGGAGGAACAAATTATGAAATAAAAGGCTATAGGTTCACCATGGGGTGGAATTTTGGTTCATTTTCACCCTATCATTTCAAAATTTACTGCTGAGATTTCACGCTGGAGTGACCTGAGGAAAATAGCTTGCATACTAAGACTGATGGCACTTTTAAACCATGTTTGAGAGCACAGACAACCATGAAGCATAGGACCACTAGTTAGTACATTTTTTTTAATTTGTGATTTTCATATTTAATTGCATTTATTACATGTAAAAGTCACAAAAATGATGAATTCACTATTTTTAAAAGGGCAAATTTGACGATGCAATTGGTGAATTCATCTACAAAAAAGTGAATTAATAAAAAATTAGTAAACTGGTCAAAATTATTGGTAATTTAGCCCTTAAAAATAGTGAAAGCAAAAAGCATCAAAATGACATATAATGATTTTAGAGGAATGATAAATTGGACTGCTAAAAATGATGAACTAGTGCATTTAATGCTGAAGTTGTCATCTAAATGATGAAAATGTTGAAAGACATTCGATGCCATCAAAATGGAAAAATTGAATAGAAAAAGATTAATTTGGCCAAGTAAAAGATGAAATGAACTATCATATCAATGAAATTGATTAGCATATATTAATAACAAAATGATTTAAAGAATAATGAAATGGTCCAAAAAATCATCATGAAAATGATGAAATGGTCTAAAACTTATTTAATAGTGAATTCATAATATGAATGGCAAAATAGGCCTGCTAAATGATGACATCACCTAAAATGGTGAAAACATCCTAATTGCATAAAGGAATAGAAATTAAATAGAGAGAAAGATAAAAATAATAATCGAAGCTAAACAGGACAGTGAAATGATTTTGTTAGAGAAATAAATGTGATTAATAAGTAGAAATGTGATTATATTTAGTATAAATGACTGTTCATAACTACTTTAACTGGATTAAAAGAGCAAGTGGAGGTGTTGATATCTCATGAATGATTCTCACACATTATATATTAGTGAATAGTATGGACAAGTGACATGCTTGGTTTCTTCAAGATTATTGACCTTTTTCACATAGTGAGAATGCCTGCTATTCGAGTGGATTAAACGTATCTCAGTACCTTAGTGTAGCAGTGGAGATTAGATACTTAAAATTTATAGCTAACAATAGGAGAGGTTATTGTCACTTTGGAGGATGTCTAGATTATATTATGAGTACTAATTAGAGGTCATCCATTATATTAGTTTGTCCCAAGTGGTAAATAAGCTACTCTAGAGGATTTGATAGGACCTTTGGACATCAAGATGGTTCAGGGTGGCTATGTTGACATTGATGAGATTGAGCTTCTGATGGACATATCATGAGATGGAGCTATGGAGGTGGATGTTATAGTACCTATTATTTTTGATAGAGCAATGATATTTCTTATGGCTATTGTTAGAGATATTCTATTGCTTGACAAGAGTGATCATTTCTTTCACATGGGTTTAGGAAGCATAGTCACAGATATGATTATAGATACAATGGTTTTTGCCTAGGGACAAGTTATTTTAGTGCAATTACACCATGATCTGAATTGTGTTTTTTAATGAGGATACAACATTTGACTAATGACACTACTCTAGGTCTGGGTATAGGAACACATATCTATTGAGTGACCTATGGGTAGACATCAGTAGAAGGGGGCATAAGAGCTTATATCATAATTATGGTATCAGGTAGGGCCTGGGCATAAGAGGCACAAAGGGGAATTCAAATACTATAGAAAATACATAGATGAGATGACTAATGTTGAGGAGACCATATTTAAATATTCAATTTTAATGGCTAGAGGACACATAGTACATACTTTATATTACTATTGTATGATACATTATAGGCCAACAAGATTATACCATTGAGTGTTATAGGCTAGATAGAGTACAATGCTAGCTTGATTTATAATAGGATGTACCATTAGGACCTCACTAGTTTGCTCATGCAGTGAGAGGAAGATGATAGTGGGGACTAACCCTTGATTGGGTTTAAGTCAAAGATAGTTTTGGGTTGGTACCATAGGTAGCCTAGGTATATGAAAGTGGGCCATCAAATGCAAGGGTGATGAAGGCATATGTAACATGATGGGTTTAGAATCAATATTTGAGATCGACTACTCCACTAGGGGAGATGAGGGATAGGTTTAGGGGGCTCAATAAATACAAGTTCCACTACATGTTCAATGACCTATTATTATAGCGAGGGTAGTAGATATTGGAGTAGAGGAGGAGGGTGGGGAGGAGGAGGGGGATGAGGAGGGAGAGGAGTTAGTGGAGGGAGAGAAGATTTATGGGGTAGAGGAGGGAGATGATGTAGAAATAAAGTATGTGGAGGAGGAAGTGGATATTGGCACATATGAGGATATGATAGAGGTAGACATAGTAGAGGGATGATTAGGGTGTATATATGACAATATATGCAGGGAAGGTTGGCCCATCTAGACTCATAGTATCTTCTAAGACTTAGGTGTTTATTGGTAGATTGAGATTAGTTTCAGAGAGATTGAGCTCATAATTTTAGAGGCCTGACTAAATCATTGATCCCAATAGTTATCGGCAACTCATAGTTAGATTAGTGAATATCAAATAGAAATATCTAGAGTGATAGCAATGTTGAGCCATATACATGAGATACAAGTAAAAATTAACTCTAAGAGGGTTTTTTCTAGTTCTAAGTGAGATGTTGTAGTATAGGGATAGGTACATGTTATTTCTTAGAGATACTCTATAATAACAAAGTGATATGCAACACAAGTAGAGAGATATAACACATGCAATGATGGCCAATTATAGATAGAGCCCAATAAGGCTTGAGTGGTTCTAATAAAGAGGGGTTTGTAATCAATTTGTGAGAAGAACCGTCATGATAAAGATGAGGTGAGATATTATAAGAGTCTATACAAGGCAATAATACCACCTATAATAAGGAAATTTACATTTTTAGAGTATAGTGTACATAAATCAACTTT
Source organism: Torreya grandis (assembly GCA_037957365.1). Lineage (NCBI taxonomy): Eukaryota > Viridiplantae > Streptophyta > Pinopsida > Cupressales > Taxaceae > Torreya > Torreya grandis. The sequence continues at coordinate 3,592,031 of JARHVA010001109.1, read as the reverse complement.
TAGACCAGATCGATCACATAGGACTTCTACATTAGTGAGATCAATAGCTTAGACACCACCTCAATCCTTAGTCATGGGTCCTCTTGCACAACTGACTCCAACATAACATAAGATAGATGAGAGCTCTCAGCATGTGGATCCACAAGATAAAGCTACTAGATATAGTCACAGCCAGAGTTAACTTTTATAGCTTGAAATGTTGATCTATGAGATATATTGTTTTATATGATGTACTCCAATGATCCAAGATGTACACGTATACTCTTTTAATGTATATGACTCATTTGGATATATATAAACATTTGACACTTTGATATATGAGATTTGTGATATACATGGTTATCTCACGTGTTTCTTATTGCATTTGCTTATGTCTCTTGTACTTATATTAGACATGATGGATATGACTCTAATTTATAGATGCTTTTTCTATTAAAATTGATGAAATGATCAATTTTTTGTTAGCTTTGATTATTGGATTAGATAGATAGAGATGTGTTTTAGGAGTTTTACAAGATAATACCCTAGCAAATAAAGCTATTTGAAAGGAATGATAATATTCAAATTTACACTAACACATAGCTAATAATATAGGTTTGCCAAATGTATCATGTACAATAATATATTAAGTACAAATAACCTAAGAGACAAAGAGAGCATATCATATTTAATATTTTATTTTGGATTATGGCAGTGGTTAGGAGGCATCACAACGCTGTGTTGATATCTAGATTTCATTCATTTTATGTTTTGACTATTTTTCACATTTGGACAGTTGCATCGATCTTGGATAGAAACATCAATGCTTAAGTCTATATTTGACACTAGTGTCCATTGAGAAATATACACAAGAATGACCTAGAATTTGGACCAAACATACACTGCCCCATGTATAATTATTCAGTGTCTCAATTTATGCTTGCCTATGTGCCATAAATAAATAATAAATAAATCCCTAGTTCTTTGACATTGTACCTCTTACAACCTGGTAAATAGGAGTTAGTAACTAAGTTGAGATAGCCCTAGTAACCCTATTGTTGCTAAGTGTTGCCGACATAGCCAATACTCTTAAGAGGGTATTAGAATCGCATGTAGTGATTCCTCTTATGCATGTATGTGGAATTATAAAAATACAACTATATGACATTTATCTTAGTAACAATTGGTACATGTGACATAATAGTATATTTAACCTTTTGAATTATCAACTTGATATGATTTAAATATTCAATATATAAAGAAATAACCTTAAGGTAGGGCAACACCATATAATACTCCTTTAGGAAGGAATAACTCCACAATTTCTCTTCGAGGGGACAACCTCCAATATCCTCTTACAATAGAAGACTCAATGCTTACTTGATATCTTTACCATGATAATCATCTTCTTTATATAGATATCTATCTAACTAATGGATGGGTAACCTCTTAATCTCATTGTAGGCCAACCATTACCCAATGCACTAATTCTACAAATTACTCCATTATCCTAATATATTATACCCATATAACTAACTAAGGGGTTGTGTGCCACATGTTAGCATCTCCATCAACACATATACATTAATATATTATATCCCTAGGTATATAACAATATTTAAAACATTATTGTGCAATTTGATAGTTTAAAATAGACAATACTTTCTTATTATAGAGTTACCTTATCAAATTGGAAGGTATATTAATTAGACCATAGTATTTGTATCTATATAAACATTTTAAATTTGAATTAGAACCTATTGACATGTGAAAATCCAACCATAAGATGGGCAAAGAGGGCCAACAAAATGGTTATGACATGAAAGATATAGTAAAAAGATAAAAAGGTAAGATTGGATAGTTATGGTGAGCCTGTTGATGCTAGTGTCTAGGGGATGAAACACTCAAAAAAAATACAACAGGTATGTGTCTTTGGTGTACACTAAATGAGATAAACAAACATAGCACATAGGTCTGAGGGGTAGGTAAATCAAGTGAAATAAGATGAAACTGAAGAGGTCTATGAGAGACTGCATCACTAAATGTCTAATTCTTAGTAAATATGTATATACATACAAGAAAACTAGTAATATGTGTACTTTTACCAAAATGTGTGTCTACATGTACCTCCATTTAATCTAATAATGAAATAAAAATGGGAATTACTAGTTTAAAGGAAAAGAAAATGCATATTGTGGTCTGGATAACACACCTTGTCTTTGTTTGAGTTGTGCCTTCAATCTTTCATCCCTTGACCACTACCTTCAACCAAACATATGCCAAAAAAGATAAATTAGCATACATAATCTATATGTAAGTAACACTAAAAAGTAGCATAAATAAAGAGCATGGATATAGTACACCTATGTATGTGTCACGTAGTAACTGAGTCTGGAGTGTTGGAAACTAGAGAAGTAGTCATGGGACTTGCAACCTCATCCATATTCTAGCTAGGAAAATGAGTGAGTCTACAAATGGTAAAAGTGTGTTTCATTATGGTAGTGTTATACTTGGAGTAAAGAGAGTTGGGAGTTGATCATGCCCCTAACCTAAAATAGGAAGAACGATGCTTCAATCATTGGGATTATCATTTCTTGATGAGCATAACTTGAGTGCAAAAGATATGTATATGTATATCTCAGTATAGGGTGATTGATGTAATCAAGGTCACCCCAAAAAATGATGAGATTTATTGATTTATTCCTTCTAATCACATCAAAAATAATAACTAATCATTGCAGGTGAGTAAGGCTCAATACAATCCATAATTGCTTAATCAGGATATTAATACATTAGGGTATCAATACATAGAGGCTTTGGAATTTTGAAGTTGATTTGGATTTTTGAAATATTAGGCATATGTTGCATAGAATATGCACCTTGGATATGTATTGTACTAAATTTATATATAATAAATGGTACCAATATATAGGATTTTTCCATAACTATGAATCTGGATCATATATATGTATGTTTTGCCAATTTATAAATTAGTATAAGTGTGGAGGACATGATTCTAAAGCATTTCCCCACTATGTATAAAAGAATATGAAACTAGAATAAGTATTAATGTGGATAACATGTTTTCCAAAACATGCCTGTGCTGTAAACTAAAGAATCTGAAAACTGAATAGTTGTGGAGAACATGCTTCCCAAGCATACCCCCACAATATATACAAACTATGAATGTGTGGAAGCCATGTCCATACGACATGCCCCAACTAAATTTGAAAGCTGATATAAGTACCACATATTGAATAAATGTGGATAACATGCTTCTAAAGAATTCCCTCACTATAATTTGAGAGTTGATATAAGTACCACATACTGAATAAATATGGAGAACATGCTTCTAAAGAATGCTCTCACTATAATATGAGATTTTTGCCAAGTGTGTTTTGATTGTGTAGAACATGTTTATAACCATGCCCATACTGATATGCCCCCCTTTTTGGAAGAGAGACTATAGTGCATATTGGTGGTCTCCTTATAAAATGAATAATAGAGAATTTGTTTGATAACTTTGACTTGGTAATATTTTGGTAATGTTGTAGGATATTTGTGTAGCAAAATTTTGAGTGATTTTTGAAAATGTTTGAAAATTTGTGAATTTAGTGTAATATGGAAGGGCTCATTGTCTATATCCAAATGCAACTTACAATTCCAAATTTGGATAATCGGGGCTCAAGATATGGTCATTTGAAGTTGTGCCAAAGTGGTATATTAGGTGGTTGAAATAATTTTTTTGAAATCATTTACATTTTGAATTTGTATGAATTTTGAACTCTGAATCTAGAGAGAAATAATGCCAGATGGTAGAGTTCCTCATCCTTTATAATTTGATGTGCTTTGGAGTGCCCTAACTAACCATGACTTTTTTTGAACTAGTAAGTAGTTTGTTGATAATTTACTGGTAATTTTTAATTTTTTAAAAAATTGCATTTTGAGCCTATTTTTTTGTCATTTTTGTGGCCTATCATATGCTTGCATTAGGACAATGACATAAATGTCTGATGCTGGATGTTACTATCTAATGTATGTGTCTAACATGGATGTTAGTGTTTGATTTAACTATCTTGTATGGATGCTAGCATTCAATGTTATTATCTTTGTATTTTGTGCTTAGGTTATTGGTATTTCTATATTTTTTAATAAAATGTGATTACTGATGAGTCTTTATTATTGATTTCTTGGTTGTATAAAGATGTGCATATTCAAGAGTTCTAACATGGTTGACACTATTTGAATTTGGTAGAGTTGGGTTTAGAGGTAGCTAATTGGGTCATTATTTATCAGGAAGGATTGAGGCATGTGGCCCACTTAGGATAGGTTCCATATGATATCCACCTCCTTAATTCTCTACTGGAGAGGTGGAACCCATATACCTATACAGTCTAGCTCCCTATGGGTGAGATGACCATCATCTTGAAGGATGCATATTTGATCTTTTGATTGCTAGTTAGGGGTGAAAGGGTATAGGTTATTGATGATGGTAATTACAACTATATTCTATGGTTGCACGTATATTTTATTTGTTAGAAGGATCCTAGGGTAGAGATAAGTAGTATGAAATGGTTTGATAACATTATCAGTGGTGATGTTCCATGACTATAAAAATTTATTTGTGTATTACTAACATCATTTGTAGCTATGAAGGGTGGGACAATTAGGATTTCTTAATGTATGTACTAGGTAGTTCATCATATTGAGTTGGATAGGACCAAATACTCTTAGAATTAAACTATATTATCCCACTTATACAAATATATCTATAGGGTTAAACTTGAGAGCCATGGTGGTGGTATTGGTGTGGTGACCTAGTTACACATTTGGGCATATGAGCATATTGCAGTAGTGTGACTAGTTAGTTGTCCCCTTTTTGGATGGGCCCACCCATAAGTGTTTATTGAGAAATGGGTATTCCCATGTGGTATACTTCTTACCACGATGGAATACCTGACTATTTTGGATAGGCTTGTGCTTGATCATATTATGTGGTATCCTTATAGGATTTTTTTTGGGTGGCCTGAGGATGATCATGAGTTATAAAGAGTTCGTTTTAGTGTATGATTTATTGATTGATTTCTCAAAGTATATGAGTTATTTAAATATGATTGAGTGACATGATAGTTTGGGATCAAGCAAGGTCTACCCTCAACATCATATCCATGACATTTCATAGTATAGTGTGGTCACATATCACATGATAGGCTGACACCCATTGCTTTAGGTTTAACTCTAAGCTTAGGTGATGAGTGAGATCTTATGGTTCCCTTGGTAGTAGGAGATGATATAGGTTGTACTAATGGGTATGTGTAGTGGTGGGCTAGGGATTGATGGCCTCTGTTATTCCCTATTACAATTATGGCTCTAGGTTCCATTCTTACAACACATGGTAATGGTGGAGAGATAGTGGTGATTAAGGAGATGATGCTCCAGTAGGACCAACACTAATTGATGAGGTATCCATTAGAGATACATATATATTAGATTTGAGTGTTTGAATTTGATTTTGTTATAAAATTATTGGGTTTTGTATATGTCGCTATTTGGTGTATTATCTCAAATATGTGTAAGTAACCAAAAGTGGTTGACCATGGTAGATTAGGCAATTTAGGCCCTTACTCATAATGTGCTAATGGATGTATCCAGAGATATATTTATTTATAGTTGCTGATATTGTTCATGTACATGCACCATTATTTAATCTAGTTGTAATAGTTGTGGTGGTATGTCATATAGTAGCCATAAAACATGAAGAGTTGCATACAGAGCTAGATAGATGAGACATCCCAGAGTATAGTTCCACTTAGATCATCTAGACACTTATTGAGCACTACAATTATTTGAGATGAGAGCATGAGGAGATAGTTCAATATTTATGTGCTTTAGAGGAGAGAGTATGTGTGATTTCAAGTGTACAGGGCCCATAATTTGATCCTAGCGCATCTACCTCCAGAGGTGTTGGATTTATGGCTATTGATAGTGATGAGGAGTATAACCCGAGGGATATGCCCCTACTTATGATTGATATGTTTAATTGTAAACACATTTTTATTAATTTATATGTTTATTAAATTATTCACATGGATTTGATTTAGTATCTAATATATTGCATTTCTTTATTCTCTGTTGATCATTATATGATTTTTTAATTGTATTTATCTTTCATTAAGTATGTTGTGAATATGGTAAAATATATAACAAATATTTCAATTTAATGAACTAATTTTATGTTTTAAATCAATAAAGTACTCATCATATGCATTGAAGCCCTATAGGAAATAAGAATGTTTTACTATAATGATCATGTGGTAAAGTAATTGTTAGTTTTGCTTTTGTAGTTAAGTCTATTGGAATTGTAGGTGTAATCGATGAATATTTAGGTACCTATTTAAGAACCCAAATCTACTATGTAGGTACATCCTTTACATGCATGTCTCTATCCAAGACATGATCAACTAATGGTTCCTTGGTAGGATTATTGTGGGAGTGATTTATCTTGGTAGAGAGCACATTAGGACGACTTCTGCTAGTGGTGTCTTCTACAAAGGTTGATAAACCATGTTTTCCTTAGAAGGATCAAAATGGGATGGATCAACCTTGTTAGACTTTCCTCTAGAACAAGTATGTGAAAGAGATCCATATGCCTCATTTTTGATTGTAATAATTCCCTTATTTGCTAAACATGTAAGCTTTTATTCAAGGGCAAAACACTCATTATCTCGATGACCATTAATACCATGATAAGTGCAAAAGTTGTATCCTTTTAACTTCTCAAGTCTATGAGGTGGGTAATTTGAATTCGGAGTGATTTTGATTAATTATTTATCCAAACAAGTTTGTAACACATTATGTGGTCTATCTTAGTACCAATCAAATTAAAGAGGATGGCATCTTATGGTGCTATTTGGTCTAATAGCAGAAGGTACTTGAAAAACATGTTCCTCTCCTTTGTTTAACGCTTCAAATATTTGTGCTTTTGTAGGTACTGGTGGTTTTGAAGAATATTTTTTAAGTGGTTCATGATCCTTCGTAACATGTTTAGGTGCCCTTGAAACATGAGTCTTAACATGCTTGGTTCATGATGGAAAAATAGGTAGCCGAGTTTGTGTATTAGTTAGAGCACATGCATATTTATGCACATCCCAATATAAAGTCTTGAATGAAGTAAAGTGATTGTACAATTATCTCTCTCTAAGTGGAGATATAATAACCCTACTAAATATAATTATACTTCCAAATCTAAGGGTGTAAAGTTTAAGGAATATAAAACATCCTTAATTTGAATAACATAGTCTTGAAGAGATTTATTGTCATTTTGAGTCAATGTTTTCTAATGCTCCAATGGTAAATAAGGTAAGGTAAATTGGTGAAAATGTGAAAGGAAGACATCCTCAAGATTATTGAAAGTTGATGAAAAATCATTTGGCAGACTATAAAACTAATCAAGAGCCCCTTTTGTTAAAGTGTGATTGAAAGCCTTTAATAACAAGCTTCCATTTTGGGCCCAATGTATAAAGGAGTGTATACAAATGAGTAGCAAGATCCCTTTGACCATTAAAGAATGATAAATCAGGCATGATAAAATTCTATGGATAAGGATATTCAAACACATGTTGAGCAATAGGTTGTCCTGATAATGCATTCTCCTAAAAAAGAACCTCATGAGAAGAAACTTGTAACTTAAGGTTATTGAATTACTGTTGTAAATATCCCATGGTGGTCATAATATATAACATATCATGAGGAGAGGTTGAAGTTTTTGGTAGAGTTTATAAAATACAATTCACATGAAACATAGGAATCGTACTAATAACAGGAGGTACTTGAAAAACCTGTTCCTCTCCTTTGTTAAACACTTCAAATATTTGTGCTTTTGTAGGTACTGGTGGTTTTGAAGAATATTTTTTAAGTGGTTCATGATCCTTCGTAACATGTTTAGGTGCCCTTGAAACATGAGTCTTAGCATGCTTGGTTCATGATGGAAAAATAGGTAGCTGAGTTTGTATATTAGTTAGAGCACATGCATATTTATGCACATCCCAATATAAAGTCTTGAATGAAGCAAAGTGATTGTACAATTCTCTCTCTCTAAGTGGAGATATAATACCCCTACTAAATATAATTATACTTTCAAATCTAAGGGTGTAAAGTTTAAGGAATATAAAACATCCTTAATTTGAATAACATAGTCTTGAAGAGTTTTATTGTCATTTTGAGTCAATGTTTTCTAATGCTCCAATGGTAAATAAGGTAAGGTAAATTGGTGAAAATGTGATAGGAAGACATCCTCAAGATTATTGAAAGTTGATAAAAAACCATTTGGTAGACTATAAAACTAATTAAGAGCCCCTTTTGTTAAAGTGCGATTGAAAGCCTTTAATAACAAGCTCCCATTTTGGGCCCAATGTATAAAGGAGTGTATACAAATGAGTAGCAAGATCCTTTGACCATTAAAGAATGATAAACCAGGAATGATAAAATTCTATGGATAAGGATATTCAAACACATGTTGAGCAATAGGTTGTCCTGATAATGCATTCTCCTAAAAAAGAACCTCATGAGAAGAAACTTGTAACTTAAGGTTATTGAATTATTGTTGTAAATATCCCATGGTGGTCATAATATATAACATATCATGAGGAGAGGTTGAAATTTTTGGTAGAGGTTGTAAAATACAATTCACATGAAACATAGGAATGGTAGGATTTGTATCATTGTTGAGAGGAGAATCAACAAATGAGTTTGAAATATTTAGTAAAGGAGTACCCATGGTTAAAGAGGTAAGTATATAATGCTAGATATAATGAAGGTTAATACCATTGACATTACAAGATGCTAGTTCACTTGGAATTTGGCTACTTTCCATAGGAATTGGTGAAATAATTTCACTTGTAAACATTTGCTTTTGTTTAGCCAAAAATGCAAAAGAGGGAGGGAAAAGGGCATTTGGAACTTCATTTGTAATAACATGGGTGGGAAGGGTTAAAATTTCACTTTAATTTGTACTAAAAAAAGGAAGAGATAATGGAATGCTACTTTTGAATTTCTTGGAATTATATGATTTAGCCTTTAAACGCGATACATCAAGTGGAGTTTGAATTTATTATGTGTCTCCAAAAAATGAAATTTTCGTAAGTGTTTACTAAGGATGTTAATTATTACTCTCATTTTTCCATCAAAGCAATAAATGGTGAGAGATGATAAATGTATTTTTATTATTACATACTAGAGGGAAAGAATAACATGGACTAGGAAGACTTGGGATTTTCAACACTAGTATTATTTGGAGGTGAAGGCTCATAGTTGATGTCATAAATATTTTCATTATGAAATAAATTATAGGACCATTAAACTTCCTTGTCTTTTTCAACATTAGAAGGGATAAGTTCACATTCGGTTGTTAAGATAGCTAAAGAAGGTGGAGATGCAATAACTGGATTTTCAGCATTATGAATAATATCATTTTTCTTGCTTGTTGCTTCTTGAGAATATTCATCATTGGAAAGCAAAGGAGGAGGGGAATGAGGTTCAAAATATCCAATGGGAATATCATTATATTCATATGCATAAGAAGAAATATCATTATCACTAGTTGGGTCATTTAGATTTGCATTGGCATCATTTATTCTTTCATTGTCATAGTTATAAGGAAAGGCAAGGGCTTTAGCCCATTTTTTATGTTCCATAAGATCCTCATATGAAATACATTGATCATTAGGTTCATTAAAAAAAGTATCAAAAGGATGAGGATTTTTTGGTTGAGGGTCCTTTGGATGGTCATAAAGTAAGGAATATATAAGGATTTGAGCCTTTAAGAAAATTTTCTAAAGCACAACCAGGAGAGCCAAAGCAATAAGAATATTTAAATTACTAAACTAAGCCTACATAAGCACAAATCAGATCTGAAAAATAAAAAATAGAAAACTAAAATTAAATTTGAAATAAGGTAAAAACCCTAATATATAAACTAGGGTTTTGGTTCAATAAACAAAGGTTGAATTCACTAAATGTTTTATGTACTTTAGGGGTTTTACAAGATAATACCCTAGAAAATAAAGTTGTTTGAAAGGAATGAAAATATTCAGATCTACACTCAAATATATTCAATAATATAAATTTGCCTAATCTAGCATGTGAAAAAAATATAGTAAGTACAAAACAATTAAGAGACATAGAGAGTGTATCTTATTTAATGTTCTGTTTTGGATCATGGTAGTGGTCAGGAGTTGTCATAGATCTATGTTGGAGATATGGATTTCATTCATTCTGCATTTTGACTATATTTTACCTTTGAATAGTTGCATCAATCTTAGACATAATTGTCAATGCTTATGTCTATATCTAACTCAAATGTCCAGTGAGAAATATACATAGGAATGACCTATAATTTAGATTAGGCCTATGCTACCCCCTATGTAATCATTTTGTGTCTTAACTTATGATTGCCTATGTGCTAGAATAAATAATAAGCAAAACCCTAGTTCTTTGGCATTATACCTTCTAAAACCTAGTAAAAAGGGGTTAGTAACATCAATTGAGCTATCCTTAGCAATGTTGTTATTGCTAAGTGATACCTACATAGCCAATACTCCTAAGAGGGGATCATTCTCACACGTAGTTCTCCCTCATATTCATGTATGTGTAATTATAATAGTATGACTATATGTTATTTTTCCTAGCAACCATTGGTAAAAGTGATGCAATAGTATGTTTGACATTTTAAATACTTTAGATATTTAAAACAATGTTGTAGTGCAATTTGATAGCTTGGAATAGACAACAATTTATTATTACAAAGTTGATTTATCAAATTGGAAGGTGTATTAATTAGACCATAGCCTTCTTATATATAAGCACCTTTTAAATTTGAATTAGAACCTAGTGATGTGGAAAAATTTGACCATAAGATGGGCAAAGAGGGCTAATAAAATGGTCATAATGCAAAATATGTGGAAAAAAGATAAAAAGTTAAGAGTGGATAGTTGCATTGAGCCTGGACATTAATATTGATTCTAGTGTGTAGGATAAACGCAAGTGTTTAATAGTTAAAATATTTAGAAAATAAACACAATAGATAAAGATCTATGGTATACATTGGATGAGGATAGAAAAACATATCACATAGATTTAAGGGGTAGGTAAATCAAGTGAAATAAGATGGAACTGAAGAGGTCTATGAGAGATCACATCACTATATGTCTAATTCTTAGTAAAGAGGTATATACATACAATAAGAATAGTATTATGTGTACTTATACCAAAATGGGTGTCTACAGTATGACATTGACATGTAAACCATTTTGAAACTTGATTTTACAATATGCATCATAATCTAGGAAGAACTATGATAACATGCATTTGTCAAATGTCTGGTTATATGCATAAAATTTTGTATTCAAAATGAAAATGTATTCAACTTAAAATAAGATATGAAAAATCAAGCTTTAAATGTATAACATAATGCACTTAAATCAATTCTAATTCAAATAAAAATGTTCACAACTCAAAAACATGATGTGAATAATCAAGACTTAAGTGAAAAACATAATGTACTAAATTAAGGCACCTGAGTAATAAAAATAATATATTGAATAAGTAAATAAACAATCACTACACAAACACACAAGTGGAAGTAAGTAAACATCTAATTTAGAAAGGAGTGTTGTGATAATTAGACATTATTATTTGAGACCAAGGGTATGACAAAACAATCATGACTAGGAAAGTGGGGATAGAAGAATAAGGAAGGGGTGGCAAGGTTGACTCCAAATGCCCCATGTAAGTGGATACTTCCTGCATAGTCCTATGGACTTTAGGCTAAATGTAGTTCTCCTAAGGATTTAAGATTGAATAAAATTGATAATGAGTTAAAAAAATATATTATAGAGGAAAAATAATAATAGGAACTCAAAAAATGACAAGAGCATATAAGGAATAGGCTTACCAAAATGACAAGAGATATGCTCATAAAATGTTGAGATCATGGGACAAGGGATGGATGAGATGACCTAAAAAAATTGAGCATAGCATACATAGTCTAATTTAACCTTAAGCCATTTTATTTTAACTATAAATTGAGAATAAAAACATATAAGTATGATCAAGGACAAGAAATGAACAATTTGAAATAAAATGGTTAAGCTCGCAAAATGACAAGAGTGTTAGATTTTGAACTCATAAAAATGATGAGAGCATGGAAAGTTGGTCCCTCTTTTTGAGAGGTTGTACTCAAAATGAAATTAAATTCACTAATGAGGTACTTCAATATGTGCCACCTAACTACAAGTAACATGAAATCTAAGTTGAGTAAAAAGAGGACAACTAATCAATTACATGACATTAGAGATTGGTAAACCTTGAGATATTGAGTCATGCAACTTTTTAGGGTTTTTAACATAAGGGAATATTTAGATTCTAGGGATTTTTGGAATATTTGAATAATTTTTGGGATTTTTGGAATATGATATAAATAAGAGTATTTTGACTAGAGAATGTATAGGAAATGGGAACATGCAACTCTAGAAACACCTATCAAAGGAAAGGAAGCTGGTGGGTGGGAAAACTCAATAATGAACATGGAAAATGAATGGGTTGTCCATACATGAGTAATTTAGGGAGTACCACTCAACATCAATTTCGATTAGGATACAACCTCTTCTTTCACAACAATGAATTAGGATGTAGTGGGAGTGAATGAGGGAATCTGAATAGGAATTGCTAGGTACTTAAAGGAATAATAAAAGTCATACAAGTTGGAAAATCATGACATTCCACATTGTGAATTTTCATCTATCAAGAGATTCTAACACAAAACCATTCTTTAATTTTGCTATGCTTTTATTGAATTTTGCTCTAATTTACCTATTGTACTTGGATAATCATAATCAGATCAGGGTGGTAATAGGAAAGGGGAATGAAGAATAATGAAAACATGCCGCCAAACAAGGGATGAAAGAATAGGGAAGATGGAATGGAACATAGATTCTCCCAAGAAGGAACATTTATAGACATGACTGCTGTAATTTATTCATGAAATCACTTAAGATGCATAATATTCATTGAATCATCTAACTCATCACCTTTTGGAGTAGCCAAAATGTATGTGTCAGACCATAAGTAGCTACAACAATAAAGGGGCCTAGCCAATTTAGTTTGAAGTTACCTTTCTTTTCTTATTCAACATTTTTATTCTTTTGATTTTATTTGAGCACAAGATCATTAAGCCTAGATCTTGCGAGATAATTCTCTTGTTATAGCCCCAATGCAGTTGATTCTAATAGGGATTGAGGTGATTTAGGGTGGCTAGCATTTTATCATCGATAAACTCTAACTCTGATAATCTAGCCACTCGATAGTCTTCATCATCAATGACATTTTGCACTAAAATGCATAATGAGGGTATCTTGATCTCAATAGGCAGAATGGCTTCAAATCCATAAACTAGGGAATAGGGTGTTTCACCAATAGGAGTACGTAAATTTTATGGTATGCCCATAAAGTTGACAATATTTTTGAGTGCCAATCACAACCAAATGTATTGATAGTATTTTTGAGGCTTTTGATAAGTGTTTTATTAAATGCTTTTGCCTAGCCATTACCTTGAGGGTAATAAGGGGTGGATAACTTATGGTTGATATGGAACTCAGAATAAAGGCTGGCAATATTCTTATTTTTAAAGGATGTACCATTATTTGAGATGATGGTGGAAGGGATGCCATAATAGCATATGATGTGATTCAATATGAAATTAGAAATCTGCTTACTGGGTATGTAATTGAGAGGGATTGCCTCTACCCATTTAGTAAAATATTCAATAGTAGTTGGATATGTTTGTGGCCATCTAAAAAAATAAGATTACTCTTTCCTATGATATCAAGCCCCCATGTTGAAAATAACCAATGAGTTATTAATGGTTGTAGTGCATGTGTTAGAGAATGATTTAGATCAACATGTTTTTGACATGTTAGACATTTCTTTACATAAGCACATGCATTTGTTTCAATGGTAGGCCAATAATAACCAATACAAAGGAGCTTTGTATTTAAGACCATATCGCTAGTGTGTGCCTTGTAAATCCCTTTGTGGAATTCCCTAAGTGTTAATTTGGATTCTCCTATTTTTAAATAGATATTCAAAGTTCCATCATAGCCCTTATGATAGAGAGAGTTGCCAATTATGGTGTAATGAGATTTTTTTTGAATAAAGGATTTTGTTTGGTTATGGCATAGATCAGCTGGAAGGATTTGATTATGAAGATAGTAAAAGATGTCAGTGTACTAAGGGGAATTAGGATAAATAATGACACATATCATCTTAAAATTTAAATAGTTGTACACTAGAACAAGAATATTTTCAATGAGAAACTAATACTCTTTGATATAAGGATAAAGTGAAATCATAGAGCCAATGGTAGCCATAACATCAACTCACTTATTTTTGGTTCTAAGAATTTGTTTGAACTAAATGGGCTCAAATCTAAGTTAGAGAACATCCACCATATTTTTATAAGGCACAAGCTTTCTTTGTTTGATAATTATTAGTGAGTAGATTGATAATGAGTTGGGAATCACTGTATACTCATAAATGTTGAATATTCCATTGTGCTATGAGATGAAGTCCACCAAGTAAAGCCTCATATTCATCAATATTATTCATGCATGGAAATCCAATGAAAAAAGCTTTAGGAATAATATTACCTTGTGGCATGATGAATAATATTCCTTCTCCTAAATCATGTGATGTGAAAGAAGCATCAAAATAGAGCTTCCATTATTTGGCTTCACTTAGAGTCATAATAGACTCATCAAGAAAGTGTACTATAATAAGAATGTAATCTCGGAGAGGTGCTTTAGCTAGTTTATTAGCCAATACTTATCTTTTTATAGCTTTCTAATGTGTGTACTCAAGATTAAACTCACTAAGCAACATGACCAATTTGTCCATTTGACCAATTATAGTTGTTTTTGCTAATAGATATTTCAAAGGATCTACTTTGGCAATCAATAATGTATTATTGTTCAACATATAATGTCTAAGCTTCTAGGAAGTGAACACTAATACAAGACATGCTTTTCATATTGGGGTATAATTTTTCTCATAAGAGACTAATGTACAACTTAGATAATAAACAACCCTTGCTTTTCCTTGATCATCATGCTAAGCTTAGAGTACCCCCAAGACACTAATAGTAGCAGATATGTACAATAACAAAGGCTTTCCCAATATGGGTGGAACAAGTATTGGAGGATTTACTATGTATTACTTAAGTTGCTCAAAAGCTTCTTGGCATTTAACATTCCATTGAAAAGTAATTCCCTTATTCAAAATATGTGTAAATGGATGACAATGATCAATAAGTTGAGAGATGAAGCATCTAATAGCTTGGATTTTACCCTATAGACTGCGAAGTT
Organism: Torreya grandis; assembly: GCA_037957365.1. Taxonomy (NCBI): domain Eukaryota; kingdom Viridiplantae; phylum Streptophyta; class Pinopsida; order Cupressales; family Taxaceae; genus Torreya; species Torreya grandis. The sequence continues at coordinate 3,576,636 of JARHVA010001109.1, read as the reverse complement.
GCTTCAAATTAGAAGGTGGTGAAATTTTAGTAATAGATTAAAATTTGGTCGATCAACTTCAATGCCCTTATGAAAGATAATGAATCCTAATAATTTTTAAGATATAACCATAAAAATACATTTTTTAGGGTTCAAACATACTTTATATTTGTAAAGCTATTCAAATATTCTTTGTAGTTCTTTTGGATGCTTTGTACGAGTTTTAGATTTACCCAAAATATTATCAACATAATCTTTAACAATATCATGCATGAGATCATGAAATATAATAGTCATTCCTCATTGATATGTGGATCCAACATTTTTCAATCCAAATGGCATGACATGATAATAGAATGTGCCCTAAGGGGTTGTAAATGATGTCTTTGCTTGATCTTCTGGAGTGATCTTAATCTGATTATATTTAGAAAATCCATCCATAAGAGATAGCATCTCGTAACCTATCCTAGAATCTACAATCATATATATATATATATATATATTAGGCAATGGAAAATCATCTTTAGGACAAGATTTATTGAGATCTAAAAAATCTATGTAGATTCAAACACCAATTAGTTTCTTACTAATTGGAATAATGTTATAAATCCAATCTGCATAAGGAATGGGTTTGATAAAACCTGTTGCAAGTAACTTTTCTAGCTCTACTTTGACTAAGAGAATAATTTTTAGATGTCTCTTTCTCAAATTTTTCTTAATAGGTTTAACATATGGATGCATAACCAAATGGTGAAGTATTAATGAAGGATATAAACTAGGCATATCAGAATAGGCCCAAGCAAATATGTCAATGAACTCTGTGAGAAGGGTAATAATCAATTCACACTCCTCTGACGTGAGGGACAGAAGAAGTTTGATTATCTTAGGATCATCATACATACAAATATTGAATTTTGTCATGTCTTCCACAAGAAGAGTGGAACCATCATCCAAAATAGTAGGAAAAGAAGGTAATTGATAATTTATCTCAGAATGTGGACTCTTAGATTGACCCATGTATGAAGGATCAGAATCATTCCCCTAAGGAAATGGCTAATGAGATACCAAATGTGGACTCTCTAGAACCATAATCTCAAATTCTTCATGATCTTTAGGATTTATTTTAGCACTATATGATAACCATGGACTTGTGGACTCCTAGGATTCCTATGAAGGAGAGTAAACTTCCCCATCCAATGGTGCTTGAACTAGGTTTCCACTAAGGGACTCATCTTTATCTATACTTTTTCCTTGATTCAAAAGCACCTTAGAAAGGTTTTCACTTAAGGATCTCAATGTTTCATTTTTATTTTGACCAAGGAAGTTTTCTTGCTCCCTAATGTAAGTCACAAGATCTAAAGTGTATACAATTCCCTACTTGTGGTTACCTATCAATAACCTGTCTCTTAGGCCATGAATTCTAAAATTGCTTTTTCATTGAAAAAATCATTAAGAATGATATCATTATCTTGCTGGTCCTAATTAATAAGATTAGGATAATGAAGGGTAAGGGGAATGGTGGTAAAAATGGAAATAGTGAGAACAAGAAATGAATTGAATAAATTAGTGTTGGCAAGCTCATCATATATACGATAAATGAACTCTATGTCACTGCTAGGAATATCATCATTTAACACAAAGGTTGAACCATTTTAAGGATACATATGGATAAACCTAGGTGATTTGTATCATAGACCTTATTATTTGAATGCTTTATAGGAATAATAGGGTCTATTATACCTTGCTCTTTTGCCCCCAATCCATTGCCTTTGTAAGTATTATGGACCATAATTCTATTTGGGACAGGGTATTTTTAATCTAAAAACAAGGAGTGAAATCCTCATTGTACAACCATGACTCATCTTCTTAATTTAAATCTTCTTGACTGAATACTTTTCATGGGATGAGTAAAAGAGGTTTCGTAGGAGAAGATTATGTCCTCTTCTTCTGCCATTCCATCTTGGGCTGACCATGGGATTTTGGTGATCTAAGCAATTTGGAAACATGAAAGGCATCTTGTATACTATACATGCCAAGAACTTTGTCATGAATATTGAAATGGGATGAATTTAATGAAGGGAAGGGTGTTTCTAAATAAGAAGCAAGGGTATTGTAATCTAAATAAATGGATTGAGGTGGCTTATATATTACTTACTTGTCTTTTTTGATGGTATTAACAATACTAGGACAATAGGTATATTGATGACCTTTTGCTTCTAAATGTCTATAATATTGATACGTGTAATAACCTAAAAGTCGTAATTGGATGCTAAGAGTGTCGCTTGAGTTAACCTATCCATAACTTAGCCATAGACCTATCCTAGAGACTTTGCCACACTTTTATAGTTATTGTATAGACCACAAACACCTACAATCATCTCAAACATAGTCCTAGGATAACTTTCTTAGATCCCAATCCAACTTACCCAATATTCTACTAGGTGGACATTAGCACTACATTTAAGACACTATAGCCAAATGGAACTAGTGTCCCCAATTAGGTGTTACTGTCCTTAGCCCTAACTCTTCTGAAAATATACTTTTTTAAATATGCGCCCTTTCTACAGTCAACCTAAGCACATTTTATTACTAGCACAAGATACAAATCTCTATAAATATAATTTTGATCAACCTCTATTCACTAGATGGAAAATAGATGCAAAAGCCTATTCAAACAAAAGAAAAGTTGAGTAAAATTAAGGTATTTGATCCCTAATATGCCCTAATTTTGCATACTACCATCTATAACAACCCTAAGCCCAATTTTCAAATATTTTAAAGCTCAATCACATTCAAGGCATCCAAGTCCACTCTCATTCTAGCATTCACTTGCACTTGTATCAAGCATTACGTGGGAGAACTACATCGAGCTTGATTCCTGTTTAGAGTATTGGTATGTGGGAAACTCTCTTCATAGTAGAGTGTTCAGGATGTCCAACCTATCCTAATAATGAACACATAATTATTGATCATGCCATAATTTCAAGGAGGATTAGGGTTTGTACACTAAATTAGGTTTTCTAGGCACAACACAAAGCTCAAGATTTTGTGTGCACATGAATAAGACCTAAATATACAGGCACAGATGCTCTTAGAAAATAGGAATAGTCCCATAAAATGGACAATAGTACCACTTTGTGGATACTAAAACAACATGGTGATTCTTTCCATGTGGGGTGCTACTATCCAATGAGAAAATAGATTCTAAAATCCTATTGATGACACTAGAACTGTCTAGAACCCAATTTTTAAAACCCAGATCATCTGTGATAGTTAATTTCTAGATAAGTCTATATTTATTCCCATTTATTACTATTTTTAAAAAGTAAAATAAGGTTAAAATCTATAACAAATAATTGCTTAATTATTGCATATTATTTGACTAATTTAGAAATCTCAGCCCTTTAATCTAAGCATAGGATTTACATAATTAACCCTAAAAGGTTAAATCATTTAGTGAACATGTCTTACTTCAAATATTGCTTCAAACTCTAGATTGCATTAATCCAAATTTTGGTGCAGTAATTTATGGCTGCCAAGTTTTGATTTTCTAATTTTTTAAGACAACCTAGTTAAATTAAATCAATTTCATATTAGGGTTTTAATTGATTAAATGATTAGCAGTTTTAGTGGCCACATTCAGAGCTCCATTGGGGAGATTGTGCTTCCATTACAAGCGAGACCAATACACATAGCCACTTGGTTCCTAGTAGTACCTAGTGTAGGTGTATTTAATATATTATTGGGTAGGCCATGGTTATAGTAACTCTAAGCCATCCCATCTATAATACATAGATGCCTAAAGTATATACATGTTAATTAGGTTTTTAAGGTTGAGGGTATCCCATATGAGTATCCTCTACCCATCCCACAAGTAGTTCCAACATAGACACTAGTTATAATTCCAACACCATTACCAGATATTTCATGGTTATCCATTACAATAGAGGGTACAAATCCTATGCATACATCATAGTGTTCATTAGAGTCATCAGAGTAAGCCATGTCTACTCCTACGATATCTACACGTACGCATACTCTTTGACAGAGACCATTACTAGAGAAACCCCTATACCAACAATACATCATTGGTTCTATAGGACCTTTTGCTACTCAGTTTACACTAAGATCGATTTTATTGGGTTTTAGGAGTTCTA